>KZ826384.1:0-213038 GCA_003184635.1 Aspergillus sclerotiicarbonarius CBS 121057 | reverse complement strand
GGCGGTGTTGGCGGTGAAGCATGCGGCGGCGTTGTTGCAGGATGCGGTGCTCAGTTTGCATGATTGGGAGCAGACGGATGCGTTTCATTTCCCGTGGTGTTTGTATTTGGGGACGTTGGTGTGTTGGGCGTTTCATGGGGGGGTTGCTAGTGGGGATGGGGGGAGGGATGGGAGGGGGACGACGGATCTGGCGAGTTTGATCGTGGCCATGACGACGTGTGGGAGCTTGGGGGAGTTGAGGGCCCTCGAGGGCAAGTATGATACGAGGGGATTGGCGAGGACGATGGCCGGGCAGTTGGCGACGGTGAGGTGGGCGGTCGTGCATGATGCTATGAAGGTGTTGTTGGGGTTGGCCGAGTGAGTATTTTCTTTCTTTCTTTTCTTTTCTTTCTTTCTTTCTTTCTTTTTTTTTTTTTGTTCCTGGTTGATCTATCTGGTGGATGGATTCTGCTTCATTGATGGTTTGTATGTATGTCTGTATGTGTGTATGTATGTGTATCTAAGCTATGATGATCTACTTTTCGTCTTCTCTTTATCCTATCCTCAAGCATACGCAGGATAATCCGTATACCCCTTCTCCGCGGGCTCGGCGCCATAAAACGTCGTCCGATCATACTTGGTCAGGGGCAACCCCTCCAACAATTTCCTCGGCAAGTCAGGGTTCGCAATAAACCACCTCCCAAAGGCCACCGCATCCGCACCATCGCCCGCAATCTTAGGACGAGCATTCTCCCCCGTGAAATTTCCCGCGGCAATGAACCCAATACCCGCATCCTTCAACGGCGCACGGAAGATATCCAGATTTGGCTTCGCGGATCCCGGCGGCAGGGAAGACATCTTGGCCGATTCATCCAACACCTCGTCGAAGCGAGGCTCGACCATGTGCACGAAAGAGGGTTTGACCTCGTCGTCGAGCGCCGCGATCAGGGCGCAGATCTCCACCCAGTGGGATTGCGGGGCCGAGTCGCGCGTGTCTTGGAAGTAGTTGTAGGGGGAGAGACGCAGGCCGACGCGGTCGGGGCCGATGGCTTTGCTGACGGCCGAGATGGTCTCGAGGACGATGCGCGCGCGGTTGGCTACGCTGCCGCCGTAGGCGTCGGTCCGGGTGTTGACGTTGTCGTGCAGGAATTGGTCCAGTAGGTAGCCGTTTGCTGCGTGGATTTCCACCCCGTCGAACCCGGCTTCCCGGGCGCGTTGGGCTGCCGCGGCGTATTCGGCGACAGTGGAGTGGATTTCGGGGATGGTCATGGGCCGAGGGGGGTTGGAGGAGTACTCGCTGCCGTCGAGGGCGGCGCCGCTGATGGGGATGGAGCTGGGGGCTAGGGCTGGTTGGCCGTCTAGGAACGAGGGGACGGTGGCACGTCCGACGTGCCACAGTTGGCAGATGATCAGCCCGCCTTTGGCGTGCACCGCGTCGGTGACGGCTTTCCAGCCGGCGATTTGCGAGGGGGTGAAGATGCCGGGGACACCGGGGTAGCCGGCCGCCTGGGAGGGTTAGTTGGGTAGGGCTTGGGGGAGGGTGTGGCGGGAAGGGGGGCATACGTAGCGGCTGATCGGGGTGGCTTCGGTGATGAGCAGGCCGCCCGACGAGGCGCGCTGCCCGTAGTACTCGGCCATCAGAGCATTGGGGACATACACGCCGTCCGACTCTTTGGTGGCGCGCATGCGGGTGCACGGGGCTTGCACCACCCGGTGCGACAGGGACAGGGCCCCCAGCTGCAGGGGCTGGAAGAGGGGATCGGAGTTGGTGATGGAGCCCATGGTGTATAGATTTGAATGGATGAATTGGTTGGTTGGAGTGATGGAAGAGGGTATTGGCCGGGATAGATATAATGGGAGCCATTGGACGCGATCCTGGGATGGATACCAGTAACATGGGGGGCACGCCATTCCTGGACACTCCATCATCCACTCTTGCAAATTGGGAGCTGTGAAGTGGAGCTGATAGCTGCTGGTATCGCCTCGGCCCGTCCGTTATCAGAGGATAATCTTCATGGATCGGGCATCCCCCACCCTTGGAAGCTCCACTTCCGAGCTACTGCACCATGACGAGGGGGTGTGTTGTGGTGGCGGCTTCATCTGCAGCCCAGCCCAACTGGCATTCCGAGCTGCACGTGCGCCAGCGCACTCCACGGCCCCTCGTTCAACCTCATCCCATCCCTTCCAACTCCATCACAACATGTTCAGGTGCTAATCCGACATCACCATGGTCCTTCCGACCGCGCTACAAGACCTAGTCGCCACGGCCAATGCCACGCCCACCCTCTCCTTTTACCTCAACGGCACTCCGGTCGCCCTCGCCAGCCCCAACCGTCACTGGACCCTGCTGGACTTTATCCGCTCCCAGCATGGGCTAAAGGGCACCAAGCTGGGCTGCGGCGAGGGGGGGTGCGGTGCCTGCACCGTGGTGCTACAGGCCCGTGATGGCCGTTCGCGCCACATTCGCCACCGCGCGGTCAACGCCTGTCTATACCCGCTCATTGGAGGTACGTGGTCCGATCCATGGGAGGCCCGGCTGACAGCCCAGTGGCCGGCAAACATGTCATCACCGTCGAAGGGCTGGGCAACATCGATCACCCGCATCCGCTGCAGGAGAGACTGGCCAAGCTCCACGGATCGCAGTAAGTGGTTCTCTGGTTTCTGGTTCGGCTGGTGCTGGTGCTGACTGGATAGATGCGGATTCTGCACCCCGGGCATTGTCATGTCGCTGTATGCCCTCGTGCGCAATGCCTACGATCCCCAGACGGGCGAGTTTCAGCTGTCCGAGGAGGATATCGAGATGAAGGGACACCTGGATGGAAACTTGTGTCGCTGCACGGGGTACAAGCCGATTCTGCAGGCGGCCAAGACTTTTGTCCAGGAGGATCTCCGGGCCCGGCTGGCGGTGCGCACGCGATCGTCGGAGACAGAGGCGGTGGAGGCAGTGGAGTCCGAGTCGGATACATCGCGGCCGCAGTCGTGTGGGCGTCCGGGGGGGTGTTGTCGTGATACTCCGGGGTCGTCGTGCTCGTCTGCGTCGGACAGGGCTAGCTCGCGCACCAGCGTATCTACTGATACAGAGGCCGACAAGGATTTGAAAACCTCTGTCGCTCAAATTACGTTCCGTCCCTACACCCCCAACACCGAGCTGATATATCCACCCGGACTGGCCAAGGTCAGCCCCCAACTGGTGTGCTACACCGATGATACGAAAGCCTGGCTGCGCCCGGTGACCCTTGCGCAGACGCTGGACATCCTGGACCGCTGTCCATCAGCCACCCTGGTTGGCGGTGCCAGCGAGGTTCAGGTCGATGTGCGCTTCAAGGGCGCCGAGTTTGCCGTCTCCGTGTTCATCGGCGATCTCGACGAGCTGTCGCACATTACGCCGGTGGAGAAAGACGGCACCATCACCGAGCTGGTCATCGGTGGCAACACGTCGCTCAGCGACATTGAAACTGAATGCAACCGACTTATCCCCGATCTGGGGCCTCGCGGCTCCGTCATCTCGGCAACAGCCAAGGTGCTGCGCTACTTTGCTGGCCGTCAGATCCGCAACGCCGCCTCACTGGCGGGCAACATCGCAACGGCCTCGCCCATCTCCGACATGAACCCGGTGCTGCTGGCGGTGAACGCCACCGTGGTGGCACGCACCCTCACCGAGGAAACCTCGCTGCAAATGTCCGACATGTTCCTGGGCTACCGCAAGACCGCGCTGCCCCGCGGCAGCATCATCACGCAGATCCGCATCCCGCTGCCACCACCCGGGGTGCGTGAGATGACCAAATCCTACAAGCAGTCGAAGCGCAAGGACGACGATATCGCCATTGTCACCGCTGCCTTTCGCGTGCGCTTGGGCCCGGACAACACCGTCACGGACGTCTCCCTGGCGTACGGTGGCATGGCGCCCACCACGCTCCTCGCGCGACACGCGCAGGGCGCCCTGCAGGGCAAGAAATGGGGCGTCAAGGCCGTGCTCGATGCCACTCTCGACGCTCTGCTCGAGGACTTTGACCTGCCTTTCTCCGTCCCGGGTGGAATGGCCACCTACCGCCGGACCCTGGCGCTGTCTCTGTTCTTCCGCTTCTGGAATGAAGTGCTGGCAGATTTTCAACTCGGTTCAACAGACCCCGACGTGACACAGGAGATCCACCGACAAATCTCCCACGGCATGCGCGACAACTACAACCCGCACGAGCAGCGCGTGGTCGGGAAGCAAATGCCGCACCTGTCGGGGCTGAAACACGCCACCGGCGAGGCCGAATACCTCGATGACATGCCGCCGCAGTACCGCGAGCTCTACGGGGCGATGGTGCTCTCGCAGCGCGCCCACGCCAAGATCATCTCAGTCGACTGGTCCCCTGCCCTGGAGCCGGGTCGTGCGGTCGGATACATCGACCACACCAGCATCCCGCCGGAGAAGAACCTCTGGGGTCCGATCGTGCACAACGAGCCCTTTTTCGCCGTCGACACGGTCACCTCGCATGGCCAGCCTATCGGCCTCGTCTACGCGGAGACAGCTTTGCAAGCCCAAGCGGCTGCGCGCGCCGTGCAGGTCGTCTACGAGGATCTCCCCCCCATCCTGACCATCGATGAAGCCATTGCGGCGCAGAGTTTCTTCCCCCACGGCAAGGAGCTGCGCAAGGGGGCGCCTCCGGACCAGATGGCGAGTGTGTTTGACAAATGCGACCGCGTGTTCAGCGGCACGATCCGCATGGGCGGCCAGGAGCACTTTTACCTCGAGACGAATGCCGCGTTGGTGGTCCCACATCCGGAGGATGGATCGATGGATGTGTGGTCGTCGACGCAGAATACGTATGCCATATTCCATCCCCACATAGACACATAACCTAAGCTAACCCGCTCAGCCTCGAATGCCAAGAATTCGTCAGCATGGTCACCTCTGTGCCCTCGAACCGAATCAACGCCCGGGTGAAACGCATGGGCGGCGCCTTTGGAGGCAAGGAATCGCGGAGCACCCAACTCGCCTGTCTGCTGGCCATCGCAGCCAAAAAGACCCGCCGCCCAGTCCGCGCCATGCTCAACCGCGACGAAGACATGATGACCAGCGGCCAGCGACACCCCTTCCAATGTCGCTGGAAGGTGGGTGTCATGAACGACGGCACCCTCGTGGCCCTGGACGCAGACGTGTACAACAACGCGGGCTACTCGCTCGACATGAGCGGCGCCGTCATGGACCGCTGCTGCACGCATCTCGAAAACTGCTACAACTTCCCCAACGTGCACATCCGCGGGTGGGTATGCAAGACCAACACGCACAGCAACACGGCATTCCGCGGGTTCGGTGGACCCCAGGCCATGTTCATCGCCGAGAGCTACATGAATGCCGTCGCCGAAGGACTCGGCATCGACGTCGACACCCTGCGTCTCAAGAACCTCTACCAGCAAGGCCAACTCACCCCCTTCCTCCAACCCATCGACCAAGATTGGCACGTGCCTCTGCTCCTCGAACAGGTCCGCACAGAAGCCCGATACGACGAGCGCCGAGCCGAAATCACCCACTTCAACCACACCCACCGCTACCGCAAACGCGGCATCTGTCTCCTCCCGACCAAATTCGGCATCTCCTTTGCCACCGCCCTGCATCTCAACCAAGCCGGCGCATCGGTCAAGATCTACACCGACGGGTCCGTGCTCCTCAACCACGGCGGCACGGAAATGGGCCAGGGATTGTACACGAAGATGGTCCAGGTCGCGGCCCAGGAACTCGGCGTGCCCCCGGAGAGCATCTACACGCAGGACACCTCGTCGTATCAGACCGCCAACGCATCTCCCACGGCCGCCTCCTCGGGCAGCGATCTCAACGGCATGGCGATCAAGGATGCCTGCGATCAGTTGAACGAGAGACTGCGTCCGTACCGAGAACAGTTCGGACAAGACGCCGAGATGGCGACGATCGCACATGCCGCGTACCGCGACCGAGTCAACCTCGTCGCCAGCGGGTTCTGGAAAATGCCCAAGGTGGGCTACAAATGGGGGAATTATGACCCCGACACGGTGAAGCCGATGTACTACTACTTCACACAGGTACCCCTCCCCTTCCCCCATACCCACCAAGACCGACTAACGAAACCAGGGCGTCGCCTGCACCGAAGTCGAACTCGACCTCCTCACCGGCGAGCACACCGTCCTCCGCACCGACATCAAAATGGACGTCGGCCGCTCGATCAACCCGGCCATCGACTACGGGCAAATCGAAGGCGCCTTCGTGCAAGGCCAGGGGCTCTTCACGATGGAAGAAACCCTCTGGACGCGCACGGGCCAACTCGCCACGCGTGGACCCGGCACGTACAAAATCCCCGGGTTCAGTGACATCCCACAGCAATTCAACGTGAGTTTCCTGCAGGGCGTGGAGTGGGGGCATTTAAGGAGTATTCAGAGTAGTAAGGGCATTGGAGAACCGCCGTTGTTTCTGGGGTCGACGGTGTTGTTTGCGCTGAGGGATGCGTTGCGGAGTGCGAGGGCGGATAATGGGGTCACGGGGGAGTTGGTGCTGCATAGTCCGGCGACGGCGGAGAGGTTGAGGTTGGAGGTGGGGGATGAGTTGGTGGAGAGGAGTAGGGTGCGGCGGGGGGAGGGGGAGAGGGGGTTTTTTGTTGCTGTTGCGTGATATTCAGCCGAAATGAGATATGTCTGGTTCATTTTAACGATGGGTACGAGCAAGTGAGTACATTCAGCATTATCATTTGCAAGTATCGGTCTGAACTTCAACCCTTATTGCTAGGGTCAGGCCCTTTTTTAGCATCCAGATTTGGTCGTATAGAGGTCTGTGTCTGGGGGATCGTTGACTCATGCGTAAGGGAGGGAGGGAGGATGTAGCTGGAGCAGGGTCACTGGTGCTACACTGTTCCTATGGTTTTCTCATGAAGACTGGAGATGGAGAGAAGGGTGGGATGGATGGATGATGTGACCCCGTCAGCTCATCACTTTCCTGTCGATCCCCTGCATGCCTCATGTTCTACATACACTATGCAGTTAGTTCTCCCCTACAAGAGCAAACACTAAATCCAACTCATCCATTCTCTATCCCATCTACGAACAAAAATCAAAATACCCCGCCACCCACTTCGCCGCCTCGCCCCCCTCCGACAAAGTCCACGTCGCCGTCTGCCCAACATATCCATCCGGCCTGACGACCACCACGCCCGCCTGCATCTCATCCAACCTCCCCATCCACTTTGCCGTGCACCCCTTCTCCTCCACATCATCCAGATACACGGTCCAGCGACTTTTCTGCAACACGTCAGGCAGATCCGCGAGCTCAAACGCGCTTTTCCCCGACTGCGTCACCAGGGCATACGTGACCAGTTGCGAGACAGCGGTATACCGATCTGTCTGGACATAGTCATCGCCTTCGGCGTGTCCGCGGGGCCGCTCGGAATACGAGTCCGCTGCTTTCTTCCCCAGCGGTTGCAAAGCCGTACTCACGCCGTCGCAGAACCCATCCAGGAATCCCTTCCCTGTATTGATGTCTGGGACAAAGAGATATACCCGGAACTGACCCAACATGGGCACATCCAGTTGCACATCCACCGGATTGGCATCAATATACCTCGTTACTTTGGCTGGCAGCATCAATGACCCTGCCTTTACCCCACCACTTCCCTTTCCAGATTGAGTTAGTAAACCAGGGGTATATTCCGCCCCCACGCCCGAAATAAACCGAATATTCTCATCAAAGTTCCGGGCGAGTGCCGCCTCGCCTTTCTCGAACGCGGCGACGTGTTCCGCGTCGAAGGCGATCAAATCGTTGGCGATTTTGCGGCGCTCGTCGTCGTAGCTGGATAGGAGGGACGGGTTGGCGAGACCCCGTGACACGAGGTTGAGTTTCCATGCTAGGTTGACGCTGTCGTGCATGCTGGTGTTGGCCCCTTGGGCGGCGAGTGCGGAGTGGCAGTGCCCGGCCTAGACTTTTAGCTTCGCTTGGGTGATGGAGATGGGAACGGGAGGGGGAGGGAGAGGGGGAGGGGGGACGAACATCACCAGCAATAAAAATCTGGTTCTCCGGGTCAGAGAAATTGCGCGCGACTCGTTGGCCGACGACGTAGTTGCCGAACCATTCTATTCATCTTATCAGCATACCGTAGCATTAAGGGAAAGGGATGGATGGATGAAGAAGGGGAGGGGAGAATACCAATCGACTTCCACTCCAACTTGAACGGACTCATGGCCTCCCTAGCCCTAGCAATCACATAGTCCGCCGTCGCCTTGGCCCGATCAACCTTTTCCCCATCCGTCGAGCTCAACTCAACATACAATCTCGTCATTCCCCGCTCCCGAGGAATCCACAGGATGGACCCCGCCGTGTGCGATCTCACGGCTACTTTACTCCATAGATCGGGGAAATCGGTATCGATCACACCTGTTCACCACCACAGTTAGCCATCACCCACCCCACCAGCCCTAACAAAACCACCACACCTAAGAAGAACGGGGGAAGTAAAGGGAGGGATCATACCATCCAAAACCCCCCACGACGCATTCGACATCTCGCCCACCAACCCCGCATCAGGAATAACCCCCCTCACCTTGGACCTCGCCCCATCACATCCCACCAAATACCTCGTCCGAATCATCTTCTTGCTCTGCGTGCTCACATCCTCATACACGACCTCCACTTCCCCCTCGGCGATCTTCTTCGCACCCACAAACGCACTATTCCTCTGCACTCGCCCCCCGCGAGCCTCAATATCATTAATCAACACATCCTCTAACATCCCTTGATGCGCAAGCAGAATATACGGATCTGAGGCGCCCACCAGGTGGGCTGGGTAGTGGATTTGGCGGCCGCTGCGGCGGAGGTGTGGGGATGTAGGGGTGGAGTCCTATTTATTTATTCCCCTATTAGCTCTTTTCTTTCTTCTCTTTTTTTTTTTTTTTTGTTTATTCTTCATTAAACATGAACAGGGATAGAAGGTGGGAAAGGGATGGGAAAAGGAAGGGATACCCAAAAAGAAATATCATAAACCCTGGCCCCATTCCGGAGAAGTTCATCCGCCAAACGAAGCTGTTTCAGGGTTTCGATGGTCTTGGGTTGCAAGCCGTCTGCTTTTCCGGTCGTCGTGCCGGAGGGCCGGTCGTCGAGGAGGATGACGGGGGTGCCGTAGCGGAGGAGGTTGGATCTGTCCGTCGGTACCGGTACCGTGGTTAGTTAATAAGATCTTGGGTTGGGTGTGGTTTAAGGGCTGTAGGGTTGGAGGGGGATGGGGGGACACACGCGAGCATCAACCCCGATGGACCGGCGCCGACCACCACGACGGTCGTGGAGGGGATGGTGGTGGGGAAGCCCGAGTTGGTTGCGCTGGGGGCCATGTTTTCTTTTTCTGCTTGGGTGTGTGTGTGGATGGGTATGGGTATGGGGATGTGTGAAGACGACTCCATGGTCCTGGGATGGATGGGTGTTATAGTTAAGAGAGGGGAGGGAGGGTCGGCCATCTGGCCGTGCAGCAGAGCTAAGCTAAGCTAAGCTCCCCCACTTTTGACCCAACCCCAATTCCTACCTGGCGGAGATACACCACGCCATGTGCACCATTTATTATTGACTACTGATAGTAGGGATTTGATTGATTACGATAATAAGGATTGATTGATTACAGAGGTAGGTATCTACCACTTGGTCACCCCCCCATCCACGACCACATCCTGCCCCGTCATGTAGGAACTGGCGTCGCTGGCCAGAAACACGCACGCGCCCATGATATCCTCCGGCTCGGCGATGCGGCCGTTCATGGCTGCCGATTTCCATTCCTCGAGGAGGTGGGGGAACTGTCCATTAGATTAGCTACTGTTCAATTACTCAGGAATGGTGATGGACTCACTGCTGCTGTCATTTCCGTTCTCACGTACCCCGGGGAGATGGAGTTGACGCGGATGCCCTAGTTCATTAGCCACTGCACTCCACTGCACTCAGCACTGAGAATAGGAGGACATACGTATTCCGCCAACTCTTTCGCAATCGCAGGACACATGGCCCTAACCGCCCCCTTGGAACCACAATACGCACTGCACAGCTGGCTCTTTACCGCAATATGACTCGCCATGCTGGCCACCAGCACGATACTCCCATGTTGGGTCTTGTTGGCGATCATCTGCCGGGCGGCTAGCTGGGCCGTGTGGAACAGCCCTAACACGTTGATTTTGAGCAGGTCGTGGTGGTCTTCGAATTTAAAGTCCAGAAACGTCTGGTGGCGGTTGATGCCGGCGCAGGGCACGCAGATGTCCAGGGCGTTGGAAAAGTCGGTTTGGAACGAGGTGAAGCCGGCGGCGAGCGATTCGGGGGACGACACGTCCACTCTGTAGATGTTAGACTGGTCGGTACGGGTTGATTGGGTAACAGACTTGTAATACGCCGTGCGCACTCCATATTCCTTTTCAATGGAATTAAACCCTTCTTCTGGGGGGATAACATCGAAGATGGCAACGTCGGCGCCTGCTTGGGCGAGGCCCCGCGCGAATGCGAGCCCGCACCCGCGGGCGCCGCCTGTCACGAGAGCCGTTCGGCCTTGGAGAGAAAACTGATTCTTAGTCTAGTACCATTATCGCTCAGTGATGACTTACTCGAGACATGATGAACGGTTTGGATGAGGAGATGCGGATGCTGATGATCCCGACCGTGTTTGTTCCGCGGTACTTATTCCCCCTCCCCTCGGGGATGGCGATAAGATACACAGACGCGGGGAGATGCCCGACACCCCCATTCTTGTCAGGCACGTTTGCTTATCGCCCCATCTCTGTCAAGATGCAGTCGCTCATCCGTTGTTTTTATATGATTGCTCTCAGAGGGAGCTTAGCTGAATCACAGCAATCACACACACACCATCATGGCCCCCCAAATTCCCATCCAAGAGAAGCTCTCGCGTCCCGACAGCTGTCGGATGCAGGTATGCCCTCGCCTCTCTCCCTGCTATACTTCCACGCTGACTGGCAGATCCTCGTCATCGGCGCCGGTCTCGCCGGTCTAGGCACCACCATCGCCTGCCTGCTCGCCGGCCACGATGTCCACGTCCTCGAAGCGACCCACGAGATCCGCGAAGTCGGCGCCGGCATCCAGGTCCTCCCCAACAGCTCCCGAGTGCTTCAACACTGGGGTCTGGAACCCGCGCTGACCCCGCACATGACCCATCCCCGCGTCTGCAACTTTATCACCTGGAAAGGAACCCCCATCTCATCCCTGAATTTCAACGAATCCGCACAATCCTACCCGGGTACCTGGTATCGTGATTTCCATCGCGCAGATCTCCAGCGCTGTCTACTAGAGCGGGCACAGGAGCTGGGGGCCGAGATTACCTGCGCCGCGAGGGTAGTGGATATCCGGGTGCGGGAGGATGGGGGGCTGGCGACAGCGGTGGCAAGTGATGGACGCGAATGGACGGGGGATTTGGTGGTGAGTGCCGACGGGGTGTTTGGGAAATTGACCGAGGTGATGCTGGGGAGGCCGGATCCGCCGGTCAAGACGGGCGATTTGGCATACCGGGTGTTACTATCGACGGAGGAGATGTTGAAGGATCCCGAGTTGAGGGAGTTTGTCACCGACCCGCAGGTCAATTATTGGTTGGGACCGGATAAACATGCTGGTTGTCCCCCCTCCCCCCCTCTTTTATGGTGATGGGATCAGGCTGATGGTGTGGTAGTGAATTATGTCCTCCGTCGAGGAGAACTCTTCAACATGGTCCTGCTGGTTCCCGATGATATTCCCGAGGAATCCCTCGCCTCGACTGTCGAGGGAAATGTCCAGGAGATGTGTTCCTTGTTCGAGGGATGGGATCCCCGGTGAGTTCCCCATCCCATTCCTACCTTCACATAGATCCTAACGGATGAAGGATTCAAAAACTGCTCAAACTGTGCCAATCCGTGCACAAATGGCGTCTCTGCATCCGCTTCGGCGACTACAACTGGACTCATCCGTCCGGCGCATGGGTCATGCTGGGTGACGCGGTGCACGCTACTCTCCCCTATCTCGCTTCCGGGTACCTCCCTTCCTTCTCCCCCTATCCCCAAATGCAAGATCCTAATCATGATACAGCGCGGGAATGGCTTTCGAAGACGGCGCCGTCCTCGGCGAATGTCTCTCCCGCCTCCCGCACACATCCAAAACATCGCCCGAGTTCCTCTCCGCCAAACGCCACGCCCTCGCCGTCTTCGAAAAATGTCGCAAACAGCGCACGAAGATGGTTGTCGAGCGCGGAAACACCCAGCAGCATTTCTATCATCTGCATGATGGCCCGGAGCAGGAAGACCGCGATCGGAACATGCAAATGGTGCCGACGCCCGAGGGTGAGGCGTTGGCGTGGAGGGATCCGGGCCTAGCGCCGAGATTGTTGGGGTATGATCATGTTGCTGATGTGGGTTTTCTCTTTCCTTTGCTGGGTGGGTGATGGGTTGGTGTGGTGCTAATTGGTTTGGTTTAGGTGGATGCGAATTGGGATACGGTGGGCGAGACGCTGGGAGATGTGCTGGGGGAGACGGTGGGGGAGGTGGCGCGGTTATAGGCAAATCCCACATTAGGGTGAGTAACGGAGTATATATATGTACCGTGGATAGTTAGAGAAAAGATCTCGCTTCACTAATACCTTGGCTGTTGGTTATGATTAAATGGGATTTCCATGTTCTACCTCATTCACATTCTATACATGTAGCATCTACACCACTCAGACAAACACCAACCAAGCCTTTCATCCACAAGACAAAACCCACATCACACAACATCATATATCCACCCCATCTATACTCCTACCCCCAACCCCATCACCACCACCACCACGATCCCTCAATCTCCCCCCCCAAACCCCCCTCAACGTCCTCCCCAAACACCCCAACCCCATCCCCCTCACAATGCCCTCATACGACAACCCGCGTCTCGTCTCATCACCCGAAATCCACTCCATGACCGCCTCGACGGTAACTCCTCGCATCGAATGCCTGGTCCGCTGCTTCCGGATGGTAGATCGCCGATATAGCGTGCAGTAGACTGTCCAGTAGGGGATGCCCAGCAGGAGGGAGATTTCTTTGGGGGGTGTGGGTTAGGGTGTGCAGGGTGAGGATTGTGTGTTGGTGGGGTTTTGTGCGTTTGGGGAGGAGGGGTTGGTGGTGTTGGTTTGGATGGGGGTTGGGATTGGGATTGGGATTGGGATTGCGGGGCTGTTGAGTAGGTTGTGGACTATCGTTATGATTTCGTGGAGAAGGATGTGGATGTGGATATAGTAGAGGGAAATCAGTTATAAGATATTGAGGTTGAGGTTGAGGTTGAGTTGGAGGTGCAAGTAAACGATCTAGAATTTTAGATTCGGATGAGATGGTACCAATATAATTAGGAGAAGGCATGATATCTACCACCACCACAAACAAACAAACAACAAGTAAATGAGTATTAGTATTAGTATGGATAGTACGCGTAGAGTATAGGTAGGTAGTCTGGTTTAAACCCTTCAACTCAAAGTTCATCTTAGCTTATACCTAACTAGCGCGTAGGATCGGGTGTTTGGTCGGCCTTGGGAGGGGGGGATCAGTAACTTCAGAATGAGCTGAAGTTTTTAATGTGATATATCATGAATAGGTACCTAGGTAGCTTCATGGCCTTCCCAAACTGGGTTGTACGAGAGGTGGGGTGGCAAAGCCGCTAGTGAACAGCGGCTACAAGGTACCTCGGGGAGTTGTAAAAATAAAAATATGGCTGCTTGGCTACCGGTAGAGTTGCTAGATACCTAGTAGGTATAGATCGATGAGATGATTTCCGGGTAGATGGCGCCATTGATATCTTATCGGGATTACGTGTCATATCGACTATCGAGATGGGATAAAGGTATCTTACGTATCCGATAAAGGGGGGTTGGATATCATATTCGCTAGGATGTGTCATTGTATCATGATATCATAGTATCATGGATGCAAGGGGGTTTGGACTAGCAGCATAGTAAGGTGAATTACATGGTAGATAGATAGTTTCTGGGGGGAGGCAAGTGTCATATTTCTTTATGGTTTGGTTCGATTTCTTCATTTCTTTCCTATTTGTTCTGGTCCTTCCTCAGGAACACATCGCCATCGCTATCAAGTCCCATGTCCATTAGTATATAGCAGCAACACCAGTGATAGTAAGCAAACATGCAGTTATAGCAGCAAGTAGTAACACAGTTATAGTATGCACATATCCAGTATGTGATAGTAACAAATCCAGTATAGTAACCCAAAATCAAACATCCATCATGCAGACGTTCAGTAATCCGTCCATGAGCATCCACAACATAAACCGTCAGGATTGCTATCACATAAGAGAGGACAAAGGAAAGGTAATGAGTGACTGTAGTCAGATGTAAACCCCATGCAATCAATCAATATCCAATCTCATACTATACATTCATCCACCCCATCAATGTAGAATCAGACGGGAAACTTCACGCCCGTCCGATCAGTGCATCGCGGCTGCGACAGCACCCGTGGCAACGCCCGCGCCTTCGGGTCCTGGTTGAACCGCAACCGGTCGCGCTTCAGATTAAACAACCGCACCATGCAGCTCATCGCCTGCTCCTCCGTCAGCTGCATCGCGGGCAATGCACTCACGCTGCCGTCCAGCGGCAGATCCCGGATGCACGCCGCCACCATCCATCGCGCCAGCACCTCCACGTCCCGCGCGTTGCTCCAGCACGGGAACATCGACAGGATCTGGATGGCCCGCGTGAATTCCCGATGGCTGGGCGTGCGCGGGTCCGTCAGGTACAGGCGCGGTCCCTGCAGGTGCTGCTCCGTCAACTTGCGGTCCAGCAGTCGCAGGCATTCCCGCGGCGTCGGGTTGCGGAAGACAATCTCCTCCTGGAACATGGCCGACAAGCGCGGGCGGTTGGCCAGCAGCTGGTCCATTTCCTGGGCCGGTCCGGCCAGAATCACCACCATCTCGTCGGCAAACTTGGGCAGCAGGTAGATGAGCTCGTCCACGGCCTGCGTGGTCGACTCGCTCTCCGCCAGGCGGTGAGCATCTTCGATGAAGAGCACCTTGCCCTTGCCCCGCTCCAGTTGCGAGCGCGACCGCACCGACGTCGGGTAGATGTGCGGGGCGAGAAGGTCGGCCACCGAGCACGGCACCAACTCTCCATCGCTGAGGGCACCCATCTTGTAGTACAAGGTGCCCAGCTGGCGGGCCACGGTCTTTTTGCCGGTCCCTGCGATCGTTAGCGTCATCGAGAACGAGAGTTATTACGAGGAATCAACGTACCTGGTCCACCCTTGAAAACAAATGTCCCCGGCATGCGGGCGCCCGGGTCCAGCCCCTGCATCCACGCGGCCTTCATCTCGTTATGATACCGCTTCAGGATGGAGATGATGTCGTCCGGCACGATCGAGTGGCGCAGTTCCTCGCGGAACACCAGCGCCGTTGTGCCGCCCACCAGCTCGGGGTTAAAGTCGCGCCCCTCGAGCAGTCGTTCCACCGGTTGGGCGTTGGCCCCGGTGCGCGACCGGCGCTCAAAGTGGTAGACGGCCGCGGCGAGGAGATGGTCGACCGCGCGCGCGTTGTCAAAGTCTTTGCGCATGCGCGCGTTGTCCAGGGTGTCCATGGCCGCCTGGAAGGCCTCGGGCGTGGCGTCGAGATCCTGCTCGTCGAGTTTGCTCTGGAAGAGCTCCTCCATGTGGTCGCGCGTCAGGGGAGAGAAGCGCACCAGGTGCGTCTCAAAGCCCCGAGCTTTGCTGCCAGCGCGGTGCAGGAACTGGCTGATGGTGTCGTGGGTGCCCACCAGAATGGTGCAGTGGTTGTCGCGGGCGGCCGCCAGCATGTCCACCACCGCGTCCGGCACGGTCGGGCGCTCCTGGCGATCGGTGTCGACGTCGACCACAAGGACGTGGCCCGCGGTCGATTCCACGGTTTCGCGGAGCTGATCCTCCGACAGGTCGCACAGAGCCGACAACGGCTTGGCCCGGACTAGAGACGTCAGTATATCTGGCAACAAACTCGAGAAAATGGACTTACCCTCGCCACCACTCAACAATCCCAAGTCCACCAAGATCTGGGCATACATCCGGATGGCCGTACTCTTGCCCGTGCCTGGCGGGCCGGCAAAGATGCGGTTGATGCGCAGCGGCAGCCGGCGCTGGTTGCGGATCTCGCGGTAGTAGTTCTCCTCGGCCGTGTCAAACACCTCGGCCACCGACGTCTTGACGGCGTCCTGGCCAATGAGCATCTGCATGGCTTCCCACGCCGCGCTCTCCGACTTGGTCTCGGCCGGGCTGGGCCCAAGCACATCATCCTTGGAGAAGAAAAAGTAGTCCACCTCGTCCATGCCGCTGTCCTGCTGGTCCGTCAGGCACTGGGCCTGGCGCTGAGCAATGCTCTTGACCATCTCGCGCACGGCATGGGCGTTGGTGAAGCCCTTGGCGGCACGCCCCCGGACCAGCCGGCGGGCAGCAGCCTGCATGTAGGTGCCTTCAAGGCCACCTTCGACCTGCATGCGACCGTTGTATTCGGTCACAATGCGGCGGGCCAGCAGCTGCACCAGGTGCTGGCGGTCAAAGTCGTGGAATCGCAGCGAACTGCAAATGCGTTGCTGGAGTGCCGGGCTCTCCCGGAGGAAGCCCGTCATCTCGTCGGCACCGCCGGTGAAGACCACAATGATGCGGCCGATGTTGCGCTCCATGGCGTGGCGAATATCTTCGAGAGCCTGCTCGGTCGCCGGCGTCGGGGGCGCATCAATCAGGGTATGAGGGTGGTCGACGATGAGCACCCCCGCGGTCTGCACCGGGGCTTTGGCGTCGGTCATGTTGCGCAGCAACTGCTGCACCCCGTCCGGCCCCCGGCTGGCCAGGTCGGCGCCGGTGGTCTCGCAGACGGTGTGCGAGTCACAAATGCCCATGGCGTAGAGCATCTTAGCGTAGATCCGCGCCACCGTGGTCTTGCCAGTGCCGGGATTTCCCAGCAAGGCAATGTTGTACCACTCGTTCTTGGGGTCGCGGCCATGGCGACGGCAGATTTGCACCCACGTCTGGACGCCATGCAGCTGGCGCTTGACATTGTCGTGGCCGACCAGGCTGTCCAGCTCGTGGACAGCCTCCTGTCGGGCCAACTCGCGATTCTGATGATCGCGCTCGGCCAGTTCTTCAGCGGTGGGCTGAGGCGGCGCCGGCGCCGGCATGCGGGGAGTCTCTGGTTGTGATGGCGGGGGTGGGGACTCTGGCTCTCGTGGCGATGGCGGGGGAGTCTGTGTCTGAGTCTGTGTTTGTGCCATAATCCGTGGCGAGGTCTGCCCGGGGGTTTGTGTCGATGTCGACTGCTGAGGTCGCTTGGAGGACGACCACAGCGAGAAGGGAAAGAAAGGGAACCGCGACGTCGATGACGGCCGGGTCATCGAGCAGTCCATACTGCGAAATGGATAGAGAAACAGTCGTGTGAGAAAGGGCCCGACGATCGGGAGCATGAAGTGGTGTAGAAAAAAGGACTTGTTCATTCAACGTAGCAGATGAGTTGTGGAGGGTGGAGGGGTGTTTGGAAATCTCCCTTGTGAGGGGCTTGCCATGATTTATTTAACCACCGGTGCAGGCTGGGCAGCAGAAATCCCCGAGTGAAGCAGTCCGGCTGATGGACGAACTCAGAGAGGCCTGCCTATGACGGGGCGACAGGTAGTTTGGTCGCTGCTAGCCATGGTTGGTCCTTTCCCAGTTGGTCGGAAGTGAAGCCATTCACCGCCACTTGGGCAGCCCAACACCAGAACAAAGCATCCTGTCACCGGGGGAGCTCTAGCAGTGGAGCTGCCTGGATAGTGAAGATGAGGAGATGGATGCTCCAAGTGTTGCGAATCGGCCCTGCTGAAACAGGCCATCTGAAACGACGAGCAGGGGCCAGCAGGGGCCGCCTGGCCAGGGGGGGAGTTGAGGGGCACATCGCCAGGCAGCTGCAGGGCTGGCAATGCATCCGCGATGGTTGCTGATCTGGCGTCTCGGCAGCCTATCACTTGCCTGGCCAGCGCATCCTGGGTCTTCAGCCACTGGGCAGCCACTGATCCCCTCGCCTCATCTGACCATGCCCGAATCATTCATATGATGGGTCTTGCCCGTCGTCCTTCTGTCAGTCTGGCGGATTTGAGCATCGCCTGTCGTCGCCCTTGCGATGGGCATAACGTCATCGTCTTCACTCGTATTCACCACACTCGTAACTGCATCGGAGTGAAGCGAGCAGCACAGTGGAGTGACTTTGCTGGCATTCTGCCTCAGGCGAGAATGACGGATCAGGCACTTGTCATGCGGCCTGATGTTGCTCTCATCCACGGTTGTTCCGCGCGATCGCCTCGTCCCTTGGGTACAGTGGACGCTACGGAGTATCCTCGACTCGGTGCCGTGGATATCCTTCCGGGCCAGCAAACACCACGCCGGTCGCGTGACCCACAGAGCAGACTGGAAGAATGAAACTGGACATTCTACTATTCTCCCTCTAGGTTTTCTAGGTTTAATGCCGCAAACTGATGACAGTAATGACTCCGTCCACCTGCGGCCGCACAACCTCTCTCTCCCACGCGACTTTTCTCTCGTACCAAATACCACCCCCAACAACACTCCCACCATCGCAGCATACACACTCAAAACCACCATCCATCTCCAAGTCTTCAAATACGCGACCGTCCGACCGTCTCCAATTCCCTCCCTCTGCAAAATCCCCCGCCATCCCCACCCCACCTCACCCAACAACACAACTTGAACCCTCAACCCCCGACTTCCCACGGTCGCATCCACCATTCCCATCATTTCTCCCCTCCAAAATCGACAAGAGACCCATTCAGCATATCGAGAACCATCCCAGCCTGTTAAAATAACTCCCCCCTATCTATCTGGTGCCTGGCAGACGAGAGTGGGAGGAGGGGAAGTGGGTCCGGGTCCGTCTTATCAGCAAGTAGATATCATCCTTCCCGTCCGTCCCGATAGGATCCAGCTGCGGTTCGCGATGTCGCCTCGGGCATGTCGGGTTTGGAGATGGTATGAGGGATATTATAAGGAAAGGGGGGGGGGGGGGGTGTTGGATATAATTTGATGGTGGTGATGAACTGATGGGATGGGTATGTTTCTATGCGGAGGGACCTCGTTATTAGTAGAGGACAATGATATTCTGTACAATTGTCAATTCAGTTGCTCGATTGGATATATATTTAGGGTCGGTGGTGCACGCATATATGACTTGTCGATCATGCATGTTTACTGTTCGTTATATGTAGACTTTCTTGTTTTTTTAGCATGATTAACAGAGATGGTTTTCGGTAGATACTGTTTCAGACTAGTATCAAGTATTGCCCAGCTGGGTTCCTCTAACAGGATGTGATGGATAAGTAGTATCCCATTGAACCTACACAGTAATCCCAAACAAAGCCATAGAAAAAAACAAATGGATATCACAAAACCTATACTATACTATACTATACTACACTACAATTCACTACTCCAAAACCGCCGACACCACCATCGACGCATACTTCTTAAACCCCGTCTTAGCCGGCTTGGCTTCCTCATCCGCAGCATCAGCATAGAACCGTCTCGGGCCATCCAGATCAATGGTACTCGCATCCACCCACCAAGGACCCCGATAATAGCACCTGGCAGCAACATACAGCACGACGATAGCCACGACGGAAACATAGTTAGCAAAGAACCCCTTGGCCGTGGGATTACCGCCCAGGGGCCATAAACTGAGGTAGAATTCCGCGATGATGAGGATGATGCACCAGAACAGACCCCAGATGGCGCCGTAGGGGTATGTCCAGGACCGCCAGGGCAGGTCTTCCACGGAGCGGCCTTGGATTTTCCATGCGTACCGCATGCGTAGGTGGGACAGGCAGATGGTGCCCCATCCAAAGAGCGTGAAGAGGGAGGTTAGGTTGGAGAACCACGTGAAGACCGTTGAGCCTTTGTTGTTGACGTTCAGGTAGGCGAGACCGCCGCCGATGACAAGCGTGATCACTAGCCCGGCGACGGGGCGACCCGACTTGTCGGCTTTGCCGAAGATCTGGGTACGTGTGGGATTGGGGTCAGTGGGTGGATGAGCCGGGGGGGGGGGGGGGAGGGACTAACCTTGGGAGCCATTTTCAGGTGGGTTAGGCCCATTAGGGTGCGCGAACCACCGTAGGCGGAGATACTGCCGGTGGAGAGCACCGAGATGAAGATGACGGCGTTCATGATGTGCGCCAGTGGAGCGAGACCCGCGTTGCGGTAGGCAATGACAAAGGGAGATGCGTTAACGCCCGAACCACCGAAGAGGTTGGGGTCCTTGGGAGATACCGTGATGGTGATCATCAGCGAACCCAGGATGTAGAAGAGCGACAGACGCAGCCAGATGGAGCTCACGGCGCGTGGCACTGCCTTGCGAGGGTTGTCTGTCTCCGCGGCCACCAGGGCCGAGTTCTCCGATCCCGACATGGCGAAGATACACGTGGGCATGACGGACAGGAACCCCTTGAAGCCGTGGGTGAACGGCATCGAGTTCCAGTAGCGGAATCCAATCGGGCCCTCCTTGGGGGCACCGCCAGCCGAAATCACTACCGTCTGTCAGTCGGCTTAGGTGAGAGGAATGGCATGCTACTGACCGATCAAAGAGATGATAACCACAAAGATCCAGCCAAACTTGATGGACGAGGCAATGACCTCGACTTCACCAAAGAACCGCACCGCAAAGACGTTGATGAAGATAATCACCACCCAGAAGATTGTGATCCACGCCGCAATGGGCACCTTGTCGGTCCAGAAGTTCAGCACCGTGACAATACCCTAAACCGTCAGCATAGAACAGCCAGCAATGTATGGCATCCTACCTGGAGCTCGTTGGCGATCGTGATAAAATAGGAGAACCAATACGCCCAACCCAGGGCAAACGCCGCCGACCGGTCGATGAACATCTCCGTCCACTGGGTAAAGGCAGACGGCAGAGGGTACATGACAGCCATCTCACCGATCGAGTGACTGACCGACCAGATCATCGTGCCACTCAGCAGGTAGCCAATGAAGATAGCTGCCGGTCCACCATTCTCCAGGGATTCACCACTCCCCAGCCACAATCCCATACCAATCGATGATCCCAGCGCAATCATGGTCAAGTGTCTGGTGGACAAACTCCGCTTCAGATCGGTTTCGGCACCGTAGTCGACATCCACCGAGGTCCAGCCCGATTCGGGCTCGCCTTTCTTTTCCGCATCATGACTGGAAGTCTCATATGTCGCCATGGTGGATGGTTCGGCCATCAAGAGGGACGGTCGAGAAAGGATAAAATGAAGTGGTGAAAAGAGGACAAGGCACAGGCAAGAATCAGTTGGCTGACGACGGCCGGGTCCAAGGACATTATAACATTCCTACGACAGCCGTGCAACGCATTGCGACAATCAGAGCCTCCCAATCAGATTACACCCTGCAGAGACCGATCTGTTTCGCAGATAAGAGGGTCTTGCGTCAGGCCATTAGTGGGACTTGGCTCTCGTCAGGTAGAGATAAAGATAACCCCTAGCTCCAGTCGTATCGGTTTGCGACATGCTGGATTAGCATCCTGCAACAGTTCGTCCGGTGTAGGAGCAGAACCCTTCTGGAAGTTAAACTGGCGCCATCATGGCTAGGTAGTGTTACTGATAACCATTTTTTCCGGCCGCCAATTGCAGCCCTCCCCCGTCCTCGTTATCACAACCATACGGTCTGTGCCATCAGCTGATATGCATCCTCCCAGAGCCTGCTGGGCAATCGGGGGTGCCGTGTTATCGTCTGGCCTGCTTTGCCACAAATGATACCTCGCCGAGTGCGCCTCGCGGTTGCCCCAGGGCCGACAAGGTTACATTGTGATCCAAAAGGGTTGGACCAGAGTTGACAGAAGAACGGTACGACCAATACGGATGAAGGCCCAGAAACGCCCTGTGCACCGATGGATGGCCACCTCATGTCATGTCCGCGTGGGCGGCGCAAGGATGTTATGGCATATCCCTTGCATCTTGGACATTGAGCCGATCCGACGGATCGGCGGTACATGGACAATAAAGCTGGCAATTGGGGAATGCCGGGCTGGACCGGGCCTTATCCATGATGCGGAGTACATGGACGTACTCCGGACAGGCACGAGGGGGTTGAAGATTAACGAGGTCGTCCAGGGGCGAGGGATCCGCTATCGGGAGGTTATCTCGGGGGGTTGATTGTTATCTCTCCAGTCGGGGTAATCTGACGTGTATCGTGGCACCGCGGGTGTACGCTAGCCAACCAGAGTCAAAGCTAAATTAATTATAGCTTGGCTCCTGGGCTTAAGCTATCACCTAGACACTAAGTACTAAGGTATGTGCTGTGCCGTCCGCATCCGGCTATCTGGGACGTCGCAGAGTCTGGCCATTGGCTCCTCCGTGACAATTGGCGTAAGACGCGCACCGGGAAGATGCGGATAGTCACGGAGAATCAGGCGAACATGTTGATATTATGCTTGTCATCCATCGGGGAGGTGGCGGGAGTTGTCCTTTGTACAGATGTTATCGCCGGCTGGCGACTCGCTGGCCGATCGGGATGCGCGTCTCAAGCCCCTGTCTTTGAATCACTTCAGCCTCCATCACATCCTACCTACCATTGCAACCCTGCCGTTCGGTTATGCGGCACGTGGCAACTTGATCCAGCAGACGGGGATGCAGCATGGCCGATTCTCTCCGTCAATAGCTTGTCTTTCGCGCGATTCCTTCACCCCCAACCCTGATGCGATCGTCCTGTAGTTGACCCCCTTACATTAGTCTGGACCCTTTTGTACGGTCGCATCTGTTTATTTGACAGCTGTCGGCCACGTTGGAACCGTTTCCAAAGCTTATGCAACTGGGGTGGCCGGGATAGAACCTCCCTCTCCACTCTGGGTCAGATGGCTTCTCGAAGATCGTTGACGCAGAATTGATTCCCTGAATTCCATGCGACCGCGTCAACAAGGTTTCCATGTCTCAGTTCACCGCTGTTTCGATGGTCAGTAGAATGCCTCAGGGCCAGCCACAAGCTCAATCCGCAGCGTGCTACCATGGATTCAATACTCCTGCACAAGACATCACCCCTTGCGTCTGATCTTGGGCTTGGGCTGACACCCGCAAACGGCGGCTTTTCTTTGACCGCTGGCTATACTGAGGGAGGCCGATCAGCGTGAAGATGAATTGGACGTGTTGTCCAGTACTGATCGTCGCATCATCACCGCCATCCTGTCGGAAGGTTGAGCTTCATTGTATTCAAGTCCTCCGTCGGAACCTGGTGGGTAAGCGAAATGTTGGCTTTCTTCATTGGGTACTCCGTACTGTATGCTTGCTGGTTCCTGTGGCACCGTCATGTAATACATGGCGGATAAGTGCCTGTCGTAGCCAACAGGTTACATAGGGTAAAGTCGATGTCTATTGGCCTGGAAGTCACCGCGGCCAGTCCGTTCTATCCCGAGGTGGCACGACGTGGTTGAACAAAGCAGTCGGTATGAAGTAATGGCACAAAGTAACTGGCCCAAAGCATTAACAGCACGCTTTGACTTTGACCTTGGAAGGTCTGTTGGTCTTCATCTCATGAATGGCGGGGTCACTGAATCGAATGCATTGTCGTCGGATGAACAAACACTCCTAGTCTTAGTCTTGTGGTGCATGTCTTAAGCTGGACATGAACAGAGCCATCTTTCCAGTGAACATGATGCAGCATGGAGGGAGAAATTGTTCTTTGGTTTTGAAAGTGGTGGTGAGTCATGCTCTACGCCCTTCAGAGACCCAAAGGGGCTAGGACCCCCACCCTGGATGACAATCAGATCCCGAGGCCGGGAAATGGATGGCAGTAGGCTAGACCTAATGGAAAAGAGACTGACTGTCGAACGCAAGGAGTTGTTCCTCGAGCAGGCTCTGCTATGCACCAGTTCGTTGCAGAGGAAGTGGATACACCAAGACGGTGCTTCTAACATTGACCGCAAGTCATCATACCGTGAGACATATGCATTGGGGCCGTGCACACCCATATATTCTCGGTGAGAGATCTTCATGGCCATAGCATCCGACGCTTGATATCCCCAGGGCACGATAACTACACACATGAATGACCCACTCTCACCAAGTCTTCTACAACTTATGAGAATGTTGTTTGGAGCAAGAACCAGTCTGATGGCCGGAAAAATGGCCAGCCGTGAGCGGTCGCGAAGGTTATGTTGCCGTACATTACACCCTTGTAGAGTATATTGACTGGGAACGGGGGTTGCAACATTCTGCCGGTTGCCGCAGTCCTGAAAACATGAGCAATTGAGATTCTGTCCACGCTGTCTATCTCGATGACGCATGAGGTTGCTCAAATCGAGCACGAGCTCTAATTATTTGAACTTGAATTTGAAACATCTCGCAGCATGTGAATCGATCACACTTCAGAGTTGAAAGAGGGTCTGATAGGTTTGTCTCACTCGCTAAAGTTGTTCACTACTTATGGCCACTGTAGGTGATTGGTATTACACCATACAACATGCCTCTCCTGTTGCAGTAAGCAGCCACAGGCACCAACCCTGCCCTTAACCGACCATTGCGGTAGAAACGATATTGGCTACCAGATCAATAAGTGCACCAGGTCGGTCCATAGCTGGTATCCATCAGCCGTGCTAATGTCTTGTCAATTATTCAACTCCAATCCATGGCTGGTATGTGACTGCATCCTTGCAATGCAACAAACTGGAAATTTCGCAAACGCCCCGGCCCAACAGAGCGATCGATTCACGGGTGATTGATCGGAATTCCAGGCGGATATATTCCCCAACATATTGCTTCGGTTCCGCTAGCGTTCCTTCGTTCAATTGTCACAGAGCGCTATGAGTCATATGAGCACAGCTGGGGAAGTAGCGGGCTCCATGACCTCATCCTACTGGGGTCGGTATTCTATCGAGCTCAGCCCAAGGGAACTGGAAGCTAGGACCAACCTGCAGCTTGAACCACATTCTCACTGATTGGTCCCGAGAGCGCCCCAGATAAGCTGCAGTGGAGTGTGAGGAGAAACTGTGGAATGTTGTCATTTGTTAGTTCAGCCACGCCCAGGCAGCTATGCTAGAAGAAAGGCTATCCACCCGGCGGATTTTAGACAAGCTGTTGAGCCACCGTCCAGATTAGAAGACCACCAAAAGTCATCACACGGGTGACAGGTGTACTGAGCGAAAAAGAACAGAGTCTAGGGAATGCACGAGTTCCCGTGGCTAGCACCCACGAGGATGGTGCAACGGCCAGAGGACCAAGCTCCGCATCCCGGTCCGACAACGTCTATGTCAAGGTTGCCGTGCTCCTTTCCGGCCCGGGATGTATTGCAAAGCATCTGGAACCAGTCAGATTCACCTGTCATAACCCCAGGAGCAGGGCCCGATGACGAGGGCATGTGTAAAGATTTCTCCGCCTGGGGTCTCCAGGGTTGGACCCTCCGCCAGCTGGCCAGGTGACATCTAGCCGACCTCGGTTAAAAAGGCATTCATCCGGACCACAGCACCAACAGGGAAAATCTCCGTGGCAGAATCAACCGACTGGATCTGGGGCCCCGAAGCCCCTCCACTCGGGACGCGGAGCCCTGCCGTCCCCGGATCCTCTGATTCGTGCTCCATCAGGAATCCCCGGACCTCCGCATTACGGCCGGCGATCCTTTCTCCTTCCAGCCGGCTAAGGCCATGCGTGTCTCGCACCATCCACCGCCGCACCCGGTCCGCTTGTGACGCCACGGCCTTGAAGCCAATTCCATGCCGCCGGCGAGATGCAGCTTCGGGAGCTAGGCAATCGTCCTCTATAAATCTGGCCCGTATCCCGGGGTCGGTTTTCCGCCTCTCAACCCGGTTGCAGTCAGTTCGGTTGTGACCGTTGGACATCATGTATCGCATTTCGAATATCTACGGTATGTCTGGATCCGGATGATAGGCATTCGCTCGCGCTGACCGTGATCTCAGTTCTGGCCGCCTTCGGCACCATTGGTGGTGCGTTGTTCGGCTTCGATGTCAGTTCCATGAGTGCCTGGATTGGCACTGACCAGTACCTGGAGTACTTTCATTCTCCTGACTCCGACTTGCAAGGTGGTGTAAGTAGTCCCCCACCCGATGCCATAGCCGGCAAAGGAATGCTAATCATCTGGTGGGTAGATCACCGCGTCCATGTCCGCTGGCTCCTTTGCCGGTGCTCTTGCTGCCGGTTTCCTATCAGACCGAATCGGGCGTCGGTACTCGCTCATGATCGCGTGTTGTATCTGGGTCATTGGCGCTGCCGTTCAATGTAGCGCCCAGAATGTGGCCCATCTGGTGGCCGGGCGAGTCATCAGCGGTCTCGCCGGTATGACGCCCAACTTCTGCGGTGATTGGCTACATGCTAACAGGTCCTTTAGTCGGTATCACCTCCTCCCAGGTCTGCGTCTACCTAGCCGAATTAGCACCCGCCCGCATCCGTGGTCGCATCGTCGGTATCCAGCAGTGGGCTATCGAATGGGGTATGCTCATCATGTATCTCATTTCCTACGGGTGTGGGAAAGGACTCGCGGGAGCTGCTTCCTTCCGCGTGTCATGGGGTATCCAGGGTATCCCAGCACTCCTCCTGCTCGCTGCGCTACCGTTCTTCCCCGAGTCCCCTCGATGGTTGGCAAGTAAGGAGCGCTGGGAGGAGGCTCTAGACGTTTTGGCTCTGATTCACGCCAAGGGCGACCGCAGTGACCCCGTGGTTCAAGTGGAATTCGAAGAGGTCCAGGAAGCAGCACGGGTCGCTCAGGAGGCCAAGGATGTTTCATTCCTTTCATTGTTTGGGCCCAAGATGTGGAAGCGAACCCTTTGCGGTGTCAGCGCCCAGGTCTGGCAACAATTGCTGGGGGGCAATGTCGCCATGTACTACGTTGTCTATATCTTCAACATGGCTGGAATGGTAAGCCTGTTTCGTCATCACTTGCAGATTCTGAGACTCACGCACTTATTCAGTCCGGAAACACCACGCTATATTCCTCGGCCATTCAGTACGTGATCTTCTTGGTCACCACCGGGTCTATCCTGCCATTTGTTGATCGCATCGGTCGGCGAGTTTTGCTCCTTACTGGATCAGTTCTGTGCATGGCTTGCCATTTTACTATTGCCGCTCTCATGGCCACGCGTGGCCACCACGTTGACTCTGTTGACGGCAATGCGAACCTGAGGTGGTCGATCACTGGGCCACCGGGCAAGGGTGTCATTGCCGTCTCGTACATTTTCGTCGCCGTGTACGGTTTCACCTGGGTATGCGGGCTCCCACTCCAGAGGATCCAACCGATGAGTGCTAACATGGAAATGTAGGCTCCTGTGGCGTGGGTTTATGCGTCGGAAGTATATCCTCTGAAATATCGTGCGAAGGGCGTTGGTCTCTCGGCTGCCGGGAACTGGATCTTCAACTTTGCGTTGGCATACTTTGTGGCGCCCGCCTTCACCAACATCCAGTGGAAGACCTACATTATCTTCGGGGTGTTCTGCACCGTCATGACGTTCCATGTGTTCTTCTTCTACCCGGAGACGGCTCGCCGGTCGCTCGAGGATATTGACCTGATGTTCGAGACCAAGCTGAAGCCCTGGAGGACGAACCAGCTCCCTGATCGGTTCGAGGAGGAGCTGGAGCGACATCGGCAGAAGAGTGTCGGTGAGCCGGAGAAGGGCATTGTGTCGGCACATGATGAGATGGCGTGATGAACTGCATTGCTTTGTTGGGCGTTAATTTACTGAGCGAGAATGACTGTTGGATGACTTAGCTCCAGTACAACCGACCCAGTATGAGTATTGAAGCTGTGCAGCGTGGGGTTGTTGTAGTGTAGTTGAGCTTGCTGAAGAGCCGCTTCACCCCGGTGCTCATGTGTCGCCGCCCTGTGAATCAGTGCAGTAACGCCTGGTACCTACACACCTATCTTGGGTATCAGGTGGAGTCCATATTAGGTTTGTCCCAGACTGACTTTCCCTATCCATCCTTTGCAATGTCTCGTTTACCAAATTCCTTTCATTTATTCTGGTTACAATAGCCCATCCGTGACAAACCTGCCAGGTCGGCTTACAACAAATACAGGTACATACATGACCACACCGTACCAAACTGCTGAACCCAATGGGGAGAAAGACATGCTCAACTATAAATAAGCGAGTGGGGACATATGACGATCACCAATACTAAGAGAGGACCTTTTGGGAATCAATACGATTCAGAAATCCAGCTGCACAGGACCAGATGACTGAATCCCTACTGAACTCGCACCTCGCCCTTTCTCCATCCCCTGAGGAGAAGCCTGCTGTAGTCCACGAATATTGCCGATTGGTGGGAAAACAAAAATCCGTACTAAATACCCGGTCCATGTGAATGTGCATCGAATTACATAAGCTATATTTATATCCACCTTTATGAATCCCCACGGCGATGGAGTCAGCAGCGTGCAGCTGTGAGGAGAACCAGACAGGAAATTCATACATGCGATCCGTGATGAGAGTTCACATGCTAAAGCCATCTAGCATTCCAAGTGGGTTAAATATCAAGGCCAGGCTCAGTCATGCCGCAGGTGATTCTAACCCAGCATGGGTACTTTCGACAGGTTAAACTAACAGCAAAGCTTGCACACTATCAAGAACAGAGCATCTACAAATAAGAGAACCACTGACATTATTCTATCAATCCGAGATGCCAGCGAAAGAACACTGCTTAGAGAACGAAGACGAGCACCCGGTGCTGGAGGCTTGGTGGGATGACGTCATTGCTTGGACCCCTCGGCGCGTCCTCGCAATGCGTCCGATCTCTCCAGGCCACTGGAGATGGACCACGCTCCACGCCATCTGCCAAGGCCTGACGTCTACTCTGAGTTCTGCTGCGTGGATTCCCTGCATTAGGCATATCCACATACGTCATGCCCTTTCCGCATCTATCTATATCTGAAAGTGATCGGAATCCTTCTCCATCAACATATCCTCCTCCTTGACCAAACTCCCTCATCTTCCACCAAACCTGAAGTCAATAGCCACAATGGATACCATCAGGCAATACACCGGTACTCTCAACCACACCGAAGACGAACAGCGCCAACTATACAACAGCCCCCCCACCGAGCAACGCAACAAGCAGTCGTTCACCGAATGGGCCAAGGAAGCCTACAATGAGCAGTACGAGAAATGGGTACCTTGGCTAGAGGATCAATACCTCAAGTGGTTCGGCAAAGGCGATAACAAGGCCTCCTACGTGACCAAGGGTAGGACAACTGTCACCAGTTATCAACTAACACGTTAGCTAACTCCAACCAGACAATCTGTCCAAGATGAAGGTCACCGGCGTGAAACAAGTCGATCAAATCCAGGATGACGTGCATCGGTTGGTCGGGAACCAACTTGGCGAAAACGGTCTGCTGGCCCCTGTTGGGAATATGGTCTCCAAGGAGGGCATCAATCGCGCCGAGAGGGGAGGGAAGGATGATAAGGGCTCGTATGGAGGACCTCTGGGAGGCGTGACGGATCCTATTGTCGATAGCTCCAAACGTGCAGGCCAGGGTCTGTCGTCGGGGATACAGTCGGCCGGATCTTCCCTTGCTAGCGGGGCGAAGAGTGTGGGGAGCGTGATGCCTGGATTCGGCGGTAAGTGAAGGGTTTGGGACTCTGCTTCGGCTTATTTGATATGATTTACATGATTTGATGACCTGCTATGATCTTTATTCGGCCTCTTTACGTGTCATGACCTTCCTATTGTCATCTTTCCTTCATATTCTGTATTCTTCATTGCATTTTCCACCCCTGTCTTTGGCTTGTGCTGTACGATCTACCATCTTGTAATCATGTTGTTTCTCTACTTCATTCAGCCAGATAGTTATGGACAGCATATTTATTGAATTCCGGTAACTCCGTTTAAACTTTATCGCTAGCTCTGAATTCTTATGTTGAGGTAGAGGGGTAAAAGCCAAATGGGATCGAGATTGAATCACACCCCATTGATGGCCTTGGAAGCCAGTAGCTTAGCTGTTCTTAGCTCCGTGGCAGTACAAGCTTGAGTATATAAGCAGTCATCATCCGATACACTCCATCTGATCTCCTGAGCTGTGGAGTGTACCGTATGTGTATCTCTCACCAATAGCTCCTGCAGTTAGAGTTCTTCATTATGGTTCTGTGAGACGAGGGGTATCTCGATGGTTGGGGGCGACTGCATCAGAGGGTGGCTATGCAGACCGCGTCACGGGTTAGGTAGCTTTAACGTCAGTATACGAACAGTAACCGGCGAGAGGAAGATATATATTACTGGCTGATTGCCTGATAGATCTGACCGAGCAGATGAAAATGACATCTATTTGAATAACAGATAACCTCTCAGGATAGTATGTTGTCCCCGACACTGACCCTCAACTACTAGGATCATACAACTGACACCAACAGATACAACCACATGAGCACCAAAATGCCGCACACAAGGACCGAAACTGGGATCCGCTATCATCAGGATCAAAGAGCCTCGCAAAGATTGCAGGACGCATCACACTCGGCTGGTGTGCGATCCCAAGCAGATCAAGCCTCTAATTGGAGCCTGGAGGAGTTGTTTGAGACCACGGTGGACGAGTACGGCAATCCCGTCGCTGATCAATGGTCTTTTACCGATGGCGCTAGGATGAAGAAAGGCGTGTCGGGTCAGAATGAGGCAGATGCGTTTGAGGCAGCGAATAATAGTTTCGATTAGGGTCATTGTCGCAAACCGCAGGTTATGATGGATGTATTCTTTTCAAAAGCGCCTGATGCTTTGGGTAAATCATAAGGCACAGTATTGCCGGCCCAGTATATGAACCGACACGGAATCTTAAACGAAAGTTCAGCCGTAATAGAGTGTGTCGCAGAACGCAAGTGTAATTTGAGGTTAAATGCCCAAGAGCTCTAGTGATAACTGTGGTTCGTAAGAAGCATGACCGATTGCTTGTTTAAACCTGTTTGTCAACCTCACCGGCCCGGTAGTGACCTACCCGCCATCCATACTGAAGCGATAAAATCCGCCCCGTAATCAGGCCTTTGATGGTAAGGATGTGATTCACAATCCATATAATAAGAAGCAGGAGAAGCAGCACGGTCGACCACACCTTGAACGCGGATGAGTCCATGGCCTTCCCGAGCTCCACTGCGGCATTGGTATAAACGCCCTGGAAGTGCCGTTAGAGCCAGACTCAAGAGAACATATAGAAGCCCTACTCACCCACGGGAACACCAAAGACCATGCTGAAAGGGAATAGCGCGTTTTCCGCCAGCCTCCTGGTTGCTTAAAAGCGGTATGTAAAATGCTTATGATGGAGTAACCCCACCAAAAGGTCCCGTACCCCCAGGACAACAGCCCGGCAAACTGGCTGGCATATCCAATTGGAATCGCTGCTTCAGCGGACAGGAAGGTCCCCCGATTGTACTGCGCAAATGCCCCGGAGCGCACCACTTGGCCGAGAATCAGCAGCGCGAAGCTGGCCTGTCCAAATGGACCACAAAGAATCATATCTTGGTAGACCTGGTCCATGGGCAATGATTCGCGTTCGAAAAGACGAGCGACAAAGACATCGTCAAATGCCATGGCCAGCGGAATGCTGATACCGATCTCGAGGTATGCTACGATGATGATTGGAACCTGCAGTCGAGCGCCGACTCCGCTATATTCACACACGATTCCCCCACCGGCCGCAGAGGTCAAGGCAGAGATTAACGGAAGCAGGACGGACGGTACAATGGCTTTGACTCCCGGGGATTGGAGGTTGATAAAGATGTATGGTATGCCCATGACGGCAATTACAGCCATGACCGTATTGACCCACCACAGAACGTACGAGGCTATCGGCCATCCTGCGCCCCATTGCTGAGCGATAGTCAATGCGATCATTTGAATAATGGTGGTAAAGGTGATGGAGATGCTGGCGAGACAGGATGTTTCCACCATGCTTGTCCGGAGTGCACGCGCGACGCAACGCGGATACATGAAGATTCGTGCAAGGTAGATAGACACGCTTAGTGCCAGCAAGATAATTGTATACACCCAGACTACCTCAGCGATAATCTCCAGGCCATCGAACTGATAGTCCAGTTGATGGAGAATAACGGCGATAATACCCGTACCTTGTGGTATGAGAAACCACTGCGAGGAGAAGTTGCATATCGCAATACATATTGGAGTTGTGGGCTGACCAGTGTCCTGAGAATCATTGTCCGGCATCTCGGAAGATCCCCTAGATTATGCCATGCGAGAGGATGAGATAGCCGTAAATAGCTGCTCTTCCTGGAGGACGGCAATTAGGAGTAGCTGATGATGATTTGGGAATGACATCATGATCCATTGTTGGCGTAACATCGAATGGTCCTCATCACCATGGTGCAACAGGATGATTGCCCGTAGATGAAGTCTTAGGAACAGGAGATCCGGGCCCAGCACCGCTACGGTCCTCACCGCAAACAGCTGTACTCAAAATTCGGATGAGGCCAAAGTGACGTAACACGATCCATGAGAATTGGGTTCACCATCCGGTGATGGTCCGGTACATTTTATCCTCCCCGACACTGGCAGAAGACCATCACAGCCAATGTATCTGGCCGCTAGCGGCGACGTCCAGATTAACCGGGGCTGCAGTCGGGTGCTCACCTTACCGGAACAAGAATAATGAAAACATTCCTAATGCTGAATTACAAAAAGGTTCCTACGAGCACTCGCAAAGAGTAAGCCGTTAATGCAGCAACGAATGAAGCCGGTATATTAGAGTCAAGGATGGCAAGGCGATAGGCGTACAAAGGCGAACAAAGGTGCACGACCTATCCGTTCAATAGAGGCCTGAGGGGGGTTGCGTGGGTCAGTCTTCGCGCTAGCTAGCCATGAAAATCGCGAGGTGGTGTGAAAATAACTAAACAGCAGAACATGGATTGGTCAGTCTGGCTCAAATCACCACTCATTCGTCACGAGCAGCGACGTCAATGTACCTTGTGGGAGAAGGCAATGCAGCTCGTACGAAGCAGACTGATGACACCTGCTATAGGTCGGACCAGCCGTCTTTGGAAGGGTGGTAGGTCTTGCCCCCAGGGGCAGCGCTGCTTGAATACGCGGCATACGTAGGACAGTAGCAGCACCTTTTCCCTCATTGGTAAACATAGCATTTCACAGACGGGAACCCTCGTCCGTGTACCGCAACGACTGCCACAAGCATCCGCGAGTCGTTCAGCAGGGATGCCCACCCGCGTCATACGCCGACGTCGACTACGCTGATTCTTGTTTCTAGTAGGACAGGGCGTATCAGCCAACCGGGCTGTCCTCTACTCTTGTATGGACGGACTGCATGGCCCGATTTACTCAAGCTGACCATCATTTAACCCAGCTCAGTCGGCAACGAGCACCTGGCCATCTGGCGCCTCAGGTCGGGGGAATGTCGCCTTGTGAGATGGGATACAAACCCAAATCTCGCCGGTTTGTTCACTTTCGTCAAGGGACCCGCTCAGTTCGGGAGCGGAAGCCCGGTGCTTGCCGTCGGACTTCACGGGAGGGCGTGTACGTGATGGGGGGAAGACAAGGAACACGATTCTTGGACATCTCTATGGTTCGTAAAAATTAGTGAGGCTTTGTCAATTGAATATGGGTCTGGAGACAAGGTACTTGCAACCGAACGGCCCCGATCCCAGGGGTATTGGCGCGAAGACGGCGCGTGGAGGATGGATGCCGATCAGGATCCTCGGGATGGAGATGACGCGACTCGCGCCAACCCCGATCGGGCAGGTCAGGTGCCCGTCCCTCTGGGGCTATCTTATCGTTATCAGCTGACCGGTTCCTGGCAGCTCCCCTTCAAGTTCCAGTTCCGGCCGTATTTAAGTTCCAACCAGTCATTGCTGGCTCTTCTCCGCCTCTCCCCTTCTCCCCAGCCTCCCTCGTCCAGGCTCCTTCTCCCTCTCCGGCGGAGTCCTTGAGCACGTATCCTTCTCATCTATCCTTCCGCGTCTATTCTTCCTCGCCCATCATGCGCATTGACTCCGCGACGCTGCCTCTGGTCCCAGTGCTCCTGGGCCAGGTCGGTGCTCTACAACTGCCCCTGCTCCAGGGCTCCAATTCCCATTCCCAGGCTCCGATCACGGGCGACAAGCCCCTGATTAGCTCCCCGTTGCTGCAGGAGCAGGTCAAGGCAGAGAATCTGCTGAGCCGGGCCCGGCAACTGTACAAGATTGCGGAGCTGGGAGAAGCTGAGTATAACCATCCCACCCGTGTCATTGGTAGCAAAGGTATGCCTACTTTGTTTTCTCTGCAAGGCTGCACTTGGGCTCTCTTTCTCACCTTCCTTAGGCCACCTGGGCACTCTCGACTACATCTACTCGTCCCTTCTCGAGCTCGGTGATTACTATACCGTCGTCAATCAGTCCTTCCCTGCCGTGACGGGCAACGTCTTCGAGTCTCGTCTCGTCCTTGGCCACGATGTCCCCAAATCCGCTACACCAATGGGTCTGACTCCCCCAACCAACCATAAAGAACCGGTGTATGGACCCGTTGTTGCGGTCTCCAATCTTGGGTGTGAGGCCTCGGACTACCCTTCCAATTTGACCGGTGCGGTTGCATTCATCAGTCGGGGAAGTTGTCCGTTTGGAACCAAGTCGGAGCTGGCCGGTAAAGCGGGTGCCATCGCTGCTGTCGTCTACAACAACGAGCCAGGCGACCTGAGCGGAACGCTAGGAACCCCGACCCCAGATCATGTGGCCACCTTTGGTATCTCGGACACCGATGCAGCCCCAGTCCTGGACAAGTTGAAGAAGGGCGAGAAGGTTGATGCCATTGCCTACATGGACGCCATAGTGGAGTCCATCAGTACCACAAACATCATCGCACAGACCACGGATGGTGACCCCAACAACTGTGTCATGCTGGGTGGCCACAGTGACAGCGTGGCCGAGGGCCCTGGTATCAACGATGATGGGTCTGGCAGCTTGACCCTTCTGGAACTCGCAACCCTCCTCACTGAATACCGTGTCAATAACTGCGTCCGCTTTGCTTGGTGGGCTGCAGAGGAGGAAGGCCTTCTCGGATCCGATTACTATGTTTCGGTTCTCACCCCAGACGAGAACAGGAAGATCCGCCTCTTCATGGACTACGACATGCTCGCCTCGCCAAACTTTGCGTACCAGGTGTACAATGCTACCAATGCCGTCAACCCTAAGGGATCAGAAGAGCTTCGCGATCTGTACACCGACTTTTACGAGGATCACGGCTTCAACTACACGTATATTCCGTTCGATGGACGGAGCGACTACGATGCCTTTATCCGCCATGGTATCCCGGGTGGTGGAATTGCCACGGGTGCTGAGGGGATTAAGACTATCGAGGAGGAGAGCATGTTTGGTGGTGTCGCTGGCGAATGGTACGACCCGTGCTACCACCAGCTCTGCGACACCGTGGCCAATTTGAACTTGACTGCGTGGGAATGGAACACCAAGGTAGGACGGCTCTCGGATAGGCTACCCTTATGCGGGTCATTCTCGTGCTAACATACTGGTTTCTGGTAGCTCGTCGCCCACTCCATTGCGACCTACGCCAAGTCCTTTGACGGATTCCCCGAACGAACTGATGAAATCAGTGTCTCGTCGGCCTTTGAGCAACCCAAGTACCATGGCAACGCCCTGCAGCTCTAAACTCTTTGCGGTAGGCTTTTTCTTTGGTAGGTACAAATTCTTCCTTGGTCAGAATCAGTACGTTGTACTCGATCTCTCAGTAGGACATCTGCAGATACAGGCTTGGCGTCACTAATCTAATGAGAGACTAATTTTATTATATGGTAGGGCTCTTTATCGTGCCGAGTGCTTGTAGGAAGACGCGTAGTGTATACTCTGGCTTAAATTGATTACTTGGGTATGCCTCCTGGATGCAGACATTCATCAAGGGAGGTTGTTCGGGGCGACGGTTACTGCCTGACTTGTTCCATTCATCAGCGGCAGTTCACAACGAATACGCTTCACCATTATATACAAATCCCGATGTCGTGTCTCTGTACAACATGATGCGTCCCATAATTGTTTATTTTATTCCTCTTGCGGCCCCCGACAAGGTTACTATAAGTTAGGTGTAAAGGTGGGCGATGCCTTGGCTTGAGGAACCCCTATTGATTCGAGTACCCAGAGGCATGAGCAAGAACCACGAGCCTTAACTGGCTAAAGCCCTACTACTAGGGCTGTTAAGTCGGGCTATGGCGGGGTCGTTTTGACATTAATCTTCTGTGGGGAAATTTTCCGCACGATATGATCTCAGCGGATGGAAATTATTATGGAGATAGAGACAGCACTTCTGAAATTCTTCATTGATATGATTACCACAATCGGTCTGGCTAGTGGTGCAAATGATTCAGGGACACCGTCCCGTCAAGATCTCGGAGATTTATTTCCTATTCGTGCAAAAATGGCATGTTGCCCTACTGACAGTGGTACGGGCAATATTCCGAAGCAGCATGTCTAATATCTCTTTCGCCCGTCAGGGTATGGATCTACAGCTCAGGGGCCCGTTGAAACGATGGTGGGCCTCGGAGCGTAGGGGATTGACACTAGGGCCGGCCTGGGACCACGCTAGAATCCCCCAGGGTCTACGGACTACAAGATGTGGATATCTCGAACCGACTTGAAACAAGTCTGGGCCGAAAATATCTGCACAACGGGGTTCCAGAGCACCAAACGGATACGGAACAGCTGACCGTTCGTGGTGACACTCCGGTATGGAGTGGAGGCCTCCCCTTGGTTGGAACGGCACGGACAGCACTCCTTTGCCGTTAGGATTCGGGCCTATAAAGTCGGGGTAGACCCGGCATGAGAAAAGAAGCAAGCAGCTCCCAAGCCCTCTGTCGAAGACCAATTTCTTCACTCCTTTGACAAACACACCAGCACATCAAAATGCGTGGAATCGAAGCCCTTGCCTTCCTGGCCGCCATCGGAGCCGCTCACGGCCAAAGCACGGTCGGCTTTGGGCCCTATTTCTCCCTGGGCCCTACCCAGTCATGGATCCGAGAGGCCAACACCACCTTGGTCTTGCCAGAAGCTCCCAGCCCTCAGAAGGACCGCCTTGCCCTCTGGCCAGGCATGGGCACCAGCGGCGGAGATCTGATCCAGGCTCTGGCTGTCTCATTCTCCGACCCCAACGCGTAAGTTGATGAAACACGAGTGCAAGTGATCAAAGCAACTGCTAAAAGGCTATCTGCAGCAACTGTGGCGCCAGTGCCGGTCAATGGTGTACCTGGGCTAGCACACTCGAGGGTAGCTCCCCATAATCCGACCATGAAAGGATCCATCACACTGACATTATCGCAGACACGCAACTGGGTGGCAAGGAAGTCCCAGCTTCTGCCGGTGACAAGGTGACCATGCATTGTAAGTTTCTCTTTAACCAGGCATGCTGCACGTCTTGATCCTCCATGCTCACCAACATCCGTTTAGACAAGTACAACGACAGCACGGGCAAGTATGACCAGACAGTCTCGATCAACGGCAAGGTCGTGTCGACACTTTCGACCAGTAAGTGCTTCCGTCAATACTATAGCTCGTTGTTTGCAAACTAACGACTACAAGGCTCCGGGGAAGCCCAGGGCTGGGGAACGGCGGTCGAGTGCCAGGATGATGCCTGCCAGAGCACCGCGGCGGCTCACCGTAAGTCTTCTTGTCGCTTCATCCTCATTCAGAAGAGTATTAACCAGGGATTCAGAATATCTTGACACCACCATCATCCTGAATGCGGAAGACAGCACATTCGGTAACACCCTGGCTATCAACGAGGCCACCTCGTCAGGACTGACGACCTCGGACAACGGCAAGACCTGGACGGTGTCGACCATCAACATCAACTCTCACACCTATGACGTCTGAGGCTTGAGCTTGATCTTTGTATATAAGAGTATTGTGAATTGAATATAGTCAGCCAATCGGACTCTGAAATGCTTGTCGAACTTGGCTTTGTTTCCGGCTTGGCCCTCCGAGTGGCCTATATACCGGGTTTGTCAAGCCACTGCCCGTAACCGTTCTCCTTATTGTAACTGAATGCTAAGCCTAATCGGAGTACGGAATACCCGGTGCTAGTTGAACTAGTACTGCTAGAAGACTGCTACTAGGACCTAAGAGGCTAAACAACACAGCCAATCCCCGGACAAGAATACTTGGCCTAAATAAGCTACCCTCAACAAACTTCCTACCTCACTTTTTTAGGGCTTTGTACCTACAAAGGTCTTAACCATCTCTTTTCCCCATCAACAAATGGACAATTTAATCGAAATAAAGCATGCTTACATGCAGAGAACATTTTCTAAATAACCTCGGGTATTAAACATCCTAGTAAACCATCTTTTTCTACTTGTCTTATCTACTTTAATTAAATTCATCCGACTTATCTTCCTAGTCCCGGGATTGCTTTTTCTTCGGGATTTGGAACGATAGCAAGGCAACCGAATCTGGAGACTAGTGGATCGCATCATCTGCCCCTCTTCGTCGCCTTTCTGCCCCCCTTCCATGCTTTTTCATCTGTCGAGAGTCCGCATCAGGTCGATTTTCTACCAAATACTCGCTGCCTGTGTATATACATCTTTTCCAATCGAGTCAGAACCACCGAACGGATCTCTGATGGATTTGAGAATGGCGATGCTCGGGAATCATGGGTGGTAGGCAGCAGCAAAAGAAGAAAGTTTAGTGTGGTGCTCAGCTTCAGCCACACGCCTATGAGGGGCGCTGGGATGGCACCATTACCCATTTACGTCTGTCATTGGTTTAATTTGCCCTGCGGGTAGTAGATCAATTCTGTCATGTGACGTTTCCTTTGTTACTTTGCTTTTTCTGTGATGAGGGGTGCGGTTAATCATTACTTGATACCATGCCGTCACTTTCCAAGATGATAAGGTGGAAGAATTGGCCACAGTTAATCAGATTCGAGTACTCGAGAAAAGAATTGGAGATTTACAGATCCAGCGAAGTAATAATTAATTATCAGATTGAGATCCAGTATTATCAAACAATCATATTCATGGCACTCAGGACAGCCGTAACCCATTCACATAAAAAGCTCCCCTTACATGTAACGGTTAACCTCGTTGTTAATGCCCTGGTTGACGGCACTGTCCATGCCGGAAGGAACGTACTGATCGACCTTCTGGTCAACCATAGAGTCCACAAAGTTGCTTCCAGAGTTACCACCCTGGTTGTTGTTGGAGTTGTTTCCGCTGTTGCCACTGTTGTTGCCGCTGAGGAAGCCTAACCAAAGCCCATTGTCAGTTATTTTATTCAATCTTTAGGACCAGCCACTCGGGATAGGTGGACTAACCCTCAGCCTTGCTCATCAAGCCACCAAGACCACCAGAGGAGCTGCCGCCCTGGTTGCCCGAGCCGTAAGAGTCATTTCCACTGTTCGAGCCTCCGAAGTTGTCGTTGTTGTTGTTGCCACCGAATCCGGAGTTGTTGGAGTTGTTGTTTCCGTAGCTAGAGTCGTTGTTTCCGCCGTAGGAGTTGTTGTTACCGCCGTATCCGGAGTTGTTGGAGTCGTTGCCTCCGAATCCAGAGTTGTTGTTACCGCCGTAGGAGTCATTGTTGCCCCCGTAGCTAGAGTCGTTGTTTCCGCCGTAGGAGTCGTTGTTACCACCGTATCCGGAGTTGTTGGAATCGTTGCCGCCGAATCCAGAGTTGTTGTTGCCACCGTATCCAGAGTCGTTACCTCCGAATCCAGAGTTGTTGCCGCCAAAGTCGTTACCACCACCGTTACCACCAAAGTTGTTTTGGCCGTAGGAGTCCATTGTGAATGTTTTGAAAGAAGATTTGGGATGGTAGAGAGAGAAACGTGGATGTATCTGAGAGAGAGAAAATATGCGCAGTTGGAGATAAGACAGATATCGAAGTAGAGAGGAGAAGGCAGGACGATGCCAGCTTTTAAGCCACCACAGCACCAGCTGAACCCCTCTTTCCCCCTATAATGCTGCGCCAATTCTTCGCCACCAATTCCCCTCTTCCTTAGCCCTCAGCTCTCAGCCCTGAGACCAACTAGTCCCGAACCAGCGAGCCCGAAAGTTAACATGATGTCAAGTCCCTGCTAGTGAGAAAGCTAGGGTCCGCCTAAAGGATCTCGTTTCCGAATCAAGATGCGAGATCTCGTGTGTGATGGCGCTAAATCGAGGAGTGGCCACGGGGTTCCGAAGGGATCCGTGATAAGCTCGGTTCATGTCCGTTACTGTGCGAGGAGTGGCAAATTCTGCACCGTTCACATAATAGTCCGCCTCTAGGTAGTTTGTTGAGCCTGGAGTTTTAAGGTTATGATGTGCTGGCATTGTACTGCAGTGGTTGGTGTTTGTTTACACTTCGATGTCATCGTGTTGACTGAAGGGGATGGATAACCAACAGCCAAGCCCCGTGGCAGAACCAAGCTTTGCGACAAGCTTCCCTTGACCCTTTTTTGGCCTTGGGCCTGGTCGCTCGGGTTTGGTCACTGGTCAGCAGTGAGCCCTGATCCCCGATGGGTCCGCCCGAGTGGATCCCGATCCATTAGCGAGTCGAGCTGATCCCCTGGATCGAACACGAGGGTTGCAGATTGGGTTGATTTTCCCCTTTCTCAACGGACGGAAAAATAATCGTTGCTAGAAGTGAGAGTTGCTTTTCTCGCCAACTCATCGGATTTGAAATCACTCAACGGCCCCTCTCTGGCTTCGCTTCACCCAGGTGTGCCGCCCCTTCCCTGAGCACGCAATTGTGGATGGGAGGGCTTTGCTGGATCTGCTTCATGCTATAATTAACAACTCCTATGCATATTAGCCAACTATATCGCGTACTCACATCAGGAGATTCTCTCAGCAAGTTGTGGCAGCGACTATCAGCGGGAGTCACCAGGAAAATAATCAAGGCCTCGTCGCAGCGGCACTGTATTAGCAGACTTTTACCCAAAGGAAGTCTAATACTAGATAAGATTAATCCCTCAGAGGACATCTTTCCTCCTATCTGCTCCTTCCAGTTTGATTAATGTAGGAACGTGAGGGGAGAAATTATACTCCGAGTATTCCGGAATTTCTTTTCTCGGTGGATACTGGGCTGATCTTCCCTTGCCGAACCCCCCAAGATTGGTCAAGCTACAACTGCGAGACATGAAGGCGAGTAAGATTTTCTATATCGCAGCACACCATTAACAATTGTAATCGAGAGGTTTCATTTGGCTAGATTAAGATCCGATACCAATTAGAGGAAGCTTAAAATCGTCTTGAGCAGTATCTTCTCGTTAAATAAGTTGTTTACGGATAGTTACCAAAAGCTAACTTTGTTTCCCCCTCATATGAGAGGCCTTCAGGTGAATACTTATGCTTCTCTTTGGTATTGGGAATAGAGGTCCCGGTCTTTTTCTTTAGATAATCTAGTAGAATATTGGTTTTTCTTCCATATTTTTCATGAGTTTCTCAATGTCAATGATTTCCTAATTCACCCTGTATGCATTAGGATATTTTCTACGTCATCTTCCTATGTGATCTTAACGGTTCTTTGCGCCCTTAAAGCCACTAAAACATCTTACACAGTATTTCATATAGTTCCCATTACACCTTTTCATATATTCACCGACCCAGCCCTATCAGACTGGATATATCAATGAAAGCCCGTTCGAAAACGGTGAGATGCGTGCTTGGCCAGTCAGGCTTGACATGGTGTCCAGCTGATTCGTATTTCTTCTCTCCGAGAAAACTGGTGTCATCAGGTTATTATATGATGGGAACGCTAGGCAGAAGAAACAATATGTAATTCATAAGTGGTAACTAGAACAGTTCTGCCTACACGATTAGATAAAAACAACAACTCCGTGGCCAACATGACTGTAGATCATGTGACGCTTGCTTACTAACTAATTATATATTTTAATATGGCCCCCTAGACAAGCAAAAGTTTAAAAATAAGTAAAAATAAAACTAAATAACTTTCCTAATCAGATAATAAAGTGTTATATTATATATTTTATAATATTTTCTTATTAACATTACTTGATATCACTTTTAACTCTATAATTATTAGACATACCTTCATACCTAGTAAACTTCTAAATATCTAAAACACTTCAACTTTTAACAGTTTAGTGAATCCATCTACAAGATTAATATTTCCAAGAATATAGAATATTTTGATAATATTCTTCTTAATAAAATCTATAATAAATAAATAGTAATTGTTAAGCTAGTAGATAGACCAGGTGAAGATACTATAATTAAATATCTTAAATAAATTAGTAATATTACTGAATATAAAAATTTTTTTATTTTTAGAAATTCTAAAACTAAATACTATTACTAATTTCTTTATATATAAAGTCTTTTTAGCGGCTGCATCATACGCGTAATATTTTATAATAGTTAAAAATAACACTATAATAGGTTACTTTTTTAAAAATTAAGAAATAAAGTCTCTAATAAAAAAAATAACATATTCTTTAATTAATTTACTATCTTTATAATCTATATAAACAATATCTACATACGCCTTAATATTTTTAATATAATCAGAGATAAGTATAATACCTAGATTCTTCATGTCTTATATATATTAATATACTGATTTTAATACTTTAGAATCAGTAATTATAAGTAAATTCATATATCTTTATAATCAAGAGATAGACTATTATAGATTAAGCTTTATCTTAATTACCAGCTAATTTAGGCAGCCCATAAGATTCTAATATTTATAAGTATTAACTTTCTTAAATATCATCTTCAAGCAATCTGCTTTACAATATAATAATATTATTAAAAAGATAATTCTTGCGTAATTCTATATATTTATAATAATTAAAGATTCCTCTATATACATTTATTAAAATAAAGATATCAATCCTTTTTTATAGTTACATTATATATTACAACTAAAAAAGATTTTTAATTCACTAAGTTCCTTCAGACCAAATACTTGATCAAAGTATTATTTAATTTTATTAAAATTATTTTAATATAACCCTATAATAATTAAATCATCTATATAAATCATAAGATAAATATTAGATTTATAATAAATACAAAGATCCTCAGGCAAGGCAATAAAACTAATTTCTTATAATTTATTATTAAAAATATAATACCATAAAAATATAGTCTACTAGAGATTATATAATACTTATTTTAACTTATAAACATTATCTTCCAGACCTTCGTGATATCTAATTAATTATTTTATAAATACTTAATAATCCTTTATCTAAGCGTGTAAGTAAATAAAGATGATATTATATTACTTTTAAATAAAATTTTTAATTACTATTATAATTAAGAATATTTTAATAGCGACCTCGCTAGTAACTAGAGTAAAAAATTAATTATAATCCCTATCTAGCACTTAGTGGTTGCTATATATAATTTAATAAATATAAAATTAAATAATATAATCTTTTATATTAATTTTTAAATTAAATATTTACTTATCTGGAATCACGCGGGCGCCAGAAAACTTCTTTATAATATTATAAATTCTTATATTTTTAATTTTATTAATCTATATATCTATTATCTACTTCTAGTATAGTACCAAGGAGGATCTTATAGCTTTAATATATATTATTAAAATAATAATTTCATAATACCTTAATCTTAGAATTATAATATTTTAACTAATTAAAATAAATTACTCATGATCTAACCAAGTAAATAATTTATTTTTAATAGTTTTCTGAAATCACTTTACTACTAGAACATCTTCAGGTAATAGAATATTAATAGTTTAGAAATCTTGAATTAAATATTTAATTAATTTAGCCTCATATTTGGTAAGATTCTTGATAGAAAATATTAAATATTTATTAATTAACTTTATAGAAATTAAAATTATTTATACTCTACTAGTAATAACATTAGCATCTTTATTAATATTTTTAATATTCTTAATATCAGAGATATCTTAATAAAAAAAATATTATTTAATCTAACTAATCCCCCAGATTCCGGAAGCGGCCCTTTAAATAGTAGTTTATTAATTATACTATTAGAGTCTTCATAATTATTTTTATATATTTTCCCTTCATGGAATAAAACATTTTTAAAATATTTAATCTTATCAGTTTCCAGCATCCAAACATAATAAACATGGCTATTATTTCTATTAAAACTAATAAAATATCCCACTGCCACATAGAATTCTATTTTCCTAGATATTATACAGTTCTCAATAGATATATAAATATATAAATAATAGCCAAACATATACAAGAAATCAAGTAAAGCATTAAGATTTAAAAGATTATAAAAAAAATAATATTTATATATAAAAAACTCTTTAATATCACTTCCAATAAAAATAAGCTAATTTATAATTTAGACAGTAAAATATATAATATATAACTAAAAACATTCTAGCAGGCCTGAGTCAATCATTATAATTTTATTTATTTAATTAATTAAACCACTATATTTTTCTAATAATCCGTTTGCTTTAAATATTTAGAAAGATAAGATAATAATATAAATTCTATATTCTTCATAGATTATCCAGTTCTTAAAATAATTAAATTTCTTACTTCTATTAAGATACCACGCTGCAACGTAACGGTTAATAGTATTTTTATATTTAGTATTTATTTAAATAAGTTCTTCAGAAGTGTTAGACTTCTGCTTTAATAAAATAATATAAATAAAACAAGTAGCGTTATTAATTATAATTAAAAAATAATTATATTTTTTATAACTAATAAAAATCATTATCTGAATATTAGTATACCAAAGTTCTATAAGATCTAAGATTTATAGAATAGGATCGCGGGATATTAGATACTTTATTTTATTTAATTAATATACTTCATAGTATACGTTATCTCAGTGTTTAATTTTAATTTAATAAGATTTTATAATAGAAATAATTTATTAGAATCTTACATAGCTATATTATTAGTATAGTAATAAGAAGTTTAGCACTACTATATTAATTCTAAGATTAGCTATTTTAATAAAAAATACTTTTCATAATATTTGCATGTGACCAATAATCTTATTATTATTTATAAGATATAAAATATAATTCTTATTAGTTTTATAAATATTAAAATCCTCACGGAGGCGCTGGGCAGACAGTAATCTATAAAATAAATTAGATTAGTAGTATATCTTGATATATAACTCTATATAATAATCATTTATCTTAATAAATACTATTATATAGCCTGCTGTTTTAGCTTTAGTAATTATATCTTTAAAAATATTATATAAATAGTATTCATATAACTTTAACTCGTGGAAATTAGTAAATAAATCATGATTTAAAATAAGATACTAAGAACTACTAGTATTATATATTTAATAAGATTTCTAATTAAAAAGGCCCTCGATCGCTATACTATTAAAATTTATAGTAGAAATATTATTATTTATATCAGAATTAGTAGATATAATTATATAAGATCTAGTAACTAATTCCACTATTTATTTTAATATAATAAATGAGACCTTCGCGAGAGCTCTAGATTTTAATAATTTAATATTCTTCTTATCTTTGTAGAACCAGATATTATAAATATATGAAATCTAATCTTTAAAATAAAAATCAGAAATAAGATACTAGTAATATAAAATATAATATTACTATTTTTTATAAAAGCCACAGTCTTTATTAATATTATTTAATAATAAATTTAATATCTTCTCTAAATATTTCTCTATGCTTTAACTCTTCTTTAAATAAATTATTTTCTTCCACTAATTCTTATTAAGATCTGATTTAGTGGATGGTTTAGACTTTATAATAAATATTATAAAATTAATCTAATTAAATTTATCTCCCCTTTCCACAGTATCTTTATAATAATCAAAGAATTCTACCTCTATAAAAGCTTTAGTAGCGTTGTTAGAAAATTATAATTTAATATTAGTAATCTAATTTAATAAATCAGAGTTAAATTACTTGAGTAGCAATAATAAAATATAATAAGATAATAAAAAATAATTTAATTACTTTAATAACATAAATACTTGTTTAAAATCATTAATAAAATATAATATAATAAAAAAGTCAGATCATTTCTTCCCCACTAAATCAAGAAATATTATTTAATAAAAAATATAATTATAACTAAAAACTAAATAATATATTATTTTAAATACATCATCTACATATTCTTTGGAATCGCTTAATACTATAAAATATTTAAAAACTTTTTTCAACAGCTAGTATACTAACTATATTTATACATTAATTAAGATAGCATACTAAATAGTGTATTATTTATATATTAATAAAGATCTAATAAGCACTTTATTAATTATATCTTATAATCTAACATTTTTCAGTGTTTATCTTACTTTAAAATCTTATATTTTATAATCTCCATATTTCTTTAGTAATTCTGATACGCCTTCTAAACTCTTAAATAATTTTTTTAGAATATAATCCACTTAGATTATAATAATTATTATCATAGTATTTTTCTTACTAATATATAAAAAAAAATAGATCCACTTCTCATAACTATTTTATAATTCTAACATGGATCTGATTATAATTCTAACCAGTAAAATACTATCATACAACCATATATTAATTTAGCAGAGATAAGGATTAAATATAATTAATAAAGTAAAGAAAGTCTTCAGAAACAATCCATGGGGATGGATATATATTATATATATTTCTAATATTTAAGAGTTATTATACCAAAGAAGTCCTATTTCTAGTTTATAATAATAAAAGTATTTGATTAAATACTTGAAAAACACTAGAATAATAAAGATAATAATGCTTTATAATAAGTTACTGGGTTCATAACCTGATAGAAACACTAGATAGAAGAAATAATATATAATTTATAAGTGGTAACTAGAATGGTTCTGCCTACGCGACTAGATAAAAACAACAACTCCGTGGCCAACGTGACTGTAGGTCATGTGATGCTCGCCTACTGACCAACCACATGTTCCAACATTATAGAGAGAGGACAAGAATCTCCTCTAAATTCATCATCGCGCGACATTTAAGTAGAAATTATATGAAACTGTCCTATCGTACACACGACTTATGAGGGGAATGGAATTTGTGTAAATTTATAACTTCCCAAAAATAATTCCTTGGAAATATTTTCCGATACTGAGGTCGGGTATTTATTCTCCCTCTGCACAATTTGTTTTTGATGATCCAAGGATTTGATTATGGCCTACTGAGCCAGGTAATCATGAGTTTACCAAGGATATTTGTCAGTGTCCGGACAAAATACAGAGCGAGTGGGCATTCTGGGCTACTACACGTGGTCACTGAGATTTAACAGCAATATAATTAATTCCTACTTACTGGATATCTAAGTACTATCGACAAAGAAACGGCAACTTGAAGCAAACTTAGGAAGTCAGTCAGCAAGGGTATTGATGTTCAGTATATATAGCAACAGATATATATATTCCGCAAGAATCGCACATCCTAAACATAAACCCATTTATCACATGTAATCGCCATGTCGCAACCTTTCAGAATGAACTAAATCTGTAAAGAGGTTTCAAGAAATCGTAGACAGTTTCTGTTCAAGATTGGGGTCCTCGAATTCACATTGTGTGCAGATTTGGGTCGCTGCCTCAGGCGTGCACAGGAAATCAGAGGCATTTCCTAGTTGGGATTAGGGCATTGGCGAAGGAGAACTGTGATTGGGGCGGATGATGAATCAGCCCTCCAGCGGGTTAGCGCCGCCTGGGGTTAGCGCTAGTCTCCATCAGGGTTCTCCCGTGACCTCACCACTTGGCCGAGGGTCCAGCGGGGAGTTCGGCTTCCAGTTCCCTCCACTATGCCCCAGCTTCATTTCCTTCCTCAGCAGCCCATTCCTTCATTTCTGGGAGTGCCTTCACAGCTTATCGAATGATGGCCTGAATTTTAATTGCTGGTGCAGTGCGGTGCTGTGTCTGCTGCATATCTCCGGTCGACCCGAGTTCAAACTGCGAAGGAGCCGGTCATCAAGAATTTTCCATGCCGATGACGGAACACCGTTCTCTCAAGCTGCCATCATCTCTCCACATACATTCATCCTGCGCATAAAGTCATTGCCGATGGCATGGGCACCCGGGATTGAAAGAAACCATTAACCTTTGACTTGCAATAGATTCCATCTTTTCGGGGCCCACCACGGCACAATGTCCTCAATATCTCCGAGCATCGGGTGATGGTGTCTGCCAAACTCCCGAGACTGGCAACGAATCCCGAACAGATGTGCCCAATCCTCAATAGGTCCCGGTTTCCCCGTCGCAGGTTATTGGCTTGGACTCGGGTTGGCTGGCACTCAGTGTGCCGTGTTCCCCGCGTCGACCGGACTATGGGGCCCCGCCGTCACTCACTAGCCTCAACCAGTCCAACATCCGTCGCGTACAATCCGCCCGGTGGTGGCACCGACCGACTTTGCTCCGAATCCTTCTCCAATCCACAAGACGATGGTTACGTCAAGTCGAATCTCGTGAGGATGTGGGGGGATCAAGAATACCCGGGATGAGATGATGACGGACGGCGGTTGGAGCTGGGAACCCACCGGCCACTATAAAGAAAGCCTTGGGAACCCCTGCTATTACATCCTTCATCATCATTCTACAGAGACACCATGAGATTCACCTCGGGACCTCTGGCATTGGCTTTTCTCGTGCCAGGCATTCTAGCCACACAATGCCACAACTCGTCTTCCGTGGATGGGGATGAGAATTTGACTGTCCGGACGCGTACCGGAGTGTACACCGGTGTTGTCGAGGATCAATACCCCAATACACGCATTTTCAAGTCGATTGCTTTTGCGGAACCCCCTGTGGCCTCACGGAGATGGCTGCCTCCCGCCAAGCTCCCCAACTCCACGACGCATCATACTACGTACCACTATCCGCCTTCCTGTCCGCAGTTCGTATCATCCACGACATCCCTGTGGAACCAATATCTAGGGGAGGGGGATGAGATCTATAATGGAGATCAAGGATACAGCTCCGGGCTTGTGGGAGAAGCGACATCTGAAGACTGTTTGTACCTCGCCGTCTGGACGCCAGCTAATGCCACGGCTGAATCCAAGCTCCCGGTGCTGTTTTTCATGACTGGCGGGGCTTTCACCACTGGCGGCATCAACATCGGATGGCAGAAACCAACCAACTGGGTTGAGCGGTCCCAGGAACATATCGTTGTGACCATCAACTATCGGGTAAACATCTTCGGCTGGCCCAACGCGCGGGGGCTCAAGGAGCAGAATCTGGGTATCATGGATCAGCGAGCTGCCCTGGAATGGGTGTATGAAAATATCGAGCTATTCGGTGGTGACCGCTCCAAGATTGTGCAGTGGGGCCAGTCGGCTGGCTCCCAGAGCGTCGACTTCCACTCTTATGCCTACCACGACAACCCACTGGTGCGTGGGTACTTCATGCAGTCTGGTACGGCACTGAAGTCTCTTGGCTTCTCCGACTACGAGCAGACCAACTTCACCTATGTCGCCAAGCAGTTTGGCTGTGACTTTCCGTGTGACGCCGCGGCCGAGCTGGAGTGCATGCGGCAAATTCCCTACCCGCAAATCTCGAATTTTATCGGCCAGTATTCCGACAATGGAACCGAACCCGCTCTGAGCTTTAGTGTTGTGCCCGACGAGCGCCTGATCTTCAGCGATTATCCTGCCCGTTCAGCTGCTGGGAAGATCGCTCGCCGGCCGGCCATCATCTCGAACTGCGCCAACGAATACGCTTCGTTGATCACGTATCCAGTGAACAACCTTCCGGCAGGCCCGGACCCGGCTGCGGTCTTGGAGGGGGATCTAACTGACTGGATATGTCCCACGGCTAACTCGACGCTCCTCCGCAATCAGCAGAACATTCCGGTCTACCGGTACCAGAATGCCGGACAGTACCCGAACCTTAACCCATTCCGCTGGCTCGGTGCTTACCATGCCAGTGACCTGCCGATGAACTTTGGCACCTATCCCATCCAGGAGTACTTAGGAAACAGCACTGCCTTCGAGGCCGAGGTCAGCCAGTCCATGCAAGATCACATCCTTGCATTCTTGAAGGATCCTTTGAACGGGCCGCAGTCGCTGGGATGGGAACCGGTCAATGCCTCATCCCAGTCGGGCGGCAAAGTCCTTCGGTTCGGTGCTGATGGCAAGGCAGTTCAGCAGGTGGACCGCATTGAGATTGACGGACCGTGTCGGGGAATCGGAAAATACGACCGGTTCCCGTAATTTTGTACGAAAGATTCACGGCTGATGTGTGTATATTATGAATACGATGACTTGCTGATTCAATTGAATCACATTATAAAAAGCGTGTCTGCCGCAAACCGTCATGGCTTGACAATACGATATTTCCGTCATAGAAACCATTTCATTTTGCAAACCCCGAAATCTTGAAAGCCTTTCGACGAAGACCACCCCAAGTTCGCCATAATACCATCCCAGGAGCCTCAGCGAACGCCCCAGCTGCGGATGCTTGGTATTAGCCGGAAGAGAGCATACAGAAGGGGTCTCAGCTAAGCGGCTGGTAATTAATAACCTTGGAATCAAGAGCAGTTCGCCTGCAACTGACCGGTCCTTCACTTCCGGGCATAGATACTCAGCATATCCGTGCCTTTCCCGTTCTCATAGGACCTGGGGGGCTTAAAATACTGCACTCTTCGGAACTGCCCGGCCAACTCACCGACCGTTGCGTCTTCCGGCTCTTTGGCGATATTGGCGACCCCGTCTCCGCCGCGCGCCAGCAGATCCCAGTGGACGCCTTTGAGTCCCCAGGGTGGGCCCGGGAGCGATGGGTCTTTGTACATGGGGAATTCAAGACAGACGAGAAGACCACCCTGGCGTAGGAGTTGGCCCATGCGATCCGCCCACTGACGACGCAAATCTGGGTGGAGGGCACAGAGGAACTGCATCCAGTCAGCTGCATTCCTTCGCCGCCGCGACTCGATCGCAGAGGTTGCATACAGTGTAATCGTAGACTAAATCAAACTTCTCATCACCGTTCAGAGCCTGGCGTTCCCACTCTGAGCCGAAAACGTTGCCCTTAATGAAATTGACACTTCCCACGTCAGCTGGGCACTCGGAATTGCCCGAGGAAAAATTATATCCCTGTGGACGCTGCAACTCGGAAGCTGCATACCCCCTGGCCTCTGAGACACCGGTCGCGGATATGTCAAGGCCATACACATCAAACCCATGCAGAGCCAGCATGACCGGGTCGTAGCCTTTTCCACAGCCCTGCACCTAGTCAGCACGCCTTGCGTCATTCCCGTGGAAAGCCGGTGGAGGGCCATAGACAGCATACCGGAACAAGCGCTTTTTTCCTCCGTCCATCGGCAGTGTAAGGAGAGAAAATCTCTTGCTGCTGCGTCACCAAGTCGACTAGGGTTATCGAGGGACTTCCTCGATCCCAAAGATCGCTTTCATTGGAGTCCCAGAGAGCGGACCATCCTGAGCCTTGGTCTTCTACCGCTCTATGACGGGTCAGATTATTTGCCGAGTTGTGTGCCAATTGTAAACATACCGACCGGAGAAATGCTTGATGAGGCGGGTTTGCCCAGGGGGGTTTGTTGCACTGCCCATGGTGTGGTTGGATGCAAGATCGAAGATTGACCAGGGTCGGGGTTCTTGTTCTCACGCCGAAACCCGAACTCCGAACGCCGATGAGGCCAACTCCGATGGACCCGTGTCGATTCGCTCCCAACTCTAGTTGCATCTTCCCCCAAACATCCATGAATGCTGGATCGTATTCGACCGTGTCCTGGCAGACATGATAGCCCGGCGTCGGAATGGCAAACAGGCTTCCTGTGAGCCGTGTCGCAAGGACAAGGTCCGCTGCGACCATCGCTCCCCCGTCTGCACCCGCTGTCAGAGACGTCGCATCCCCGGGCGCTGTTTTTACCACCCCGCGCCATTGACTCGTACCCCAGCGGGCCGGGAAAATGCCAGGCCCTCATCTGATGTGACACCTTCCAAGGAGGGCGATCGTCGGTCTAGAGCATCCCGTGTCGACTCATCCGGGATCGCGACGGTGACAACTTCCCGGAGTGCCAGTCGCGACGGATCGTTCCGCAGTCCCCGGGTAGATCGTTCTCTGCCTGCAGGATATCTGGGACCGACGAGCTTTGTCGCTGCTTTGGCGGAGGACCGTGAAATGATGTCCGTTTCGACAAACCCAGTGTCTGAAGGACAGGATAATAGTGAACTTGCCTCTCTGCCTTCCTACTGGGTGCAGAAAACAACAGAGGTTCTTGACTGTCTCCAAGATCTACCCACTATTCAACAGCTAGTCCAGGAATACTACGACGTGAGCCAGGCAGCGGCGATTCCGGCCCCGCTAATCCTCAATTCTCTTGATCAGTTGTCTATCGATATACAGCTTCCCCAGATCTCCGCCATGTCAGTCCTTCGAAATACAGCCCAGCCGCTTGCTATCACCAATGATCTGGAAGGGAATGCCTTTCATGGGTTATTCACCGGACCACAGCTTCGGTTGGAGATCATTGGCGTCATCTGTGCTATCGCCGGGCAGGCCAGTTGCTTTGCTCTAGCCCCCGACAGGTTCCGCGGGCCGACTGGAGCGGCACTTCGAGCGCAGTTTCCAAAGAGGATGATGGAAATTAATGGCCTAGTGACCACTATATGCAGAATGATCACACCGACTAACGATCTGACAATCTGGACATTGCATGAGAGCGTGGTGTTGTCTAGCTTGGTCCATAGTCATTCTAGTACGTTGTGGATGGCTCTTGTTATCATGGCTTGTTGTGTGCAGCTATATGTCCCTCTACGTCACCGCTAATAGGGATACAGGCTCAGTTACATGGCATCGGATGGGAGAGCTATCGACCAGTATCTTCGAGCTGGGCTTGCACCGGGACTTGGGAGATCCTCCCATCTTTCTACAGGAATCACGGCGGAGATCCTTTGCTGCGGCGTATCAACTGGACAAGAATATTGCGACATTCCTAGGGCGGCCACCAAGGATCTCTCGCAGGCATTCGGATTGCAAATTGCCCCTCGATCTTGATGAAGGCTGCCTGGTGGCCGATCGCTCCCACCTCCAGCTCGCGCTGAGCTCTCTGAATGATAATGGGTGGTCACAGTCAGCTCACGTCTATAAGCGCTCATCTTGGATTAGGGTGCGATTCTTGATCAGTACTTTCCGAGAGGAGATTCTGGAGTTATCGCTGAACGATTCAAGTCGCGAGATAGCCAATCAATTGCGGTAAGCCGTGCGAACCATACATCCCTATCATGGTTAGCATCCCGATGGTGCTGATTCTCCGACGTATCCGCAATAGGGATATCTCTCGTCGGTGCCAGATAACATGGGAGTCACTTCCGGATTACCTGCACTTCTCTACCAACTGCTGGATGCAAGGCCTACCGGTTAGCGTCTGCCTCATGCTTACCCTGGCGTACCTAACATATCTCTACAATGATTTTCTGATTGAGCGGCTTCTTGTCCGGCACGATCCACAGAACTGTAATCGGCTCCTCGACGTGAGTGCGAGGATATTGTCGACCGTATTAACTCTGGCCAGACATCGGGACAATACAGGGGATATCTGGCGCGATTTTATCTCGATAGTGGGGACCCCGTCATTGCGGTTGCTGAAATCTTGCTAATAAAAGAGCAGATCCTACTATACGGCTTTCCCAGTGCCAGTGTCCTCATCAAGTCTTTACAAGAGCACGCTCGCAATGGCAAGGCCATTCCATACACGGGGTCCAGGGCTGCACTCATCCGTGACTTGAGCGTTTTTACCTCGCACCTGGAGACCATTGCTCAGTCTGACCACGTCCACAAGGAACTGACCCACCGCACGAGCCAGGTATTTTTGAAAATTCTGGACGAAGTCTTAGAGCCCGAAATGGCGACTACGCCCCCTCATCCTGAATTCGGTGACCTACCGGAGATTTCACTTGATGGTTACGAAATCGCGGATGACATGATGCCTTTCACTGCCACCGACCTTGGGGTTGTCTTCGACCAATGGATTTTTTGAATTCAGCCGAGATATGTCCTAAAAGATGCCAGATGAAGCGATGGATTCACCGATGATATGTCCTTTGTGAAATCTACCGCTATAGAATTTCGGATAGCACAGCTAAACGGAGGCATGATAATCTAGGGAAGGTAGGATGTTGCATCGGAACATAGCGTATTCTGCCAGCCCATGTGCCTGATACACTAAACGGTCATCCCTGTCTGCTCTATTTCTGGTACATGTTTTATCTCGGGTGGAGCGTCGCGCGCATCCCGATGATCCATTCCGGATGTGGTGGATTGACTTCCCACACTGCATTAGGGCGGCTTCGGCGGCGACGTGGTATTCCAGCGGAGCACGCTTTGTGCTTCAGACGGCTTGGGCAGTCGCAGATCTGGAACCAGTGACTTATCGCAGCTGGCAGTTTCATATGGTGGAGGTCCTTGACGCGTGGTCTAGCATCCCGGAATGCTGGCAGGAACATCATTGAAAGCCCCGGTGGATTCGATTGTCTACTAGAATGATGCAGGTACTCCTTCCTCACAATGCAGCATGAATACCTTGGAATGTCGGTCGCATCAGAGTTGAAGTCGGGTTAAGTCCCACAGTAGTAGGGGCAGACATCACGCTGGGATCAGGTTACTCCTGATACCACGAGGGAACAGTCTCCTCCTTGATCGCTGCGATCAACATGCCCGCAGCGACCTGAATGGGGCAAGTTTGTCCTCTTTGCGACCGAACACTTATGGTGGGGAAGATCATGCCCGATGAACGGAAAGAACTGCAGTGCTCCACTTGGATATTTGCGACCAGTCCTTTCCCACTTTCCAGCCGTTGACTGATCTGTCATTGTTACACCAGAATGGACACCCGCGACACGCTTCAGGTTATTGTGGCCTTGGGGAATCCGCGTGGCAGGGGCGTGCTGAGGAAGAATGTGCGACACGCTCATTCTTGACCCACCGTCAGCATGCATCCAGGACCAGGGACTCACGTGGTGGCCAGCCACGAGGCAAATACCCTGCTGCAGACTGCACCTGAACAGCCAGGCGAGTCGTGCATTGCTTTTTGGCCCCCAAATGGTCGATAAGGGCTAGCCAGGCCGGGATACGGGCCTGATTGGTGGAGAAGAGCATTGGGGAGTGCACCGGGTCTGTTCCAAATTGAAGCCCGCGACAATCGCTTCTCTTCAGGGATGCCGCAGCGGATGGACAACCTTTTCCCGTTAGTCGGGGACCCGCCATGGGCTTGCTGATCTCCACCCGCCAGTCGTCCTTCCTCAGCACCTGTCAGCACCAGGCCTCTTCATGCTCTAGTGCGTGCCCCCACAGCGGCCCCTCGGCCTATCGCGGACGGCCCCTCGCGCCGCTAAAGGCCAAGTTAATTGATCCGGAATCCACGTTTCCCCTCGCTTCTGCAGATGAGTCTATCGCTCCTCTGCTTGGGCCATCCGCCATCCCTGTTGTACGCTGATTGTAGGCGCGAGAAGGTGTCTCCAAACACCATCCCTCGGGGCTTGCGCTCTGGCGGGACCACTATGCCTCATATAGGAGAGCATCAGGCCATCTAGCGTTGCATTTCAAAGCCGACGGTTTTCTTGGCTCCGATGACACACCTTTTTGTGCTTTGTTATTCGTTTTCGCTTAAGGAAGACCCTGTGTCTAGGCCGGGCAGCTCCTGCAGCATGCCAATCCTCATCTTATCACTGCGCACTTGTACGCTTCGGGAAATTTGTCGGCAGCCTGTATCTACTCCGTCATAGGCTGGAACCCACCCCTGGCCGTATCCTCCCACTTTCTACTCCGAGTCCGCATCCCCTGCGTCTGCGCTAGTGCACCACTGGCCGACAGGAGGTCCGTCATGGTGTAGCACGTGGAGGGGTTCATTAATCACGAACTCCCGGCTCACCATCTTTCAGGGGGTTCTCTCAGTTTGTATATATCTGCCTATTATATCGTGGGTTGCAACGACTGCCCTCGAAAAAAAGGATATTAGGATCTCCAGGCATCGCTCATCATGGCCCCACTACCAGAGAAAGAAATGAGCGGCTGGGTAGACGGCCCCAACGATCGGGGTACTATCGACATCCTCTGGGGCTGTTGTTTGGTGCTCTCGACCGCTCTCTGGACGGTTCTGCACCTGAACATCCCGGCCCCCAATGATACCATGTGGACGGTTCTCTGGCGCAAGCTCCGTTGGGGCACGTTTGCGATTCTGGCCCCCGATATGCTAGTCGGCTTCTCGGCCATGCAGTGGCAGTCGGCGCAGGAGTCGGTGGCTAAGATGCACAACCTCGGCTACAAGGACTGGTCCCTCAAACACGCCTTCTACGCCAACAGCGGTGGCTTCGTCCTTCACTCGAGCGACTTCCCTCCCTTTCCCATCACCGCCGCCTCCATCCATTATCTCGTCGAGACACAGCACATTGACTGCCCCACCATCACTGAGGCGGAGATCTGGGACAAGAGCAAGGCTGATACGTTCGCAAAATGCGTGGCATTGGTGCAGGGTGTCTGGCTAGTCGTCCAATCCATCGCCCGGGCAGCGCAGGGCCTTGCTGTCTCCCCGCTGGAGCTCTTTACCATTGCCTTTGTGCTCTCCACCATCACCACATACTATTTCTGGTTGCATAAGCCACAGAATGTGGGCGTGCCTACGATCATTGAGCTCAAGAGCGGGTCTGTCACCAGCCTGATGAACAGTTCAGGAGAGATCGGTCTTGAACCCTTCCGTGAGACACCGCTCGACTTCGTGGAGAAACCACTGCAGCGGTGGCATCGCCGGCCGACACTCGAGCAATTCCGTCCGCAAGACCAGCCCCTACAGCGCATGCCAGATGACAAGATTGTGTTCAGCGGCCTGAGCCAACGGGCCTGGCTGCTAGTGTCCATCCAGGCAATGGTGCACCCGGCCATCCATCTGTTGGGGTGGAACCACGTGTTTCCGACGATCACCGAGCAAACGATGTGGCGCGTCATGAGTGTGTTTCTAGCCTCTGGCCTCCCCTTGTCGAGCATGCTGCGGATAACACTTACGGCATGTGGCTTTCACGGCCACCAGTCCTTGACGTGGATTTGGGTTCAACCCAGTGGCAAGGAAGAGCGCGGGTGGCGGGCTTGGGTGCTGGACGTCGTCATGTCCTTTATTAGTGCCTGCCTGGTTCCCGCACGCTTGTATATAATTATCGAGTCCTTTATCAGTTTGAGACGGCTACCGTGGAGTTCATTCGTGACCGTCGAGTGGACTGATTTTATTCCGCATGTATGACAAGAGAAAAAAAAAAGAAATCTTTCAAGTTATCGCATTTCGATATAAACACCATCCATCCTAGCATCCTGTGTTTGCACCCAGAACGCCGATAACTTCGGTGTCGATCAAGGACTCCAATCACCATCAATCGATCGCAGAGCCGACAAATCTGGGACCGTGGACCGGTAGCCGATCTTTGTTCAGCGTGATACAGCGTGCTGACATGATAAGAGCCTTTGCCTCTAACTAATGGAGATCTGATGATAACCGGAGTCCTTCAGTACACCAGCTACCCAGTCATGGCTGGTTGCGACCAAAGCAACAGGCTTGAATTCATCCCACGAAGCAACTGGCTCTATGCTCCGACAGGGAGGGGTTCTTCGTGAAAGAGCGCGTCATCTGCCCGCTTTAGGACTAAACTCCGCTGGGAGATGCTGAGGATCAGGCCACACTGGCTGCATGAGCATGAACAAGCTTGGCCCCCAGCCGTTTCCCCGCATTCCCCCGCAAACCAAGGCACATCCCGTGGGGGCGGCATCCGGGGGAGGAGGCATCGGAACAAAGCGAGCCAATGATTTCCTCCATGGCATCTAGGACGGCGTGGGGGCGGCCTTCATCCTCCCGTGTTTCGTGTATATCCCTTCGACAGACTCGAAAAGGGCAATTCCGCCCATGGGCTTGCATGCTTGGTCGAAAAGGATTTAAACTGGGGTTGGGCCTCGTCGTCGATCCCTGCAACACCCAACCTTCCCCGCAGAAGATGCCACGGGTGCAAAATGTTTGGCTTCGATATCGAATTCCGCCGTCACCGATGGGCCTTGATCTACTGCTCCATCTCCGCGATTGGAGCCTTAGTCTTCGGCTATGACAACACATACTACAGTGGGATCCTAGGCATGCAGCAGTTCAAAAATGACTTTGGCAATCATTACGAAGATGGAGAGAAAGCCCTGGCCACGGACTTTACCTCACTCACCACCTCCAGCATCTACATCGGAGACATGGTCGGAGCATTGATCGCTGGTCCCCTCAACGATCGGTTCGGCCGCAAAATAGTCCTCTGGATTGCTTCGGCATTCGTGCTTGCGGGCGGAGTGACTCAAGTCGCTGACACCAACATTGAGGGCGTAATTGTGCTGGGTCGCATTTTGATCGGTCTCGGAGTGGGTAACTTTACCGTAACCTCGCTTCTCTAGTAAGTACTACTCTACAAGGGAGACAAGACACGATCAATTGACCTCAACAGCATCGGAGAAGTCGCACCCCTGGAGATCCGGAGCCCCGCCTTGTACATGTACCAGTTCCTGCAGTCCTGCTCCCAGCTCGTCGCTTCCGGCCTCACCCAAGGCACCAACTCCATCGAATCCTCTCTATCCTACAAGCTCCCCATGGGCGGACTCGTCATCCTCCCGCTCATCCTACTCATCTTCCTCCCCTTCATCCCCGAGAGCCCAACATGGTACGTATTCCACGGCAGACACAACGACGCCAAACGCTCCCTCCAGCAAATCCACCGCAACGACAGCACCTACGACCCCTCCCCCGACCTAGCCTTCCTCGAGCAAGCCCGACGCTACGAAGAAACCCAAGGCGAACCCTCCTCATGGCTCTCCCTCCTCCTCGACCCAACCGAGCGCAAAAAACTCCTCTGGGCATCCGGCGGCATGTACGCCCAACAAATCTGCGGCATCATCTTCTTCTACAACTACGGCGTCGTATTCGCCGAAGCCCTCGGCGTATCCCAACCCTTCACCATCACCCTCATCACCATGATCCTCCAAATCTTCGCCGTCGCCGCCTCCATCCTCACAGGAAACCGCCTCTCCCGCCGCATCAACCTCCTCGCCAGCACCAGCCGGATCTTCCTCGCATTCATCACAATCGGCGCCCTCGGCACCCAATCCACCCTCTCCACCGCCTCCAAATACATCATCGTCGTCTTCTCCTACGTCGTCATCTGCGCATACAATTTCGGCCTCGGGCCCCTGACCTACGCCGTGACGCGCGAGTTGTCCGTCGGCGTCAATCAGAATAAAATCATGTCTGTCTCCATCGTCGCGTTATATTTCTTTCTCTGGTTGATCTCGTTCACGGCGCCGTATTTGTATGATGATGCTGGACTCGGCCCGATGGTCGGGTTCGTTTACGCTGGTACTACCCTTACTTCTCTCGCTTGGGTGTGGTTCTGTGTTGGTGAGACACAGGGTCGCACGCGTCTTGAAGTCGCTATGTTCTTTACAGAGAATGTCCCTGCGCGGCAGTGGAAGCATCATATTTTTCTTTACTCGGGGGTGGGCGAGAAGGATGGAATGGAGGGGGAGAAGGCGGGTGCTGTGCATGTCGAGGATGGTGCTTAGCGTGGCGTACGTACTTCGATATCGGGATATTAGAAGGCGGGATGTGTTGTAAATTCTGGATGATAACACCTACCTATGTCTATCTGATATATCTGATATTGATGGTACTCGATGCCTCTTCAGGTTAATCTAACAGAGCCTCCCTCCCTCCCTCATTTCTTCTCTGTACACACTACAATCGATAATGGCAAGTATAGTGACCCAGCCCCCCAACTATAACCTTCATATCATATACCCCATGAATAATATCTCAATATTCTCTCCTTGTTTGTGCACAATACGTACCGCCCTTTGATCCCTTCAACCACCTAATAATACCCAGCTTTGTGCTCTGGGGTCTTCCCTATTCGTTATCTTCATTCAGTCCCTTTTTTTTTTCTTTCTTTCTTTCTTTCCTTCTTTCTTTTTTTTAGAGAGTAAAGCTGTTACGATGAAGGATTCAATGCTGCTGGGTTTGGTTATCAAGGGTTTAGACAGAGACTATGGGTGTGGGTGTGGGTTGTGTGGCTATGGAATCGAATTGGGATATGTGATGGTAGAGGATAGGGGGAGACATGTGGGCTATCTTGTTGAGTAGTGCTTGGTCCCTGCTCATTCATTAGATGTGATTGGGGTTCTTGGGTTAGGTGGTGGGTGGGTAGGTGGGTGGATGACAGCATCGGGTCAAGGTGTCCAGGCATGGGATTGGAGAGATGAAGGATTAGACTTCGAGGGAAATGGCGGGGGGAAGGGATAAAAGAGGGTGAATAGGCCGTGTCAAGGGCGATTTGACGTGGATGCTGTGGCTAGCTATTTCTCAGCTTTTTACGGCCTACTGTGCCTAAGTACGAGGACGGAGGGAGAAGCACGGGAGGAAGTAGGTACAGATGTAATGAATATTTAGATTAAGAACAGACCGGCTCTATGTTGAATAGGGCCAATACAAGATGAGACAAGATGCTAAAATGCACAACGTTCCTTCATGATATGTACTCTCGTCGGTGGTCCCCGGCATTATACAATGATGTCAGCAGCATCAGCAATTGTAGACCAAGCTGAATCCAGTAGGGTTAGTTCCGGCGATGGAATTCTGAAAGTCGACCGTGCCCGAAGTGGTCTGCCAGGTGGAGAGCAACGCCAACCAGCTCATGGTGGTGGAGCAAGTGTTTGATGCGATGATGGTATGCGCGGGCGTCGAAGTTGGGGTATTGGGGAACTGGTATGTTCCCACCATCTCGCGCTTGTTGGGTTGGTTGTTCCATGTGGGAGGGGAGTTGGAGTCCCAGGGATCGGTGGACCAGATGTCGGCCTGGTTGGCGCCCTGGGCAATGGGCTGGGTGAGGGCGGGGATGTCGATGGTCAGCATGCAGCCGGTGGCGTCGTTGGGGATGCCAGTGAAGGTTAGGGCTGAGACCTTGGTATTGGCTGTGGCGGTGCGAGCAAGTGAGAAGTGCTGTCCAGTGCTTGGGGTGTTTGGGTTTGCGCTGTCCAGCACGTCGATGGTGCTTGGGGAAATTGTAGTGCAGGCTCGTGCAACGAGGTCGACTGGGGTGGGCGACGCAAGTGCCATGGAGGCAAGCAGAGCAAGGGTAGCAATGGGGGTGAAGGTCTTCATCTTGTGGGTGGATTGAGAGAATAGGGCAGTAGTGTGGAGTGCAGGAAAAGGTCTGAACGAGGTAGTGGGACTTTTTAAGTGGGTGTTGAAGCAGAATGGCATCGGGATAGATGCTCATATTTATATTCAGAATGTTCAAAGCCATCTCCGCTGGGTGGGATGGGCCATCTGATCCCTCAGGCAATACTGGGAGACTGGAAGCCCCTCATGCATACAAGGGCTCCTGGTGATGCATTGCAACCTCGTATAGCTTAAACGGGACGTGACAATACGAGGCCGGAGAGTTGTTGCTTCAATAAACGATGTGATCTGTCTGAATCCGAGCCGCGAAAGCATTGACGACACCAGCCAGACAGAACACGACCACCCAGAAGAGAGACAAGCTCGCTGGACGCCTGAGTTAACCTTGAAGCCTGTATACTTGATTCCGCTGACGGTCATATGGTAGTACGACGCTGCTCAGCGTTACACAGCAGACAAGGAGTCGCCTGGTGCTACACGAACCAGCCATACCTGGTGCAGAAAACGGGTTGGCATGCCATTGTGGGCAAGGCATTGTGACAGGCGTTCTTGAACTGCTGCTGCATGGAGGCCAGTTGGAGCGGGGTACATCTCCTTACGGCCTGCCTTGTCATTACAATCCAGATATTTCTGGTTCCGCCCTGTAAAGCCAACCACCGAGTCCTCCAAGCGATGCCTATAAGGAGCCTGGTTATTTTAGGCTCATAGTCCGAGGTCTCGTGAGAATACGGGGTGGCCACTGCGGAATACAGCCGGCTATTGGTGTGGAACCAAACAAGGGTGATACGCTGTCCCAGCGGGATGGAACAAAACTGTCCCTTTGTTTGGCGTTCCGCTATCCGTTTGGTGTCATACTTCCTGCCCAGCCTGCAGGACATCTTCGTTGAACAATTTCAGTGGACGATCGCCTATAAAGTCTGTGCACCGTGCATCTTTCCACCGGGACTGACTATTCCAGGTGACAGGGATGATGACATAGCGATACTTGTTCCCACCCGTGGAATGGAGACGATACAGGGGAAATTTTCCACAGCACGGGCTGGAGACGGCTTACTACTGCTGTTTTCGTGAGGTATGTCTCACCACCGAGGCAGTGTCGTTGAACCCTTCATCTTTAGTGGCACTGCTCGTCAAAGAAAGTTAATGTCAGTGACGAGGCTCGATAGAGCGGCCGCTCGGCATGGAATAGCAATGTTCCATGGGCCTCGGAATATCTACCGCCCCGGAACCTATTGTCACGTGATGCTTGGCCAGTAACCAATGTTCTTGTCCCATTCGACAAACCCTCCTCTGTAGTCGGATTCTGGCCCTAGGAAAGCTGTCTGACCTGCGATATGTATTTGCCATTTGAATAAAGACTGTTCCCATGGTACCAAGTCTCATAATCAGACTAGATGGTGACAACAACAACCCAAGCGAGGCTGGAGATATGCAAATCTCTCATGTATTTGGCTGTGAGAAAAAGTCATTGAAGGATGGGGCTGAAAGCAAGGCTTAGCACTAGGGGCAAACGAATGGGATGACTGCTAAGCGATGATGAACAGGACTATTGGCCCATTGCAGCCGGCACTTGCCATGAAGGACATCCACTGATGGAAGCCTCAGGGACAGTTGGCCATCAGTCGCCATGCCAACAGTATGACCAAGTCATTGACCCACATGTGGATCTGGGCATGCTATGATTGCCGAGCATGTTGGCGACATGGTCTCAGGCGAAACGCCGTCGATTCTTAGCTAGCTACCTCCCTGTGGTGGTCATATGTAGGTAAATTCCTACTGAAATGGGGATTGGAATGGTGGTAGGTTCCGGTTACAGTGTTTCATCAACAGTATGATCTAATTTGCCAACCGTAGCCTTTCTTTGATGCTGAAGATGCCTTTTTGCATTCAGTTTTGTCTGACCTCGACACCTACTGCCTTGCGCCTCCCACGGCTTAGTCTTTAGCATGTAGTCAACAGAATACTAGTATCAAAGAATATTATGCTTGCACGCTGATCACTTCCCAAAGCAGGACATGTCCCCTTCCTTGGTTCCGGGGGTCTGAGTACGGCGCATATGCTGGTTCTCCGACAATATCTTTGTGCCCGTATCAACGAAGACCCCTTTGTAACAAGCGGGACTATCCAGATACGTGCTAAATGATAAATAGCAGACACCGGATAGAAGAGAAACAAAATAAGTCACCAAGGGGTCAAAAGAAAGACGAACAGGAGACTACCTACCTCGATGAGATGAGGGCAACAAAGATACAAGGCGACCTTGTCCCCGAACTCCCTCTCTTGAGGAAGGTTCCACTTCCCTTGTCTACGCCACACTTGGCATTCCAACCCTACTATATAGTGACCTCACATTCCGGCGAGCTGCAAGTGCATCGCATCCATCCATAATCACAAATCACCACCATCCCCAGCTTACGTTACACCGCACATTTTCATTGCCCTTGAAGGTTGGTTGAGCTTGCTATTCATCATGTGGGATAACCCCCGGCCTCTTTTTTGCGCTATCGAACCCCACAACATCAAAGAACTTGATGCAAGAAAGTGTCGCCATCCCACTTTCTGTTTGGGGAGAAGCACCCCGAGGTGAACCGCACCCTAACCAGCATCCTTGCGGTGAAGTGGGTTCTGACTGATGATTATTACACATTCGCTCAAGCTCAAAAGAAAGGGGTGGGGCTGTCTCGAGACACATTTGCCAAACTCCGCACCATGACCCTCGACATTCTGAAGACCCCAGCCCATATTTTCGCCTTGATTGTGTCTCTCATCCTGGGAGATATGGGAAAGGACCCCGAATTGCCCCACGAAGTCACGATGCAGGAATTCAAAAATCTCGAAGCCGACGTCGACGCAATTGATGATCTGGACACGGCCAACCGACGCCTGAACCACGACGAGCTACTTGACAAGGCCATTTCCCTCGGCATGTTCTCCCGTTGTTTGAATTACATGGCCGAGCCCCTGCGTTCGAACGTGCTTTTAGGCATGAAGCTCGGGGCCCAGCTCAACATCCCCCAACTCTTTCAAGGCGAGAATGCCCCGGGAAGTCTGAAGGGTCTGTCCATGTTAAGTGGAAACCCACAAGCATACGCGTTGAAGTATCTCGAGACTCTGTTTGATGCGGCCGGTGCGAGTGGTAATGTGGACGCCCGTGGTTCCATCTCCATGACCCAGCCGCTCTGTGAATCCTACCTCCTTGGCTACCCCATTCTCGAGCGCGCGATCGAAGAGGCACCCACCACCGGGGACATCTGTTTCAGGAAGGCATACGACGCAGTCCTCCTCAACCGGGCCCAGCTACTGATCGATCAGGGAGTCCAGAGCCAGCTTTTTCATAACCGATCCATATGACCGGGCTTTCCTGCGTCTTTGTACAATGGGCCGAGTGACGACCAAAGATATGTGCAGTGTATTTTGGAGCGCATGGAAGCAGATTCCGGGGGATACTCAATGCTATCTCACCGTTGAGCTTGCGATCGATGGCTTGAGCGAGTACCGGGTTATTATTCTCTACTATATGCCTGCCTTGTTTGCGAAGGTGCTCAGCCTGACTGCTGATTGCCCCAGAGATAAGAAGGTGAACGCCATTGCATGCTTAATGATGTTGATGATGCGGGCATACAACAGCATTATTCCTCACGAACCCGTGCAAGGCCCCATCTTCGAGATTGACATGACCGATGCTATTGAGTTTGTGGGGAAGAATGCTGCCGCAATTGTCGAAAACCCTTTCGTCTTGAATCGTTACAGGTTTCCTGGTGATGACGCTGACGCATGAACTGATTCAGGTACTTCGATGAATAGGCCGGGGCTATTCAGGTGCTCCGGTTGAACTTGGTTCCTATTTTAGTGATATGATGTTATAGACTTTGAAACTCTAGTCCAGACTGACATCGGGGTCTATTGTTCCCCTAGATAGTTCTATGACTTGCCAACTAACCGATCCCGTAGTCCTACGGGGTTCAATCCAACCCAGCCGGGTAATAGTCAGTCTTTGTATTCACCAGTCCCCATCACTCTTGACTGAGAAATTTGATATCATTTTTAAATTATTCTTATTAGCTTATATTGCGTAATGCTTGTATTATATACCCAACCCGGAGTGAAAAACAACCAACCACCCAACCCACGACAAAATAAAATCTCATAATAAGAACCCAAAAGCTCATCTACCCATCACTCATCCCAAATCCATATCCCATAGATCCAAGCCTCAGTGCTTGCTTGCCTGCTTGCTTACTTGCTCCCTAATAAGAAAACGTACTATTCCTCCCCGTCGAAAACGGAACACACTTGCCCAAGCCCCAATACGCCTTGGCAGCAGCAACCCACGTCGAAGCAGGCTTCACCAGATTCTCATACGTGTAAAACAGACGACAATCCGCGGCATCAAAAACAAACTGCAACGGAACAAGGCTGTTATCCGGGGCATAGGCGTTGCGGAAATTCAGTTCCAGCCCGCTCCATTTGTACGGCATATCGGTGGTTTCGGGGGTGGAGTTGAGACGCGCGATTTGTTGCTCGGAGATCACGGGCGTGCCGGCCTCTGATTGTTCGATGGCGTACTCTAGGGCCGTGTCGACGTATGCGTCGATGGTGGTCGATGTGAGAGATTCTCCGCCCCGGACTCCGCCCATGGCGGCCATGGGGCCGTACTGGGGGCGGCCGCCGAATACGAGGCTCTTGACGCCGCCTTGGGTTTTCATGAGCTCCATGAAGATCGTGCAGGTGGAGCTGCAGAAGCCATCGGTGATCTGGGGGGAGGGTGTTAGTGGATGGGTGTAGATGGATTGGGAGTGGGGGTGGGGGTAGGTGGGTACCATTAGGATGTTTTCGGCAGCGAATGGAGAAGAGGTCATGTTCTGCTTAACGATACCGTAGCCGCGCACCGGCGTTGTCCAGGTGGAGGTGAGGGTCAGGTTGGAGACGGCAGCGAGGCTGCTCATGTTTGCGCCCAATTGGTACTGCGGCCCGCTGTACTCTTTCCAGGACTTGTATGCGTAAGTCTGGTTGGGGGTGACGCCGGTGAACGGTGTTTCAGACACCACCTTCCAGGAATCCGAGTCACGAGGCACGGCGTTGAGAGCCTGTCCGACGATGTTGACCACTTCGTGATCGCGGAATCGGGTAGAACTGTAGACCGGCTTCTGGGGGAAGAACAGCCTGAAGAGATCCATTCCGGAGGTGACCGTACCTCCTGGGTTGCTGGTCAGGTCGATGATGAGCTTCTTCTTGCCCGAGGCCACGGCGTCCTGGATGAACTTGGTGGCGTGGTTGGCAAACGCCAGGGGTTCGCTGAGGCTCATGTCCGAAGTATCAAAGGATGGGACGAAGAGTACGGCCACATCCTGCATGTCCGTCTCGTTCAGGTAGTAGCCCAAGATGAGGTTGTAGGCATCTCGCATGACGGGTTCGGGGTATGTCTTCGGCGCCGCTTTCGTCTTGACAGTGGAGCTAGTAGAGCTGCTGCTGCTGCTGGAGGAGCTGTCGACAGGGGAGCAGAAGGCTTCATAGACGGAGCTTCCGTTGGCATAGCTAAACTTTTGGCCGCCGGACACCTCGGCAATGGTGGGTACATGGGTGACGGAGCCGTTCCCGAATGCCACCGTGAATTCGGAGCTGCCAGGCCACCGACCATTGTTGGAGGTCCAGGCACCGTACTCTACCCCCAAAGCTACCTCACGGGCTGCTGACGGGAACATTTCGTTGTACCTGCGCCAATTACTATTAGCATGGCACTATGCCATTTGACAGTGGGCAGACGTACCGTGCATCAGGGTCTTGGAATCCCAGAGTAGATGCGAGCTGGCTCAGGTATAGCACTGCGTCGTAGCCATTGATCGTGGCAATGGGCGAAACACGCGTGGAGCGGTTGGCAAGAAGCGCAGCATCATCTAGAGACGTTAGCCTCGTCAATGTCAAATCAACACAGGGGTTCCATACGTGTCGTGTAAAGCTTGGGGAGCTGCAGTCCATCGCTAGAGACCGACACAATAGGGAAGTTGACGTAGAACTCAAACACCTCCTGTGAGCAGAATGTGGTGCTCAGATGCCCGTCGTTTGCCGACTGGAATACACGCGTAATGTCGTTATCGAACTCGTACTGACTCGTGTACTTCCCTGCGGCAGCCTTGATGCGGATGTCTTCCATGCTACCTAAGAGGTCTGTAGGGTGAGAGAGGTAGCCAGATGGAGGATCTGAAAAACATTAGTCTGGGTTCAATGGGCTCAATGTCTATCGGACACACTTTTGAGAACATCGCTTGTTGACTGCCATTGCAGGTATTCCACCAGTGATTCAACAAACGAGACAGCCTTCTCGGACTCGAAGGGCATTGTCAGAAGGCAGTTGTGGGCCAGCTCTCCGGGAACCACAAATTTACTCGTTGCTATTGTCCGTTAGCCTCCAGGAATGGCTTGGTGAAGCCAGATGAGCCCACCATTTGCATTGGTCGCCTGCTGGTAGCGGCGAGCAATCTGCTGGCATGGGTCTTCGGACTGTCTGCTACCGCTGGAAGCAGCAGAGACAGCGAGTGCCCAGGTGACAGCCGAAAACGTTGTTAAGTGTGAGAACATATTTGATATTTGTTGACTGCTGGGAAAAATGGGGCATTCTAGGTTGGACATGGGCCCTCTTTATCTTTTCCTGCCAACGGCAGCAAGGCGGATCGCCACGGAGAAGAAATCCATGGGTGGGGTGCATCATGATTGTCCACAACTAAGGGGCAGCGGGTTCTGGAAGCACTGGTTGCTATTGTTGACACCTTAGCGTGGTTGACAGGATCCTGGCCCCCAAATCCCTGCGGTGCCTCATTCACAGCCCCAAGTGTGGTCCACCACCTGGCGGAAGCCAGCTCTGCATGGTGGAGTTAGGGGGATCTGATTGGCCGTGGACGACATGACAGGATCGCAAGGACGAGCCGGGTTGAGTCGCTTGGGGCTGTGGGAACCCTAGAGGCTAGAGGATGAAGGATCGTCATTTGGTTCCCGTTCCAGGAAGTCGGCAAGGCTGAGCCTCATCTCACCCCACATCATTGACAAGATGAGTGGCCGTGAGTTGGGAGGGTAATCTTCTCACCAGGGCCATTTCGATTTAGGTCGAGCTAGCACACCACTAGCGATCCCTGAATACCACGCTGATTCGGCGCCAAGTCAGTGAAGTTCAAGGCCATGCCTCTGCATCTCCACACCGAGTCAAAAGTGGACCCTGCAGATACGACAGCAGGCTTAGCTTGTAGTGTTGCTACTGAAGTAGTTTAATCTTTTGTCGGGCAGTGCTTTCATTGTGTGATCTGCACGGGAACCCTCGATTGTCCTCGTAGACATGACCCACTTGAAATAGATGCATTCATTCAGTTTTTCTCAAAGCGGGGTCCTTGCAATATAAGTTGCGCTTGAACTTCGGAACCTGGCATAAACATGGAGCTGTTGTTGGGTAATTTCAAGCCGCACACTGGAGCCTGCACCGTCCTGTCGGGGCGTCCTTATTGGCCAGCTCAGAAGTGGCCTCATACTAGCATTGCGATGCTAGTCCATTCTGAGGCTAGTGCAACATCTACGGCAGGTCTCGGGGCCGCAGCTCAAGTCCCTCCCAAGTAAGGTTCTGTCGAACTGCTCCAGTCGGGGTCCCGATTGGGCCAGCACCGGACAGAACGTTTTGCAAATTCTCCTACCGATATCCATAGCGCTTGATTGAAGCTCAGTGGATTGTTGTGGAGTATTGATTTGCCACCATTTGGTCTCCCCAGATACTGGTCATCGCTGCGCCCGCCCAAACCTTTCAGATCCGAGTCAGCCACATCAATACGAATCCTCTCGGGTCAATGGATGAGCAAGCCCCATATCAACTGGGATATCTCTATAGATACAATGTAAAAATACCTTGTAGTCTGTACTCTAGGTCAAATAGAGCTTAATATATGAAACACTAAATTTTAGGTTTATATATATCTTTCTTAGGTCCTTACTTGGTATCGATCTAAATGAAGGTATCAAAGATGTCTCTCAGTTTGACGGAATGACATAGAAGAATCCTTATATATTGACCCTAGGGGATTCATCGGGCTCAACGGTGAGTAGCAATCACAACCCTTTAATATGATTCATTCATTATTTCATGGCTTCCTTGCCCTGGGATCAAAATACTCTAGAACTTGCCACAACACAGGACATTCCTCAAGCTCTGATATCTTGGAGATAGGTCATCAAAGTTTTTAATCACATCTTCCTTTCTTAGGTCGGAATCTTTTCAAAGTCCGAGAAATTGGATGAAGTGGCATAAGTTCGGCCGTCCGTGGCAGGTGTCGTGGGGGCTGTTTCATACATACTTTAAGACAGTTATATGTAGGTCTACATCCACCTATCATAATCGCCGCACCGATGTCCATAAATTGTGGAGGTCGGCTGCGCTCATCATGCTCTTATTTATGTTGTCCTCTTGGAAATCGAGTTCCGTAAACATGGAGCGTCCAAAGCGCTTACTCGGGCTGATTGGGCATCCATAAGCGCCGTCGCGGGGATCCCACTGGGGACTTCAGACCTCCGAGAAGTCCATTTGGATCATTCTGAATATTCGCATTCAATATAATATGCTTCTTGTTTGCCCCACAGGCCTGGACGAATTCAAATCGCCATAATATGCGCTTTTCCACATGAAGCAAAGGTAGTCGAGGCTGTGTTCGACGAGTCGTATGACAGAACAGGACTCGTCTACGGCACGGATCCCGACGATCCAAATATATACACCTTAGGCAGGATGGTCAAGCATCACATCGTTATTCTTCATCTGACCAGAATGGGAAACTTGAGCGCGACCATTGTCTCGGAATACCCCAAATAGAGCCCCTCAAATATACAACTGGTCCTTTTTGTGGGGTTGGGCGGTGATTTTCCTCAAGATAATGGCGGGGGGAAATTATCAAGAGAAACGGATGTGCCATGCTGGTAATCAAGCACAGAATCCAGAACGTGCCGGCTTACAGCTGTCAGAGTTGCTGGGTACAATGAGAGAGCTGGAACAAGGCTATTATGCGATTTCACACAACCTTGGGCGGCAATAAGATGCAAGGCTGGCGGCAAAGCAGTTGCTGCCACTGGTCCACGTTGCAGGGCTTGGAACAACAACTAAAAAAGGGGGCACTAAGCCGCCAGAGCTGTTAAAAACTTGAGTTATTTTCCACCTGATCGTTGGATACTGCATTTGTCTCCTTGTTGCCCTCTGACACATGGGCGGAGTGGTCTCGAGAACCTGGTTAAAGGCAACTAAACCATCCTATCCGGACCCTCCAAGACATGAAGCATTTCAGATAGCAATTATCTGCAGCCGTGCGAGCGATGTAGTCACAGTCAAGACCTTGTTTGACGAGCAGTTCGACTATGCTGGATATCCCGACCGAAATCTATCCGACGATTCGAACTTGTATATAGCTGGGAGAATCGGATCGCACAATGTTCTTGTCACTCATGCTCCTAGAGTTGGCAAGGTTATAGCCGCAAAAGTGGCCATGAATCTTCGAAGAAAATATCATCACATCAAGCTCGCATTGGTGGTGGGTGTTTGTGGCGGGCGTCCCGTCCGAGAAGACGGAAATATATGGCTTGGCGATGTTTTGGTGAGCGAGGGCCTGGTGCAGTATGACCTGGGACGGAAGATTCCTGGGGGGTATGTCCACAAGGATGGTCCTAAAGACTCCCTACCGAGACCGACGGGGGAAGCAGCTTCGTTCGTGGCGCGGTTAGGTGCCCCGGAGCAGCGTCATCGCTTGGAGGCTTCAGCGAGTCGGAATCTCGTTGCTCTCCAGCAGGCACCCGGAACAGATATACCTCATTATCCTGGGCAGAAAAGTGATGTTCTCTTCGCGCCCACGCATCGTCATGGGTATTGTGGCCGTGGCTCTATGGAAGAGAATCCAAAAGTTTCATACCGGGGATCTCGCCCTATCCAGACTACTTGCGAGCAGTTTCAGTGTGCCTTGGACGAATCACAGATCAATCGAAGACGGTCGCAATCATCAGACATTCCACCGCAGCCACACATTCATTTTGGCATGATTGCATCAGGGGATGCATTGTTGACGACTGGGGAAGCGCGGGATGGTATAGACCTCAAGGAGTCGGTGATCGGATTCGACATGGAAGGGACCAGTTTGGGAGTATGGACCGCATTTCCATCATGCATTGTCATCAAAGGTGTTTGCCACTACGCAGATGGTCATTATAGTGAGGACTGGCGAAACTACGCTGTTGCGACCGCAGCAGCAACCGCCAAGACAGTGTTGTCAGAGTACGTGATCTGCGACGAACCAGATTCAATGCCAAACAACGATATGGCGATGTCAGCTTTCGGGAAGAGATGGTCTCTCAGATTCTTCGAATGTTTGTGTGTTCTCATGTTCATATCGGTGGCAGTTCTGGTATATGGTTGGCTGCAGTCGCAGGGTACCCGATTTATAATCATCCATCACCATGCCCCGGTCCAAACAGGTTGAAAACAATGAAAACAATGAAAACAGGGTAGGGCCGACCCTAGTCGCGACACAAGGAGGCATATATAAAGCCCGACCGTAAAATATTGAATGAAATAGTTGAAACCATCATAGCTGCAGTCGATATTCACTCCAGAACCCGCCACAGGCATCCGTTGCCATTTATGCCCAGCGAACTCTAACCGTCAACTAATCCAAACAATGCAACAGGATACTGCCAGGGCTTTTAGTTTAGGCGAATAAACATCCAACAAAGTTCCCTTCAGTCAGCACCAGGGAACCCACCCGACTGGTCCGGTATGTCTCTATTCGCCACCCTTACCTGCCCTTATCGATGTGTGCTGCGGTGATGATTGAACCCTTTTTTCTTAAAAAGACGTATCACTATCGATGGTGAAATTGTTCCTTTCAAGACGGGTCTCTGATATGCACATTCCTTTCCTCCATGCCTACATGACATCATTGCCAAATGAACAGCAACTAACGCACTGCTGCTAGGTTGCCCTATATACCCACACGAACTAACCACCAGACATCAGCAACAAGCAACCAAACATTTTCATAGCCTCAAACCCACCATTAATACCAAATCCACAATAATAATATACTGCCAAAAATAAAAATATTAATTCAAATCCCAATTCCCCAACCTCTCATTCTCCAAAACCCTCTCCCCATCACCACCTCCACCTCCCCCCCTCACCGCAACATCCACCAACACCCTCCCCAACACATCCACCCAAATCGACGGTCCCAAGCCAAACACCACCGTCCTGACACTCCATCCCCGAGAGAGAACCATCGCCGGCCGAGCAATATACACCTCCACACCACCCTCACTACTCCTTTCATACGCAATGAGCTCATTCTCAACTTGCCCCTGTTTTTTTTCTTAGTATCCATCCCTTAAATCGTAGATACACACCCCATACAGACAAGGGGATATGGGGTGGGGGGTAAAAACATACCCTAATTTTCCTCAACCCCCCCGCAACCCACAACGACCGATCCTGATCCCGTTCCGCCATACCCCCACTTACATACACGAAGCGGAATCTGCCCTGGGGAGTAGCGGGGGTGAGATGCTGATCAAAGGTCCGGATTGCAGCCATCGTGTACTCGATGTTGATTCTGCGGGAGGTGGTGGGGTCGCTGCGGTTGTTGCCTAGTGCCCTGTAGCATATTGTTAACTAACTACCAACCCGTCATTTCAACAAGTATATTTGTATAGATGTGAAAATAAGAGATAGGGAGGGGGGAGAATACCAAATACACGCCTCCGCGCCCTTTAAATCATCTATCAAGGGCGCGGGGTAGGTGAGAAAGTCGTCGTGGATTCGGACTGTGAGTTTGGGGTTGGAGGATACGGTCGCGGGGAGGGCGCGGCGGGAGAGAGCGATGATGGATGTGATGGAGGGGTTGTGGAGACATTGTGTGAGGATTTGCTGGCCGATGAAGCCGGTGCTTCCTACTAGAATTATTTTCATGTTTTCTGGGAGATGAAGGGTGTGTTTGTGAAGATGGGTTGTCAGAGGGAGGTTTGGTGTTGTGAGATGGGCGGTTTGGTGGTTGCTGATGGTCATGGACGGTCGGAGATAACGGGGTTAAGACGTCACTGCCGATCTGGCTTTAGACTTGGCTGGTTCAAGTGCTTAGCGGAGTTGGGTAAGTCATCTGGGAGGTGATTTGCTATGTTTGATCGAGTTGCATAATCGCTATTGGTTATCTGAGCGAATGAAAAGACCAGTCATGAATGCCACGGACTCGTCGCTACGGACTTCCCGTGTACTGAGTCTCAACGTTGCGTTCCCATCTTAAGTAGTAAACGAGTAGAGGCACCGTCATTATATAGCGTTATATTCGGTCTAAGGATTATATGGACAGATATATACTTCATGTGGGTCCTGCACGCCCAATTTGTGCAATTCCTTGATGAGTTTCGTCCCCTGTAAGCACATCACTTGGGATCCTTCTTCTATTCACCGGGTGGGTTACTGGTACCCCCTGACCATTCAAAGGCATATATGCGGCACCAAGGACAGGGTCAGTGGTTGGTAAGGGGACCCCGGACCATGGGCCTAATGTCGATAAGGAAATGTCAGGCATAATATCATCGAGTTGGTCATTGGTAAAAGTGTCATCGAAATAGTTGTTATTGCAGGACGCAAACATATCCTCTGGTGGTACAGTCTCACTCGGTGCATTGGCGGTCTCAGCAAGGGGATGTGGAGATTTTGAGTCACTTGCAGGAACTCCTAGAGGCCACCAATAGTCAGACCCATGTCCATGTGTCGCTTGCATAGCGAGTGCCATTTCTGGACTTGATGCTCGTCCTGAGTCACTAAGAGGAATGGGTGACCATGGTTCAGCCATGTTACTAAAGGAGGTCCTGTCAACTTCATTGAACAATCCCCTCAGTATAGTGTCACATCGTATCCCACTTTGGCCGTTATGGCTCTCCACGTCTGTTGTCGGGACGATGGCGTTTAAAGGCATGGATATGACAGATGAACCAGCCAACGGCGGAGTACCGTGATGGATGTAACTCATTCCCGAAAATGTCTCTTCCCCGCTGTCCTGAGACAAGGGGGCTCGCTCATTGTGGCTCGTCCGGTCTGCGGTTGTATGATTATCCTCATCTGGCAGCTCAACCACACGATTTGTCTCTTCAATGTCAAAATCTAGCCGACAATTATGGCTGCATGATACCCTGTTAGAGATATCTCATAGTTCTATGCTGGAAGCTTACCATGTCACCCGCGTATTTTGTGACAACGTCTCACTGTTCACTGAATGGCACCGAGGACAGCTGTGCTTTCGGAGAGTCGTTCCACGCTTGAATGTAATATCCATGACAATCTTGGTACCTGGAGTGATTACGTGGTGCCAGTTATGAATCTCAGCCACAAGATCCCCCAAGTCTCCCCTTTGGGATTCCTTCCGACCGTTGGCAGATCCTCGTATCTTGCGAAACAGGATCTTCAGTGGTGTGGGCATTGAGCGATTCACTTCCATGTAATCAACCAGCTGCTTAAGCTTGTCTTCCATTCTTTGCATCTGCGATACCGATTCGGTCTGGAACTGTTGCACCAAGTCTGTATTTTCACTAGAGCGACATTATCGGTCAGGCCTCTTAATTTAGAGAATGTGAGCTCACCTCGATAGTCTCGCAACTTGACCATGTTAGCATAATCACAAAGGGGCGTAAAGGACATACCTTGCATCAAAGAGTCAAGCTTGGCATTGACAGTATCAAACTCCTCGCGTACTGGAGAGATTAGAGGGATAAGGGTCAATCTGAGAGGATGTACGAACATATCCCTGGTAGCTTGGCCGCCTCTGTCATGCATTCCACATCGACCGCAGGAATCATCTGAAGCAGCTCCTTCGTATATGCTGCAGCGGTTGCAGCGGCGTACGGCTGCCACCGCTTATTCTTGTGTGTATCTGCGTAATCGGCAATCCCTCGCACCACCAAACAAGGAAAGTTGTTCATGAGGCCGGCTGCCTCCATCTCCACACAGAGGATCCCCAGTTCTTGGCGCAGCTTCTCTCGAACAGCACCACTTTTGACAACTCTATTTGCCGAGCCTATTAGACCGTAATGGATAACAGGATCATTGTTCTCGCGTTGCTTTCACATCACTGCTTGGGTGGGGTCACAGCTGGTACACTCCTTTTCATTTTCCTCGTGACAGTAGTCTGCATGAAATAGCCTGTCGTGCTCAGCACTCTGGTGACGAAACTCTTTTGCCATTCTCGGATATCGACCCAGCATTTCTGCAAGAAAGTGAGAGGTGAGACTCCCTTCTCTGCGATGTCGTGCCTGTAACTTCAACACCCCAGTTCGAAGTTCGTGGGGAGGTGCATTGAGCCATCCCGTGCGTTGTAACTCGTGTTCAATCGTGGCTTTGCCAAAGTCATACTGTATCACACCACCTGCATCGGTGAGACCACGCAAGCAAGCTTGGAAGTACAGTCTTACCCAGAGATTCCGTAGGCTTGCTGACTACTATATCCCCTAGCCGGATATCCTCCCCTGGGTCATCGCTAGGATCCCCAGGAACACCCCCGCCAATGCCGACCATCAACCCGAAGCGTACTTTCGGGAAGCTTCGAAGCAGATTCGCCGCCGCAGTGGCAGCGCTGTTTGTTCCCATGCCTCCCGTGGGCAAGCAAGTGATAACGATATTGTGTCGCCCAATCCTTCCAAGGTTGTACGCATTCGGATCACTCCCGACTCGGGGGAGGGTAGGGTGTATTTCGTCCAGCATTGCCTCTGCTGCTGCCAGCTCGACCTCGAGAGCACATATCCATCCAATTGTGTAGTCATCGTGACAGCGTGGTTTTCGAGTGTTCCGAGGCGGACACTGAGAGGAAGCAGAGGGTTGTGTTTGGGAGGGGTTGTAGCAGCGAGAGGATAACGTGGGGTCGGCGGGCGGCAACATGCGTTGTCGCTTTCTCCAGCTATCCTCCAGTGACTGGAATGGCGCAAGTCTCTTCAGCCTATTGCCCACTTAGATATAATCAGAGTAGAAGCGGAGAGGGTGCACCTTTCAGGATCCATGTCTGATAGGGTATCCTATGGCTGGTCGGTAGTAGAATCGCTAGCCATCGGTACCACTGGAACGCAAGAGGCGTCCAAGGCCGAGGGAGAAAGCAGCGGTGGAGGTCAGAGAGCGCGAGGCTGTGCTGACACGCACATGTCACCTGATTTTATAAGAAACCACTAATAAGGACCCAATTGGAGCTAATTGCCTGTCTTGGTAGTTTCAAGTTCATCAGAAAACATTAACATTTGCAACGTCATGCTCATTCAAACAAACCAATTGGAAGGCACTGTCATCAATCGTGATTATCATGGAAATATATAACTAGGTACATCTGATGAAGTGGAATCACATAAAAGAACAAAAACATATGTTATCCCATTATGCAACTGGATCACTGTCGATAATATGAGTCCTGAGCACCTGGACCCGGGTGGTATTGCTGAGATTGGGGATATTGACCAGCTGCGCCCGGGGTATGCTGTTGGTATTGTTCAGGTTGACTACCTGGGGCCGGACTGTATTGCTGAGGTGGTTGAGATTGAGCCCCTGGGCCCGGGTGATATTGCTGCGGTGGCTGATACTGGCCACCGGGACCTGGGTTATATTGCTCGTATTGTTGAGGCTGCCCACCCGCAGCCGGGTATTGCTGGGGTTGTTGATATTGGCCACCCGGGGCGGGAGGATACTGCTGAGGCTGCTGATATTGCGCTCCTCCCGGCGGGGCCGCCCCGGTCTGCACCATGGGAGTGTGCTGAAGGTCCTCGGGAGCATAATCGCTTGGGCTCGGTCCCGTAGGCATCTGCACGCCAGCAGGAGTCTGATCTAAGTTCGCATCTCCCTGTGCGGAATGAATCGTGTGCGTCAACATCCGCACGGACGGGTTGTCAGTACGCGCCTGGCCTGCCAGAATCTCCTTAGCAGGGATCTTCCGACCATAGAACCTCTCGTTCTCATCCGACCGCTCAATGACAATTGTGCCATCGATCTGCACACCTGCATAGAAACCCCGACTCTTGACGTAGGACCAGATGGGCGCCCTGCGCTTGTGTACCTCTGACTCCAACACACCACCCATTCCAATCGGACCCGCAGCGACAGTGACCTCACTACCCAGCGTCACTCGGATCTTGGTAAAGGCCTCCAACGCCTCATAGGTATTAATGACCATAACACAGTCATAAATATCCGCGCCAACCAAAAAGCCCAAACCAGCGGTATGCAACAGAATTCCCGACGGCGCACTCCACTCCCCAGTCTCTGGGACCCTTGAAATCAGGATCCCACTGCCACCAGCACCACTGAACCACAATCCCGTTCTCATCGCCGTGAAAATAACCAATCCCTTGGCCTGGCGAATCACCTCCGAGGGGATCTTCTTGAGCACCTTTTGCTTTCCGCGCGGCTTATCGATCTTCGGCTTCGCTCCGTTCTTCGCGTCGACAGGAGGGGGAGTCTCCGGGGCTGGCTCGTCAACGTACACGCCATCCTTGCAGAAGCTGCGGAGAATGCGAGCGACTTTTTCGCTTTCTTTGTCGAGGGTCATGGGCCAGAAGGCCTCGGAGCCGAGTTTGTTGCTCAGCCGGTTGACAGGGCCGCCTAGTTTGTCGAGGGCACCCCAGGCTTTGTCGAAGCCCATTTTTCCGTAGGTTTTGGTTTTTCCCCACATGGTGCTGCCGCTGGCGGTAGCCGGTGGTTGTTGCGACATTGTGAGGGGATCTGAAGGAAGGTATGCGGGGAGGTAGAGGATGGCAGTGGTTCGCGTGCAGCGGTTGTTCTCATGTATATCGTAGAGAGGGTATGTAGACGAAATGGAGTGATTGATTCAGCAACGGAAAAGTAGGAAAGCAGGGGGTTTTAAGAAAAAATGGCCATCCGCAGCAACGCTGACGTCGGTGGGGTGAAGGCATCAACAATCGGGGCGGGGCATGGCGACTCGCCGACCCGCCCGGCCCGGCTAAGCCTTCCCAGTCGTCGTAATCGTGATTTCTTGCTGGTTGCGGCTAGTCTGCGGGGCCATCCAACAGCGTCGCAACACAGGGCTTTCCATCAACAGGCTGCCACATTCAGGACCAGTCCAGTTCGTGCTTCGGAATAGCATCGGAATTGTGGTGGGCTGTGTGGCTTCGGCTATGTGGGTAGAGTTTGTTCTGATGCAGTTTGCTTGTTCTGATTTTTAAGACCACTAACACGCTGCCGTCCAACCACGAGGGGCTCCGCGATGGCGATAGACTAATAACAACGGCATGATCGGCACATGACGTCGATATCGGTTACACCAATCTGGAAATCCGGATCCCCTTCGGATGCTTGATAAGGAAGAAATGGCCAGCCAGCTTAAATTACAACAGAGATTCATTATGGTAGGCTTTTGATATCCTCCGCATGCCGTCGGGGCATCACGTCCAGGTGACCCTTGTGCGCGCTCAGTAACACATTTAATACAACAATCGATAACATGTAGTCTCTCACTCAGATGGACTCCGAATAGGATCCTTCTGTGCACCCTCGATACTCTTCAAAAACTCCCGCGCGGCATCCGGGTCATCCGCAAAGACATGCTCCGCCACCATCCGCTGCGGTGTCTCGCCCATCCACTGGAACAAAGAAAAGTCGCGGAACCGGTCCGCCCGGAAAATCTCCAGCACCTCCACCTCTTCATCGTCGCTGAGGTTCTCAATGAAGTGACCCATGTTCCGAGGCACGATGCCCACATCCCCCGCGACATAGTCAAAGGTGCGAGCATTACCCTCAGCAGCAAAGATGGTCACTCGCGCCCGACCCCGCTTGAAGTAGGACCACTCATCGGCATTGGGGTGCCAGTGCATCTCCCGGATGGCTCCAGGGTGGATGGTCAAATGGGCGGCCGCGACCGTCTTGGAGATGGGAAAGTTGGACGAGTCCGTGATGCGGACCTCCCCGCCAGTGGTCTGCTCGGGCTCCTGCGCTAGCATCTTGTGCGTGAAACGTTGCTTCGATGCCTTGAAGTTGCGGGGTAGCTCTTTGGCGATGGACTCGGGAACCGAGCCCTGGAAGATATACTTCTCCGAGGTCGGGATGTTTTTAAACGTCTGCGGGCGCATGCGGAAGTTTTCCGCCAGCACAGACTTGGGAGTGTGTGCTGTGCAATAGTTAGTTTTATTCTTCATGGTTGCGCAGGGTGAGAGACATACCCATCCAGTCCGTCAACAAGAACGTCGACTCCTCGGAAAAGCCACCATCGTCGAAGATCAACAGGAACTCGGTACCGTTGGGACCAAGACCCTGGAGGGAATGCGGATGACCCGAGGGAAAGTACCACAGATCGCCCTCTTCCAGGTCGTCGATGAAGCTGCCGCCCTCGAGGTCCAGGCCGGTCACTCGCACGCGCCCGGCCAGCACATACGCCCACTCTGCTTCCCGATGCCAGTGTAACTCACGGATGACTCCCTCATCCAGACGCATGTTGACCCCAGCAAGCTCCTTGCTGGTTGGTAGCTCCCGGACAGTAGTCTGGCGTGTCCAACCACCCTCCTGCAGTGGGTGTCAGCTATCACACTACACGTGTTACCTTTGTATGACGGACGATGCACTCACCTCAATGCGGACATGGGAGTCTGCAAAGCTCCATCGCATGTTGGCCATGTTGCCATGGTCGGTGCTAGGAGGGCGGATCATGTCAGGGTTCTGGCGCTCACGGTCCTTGTTACGTGGCCCCATCATAGTGGCTCCGTCGCCCATGCGCCAGGGCAAGGGCTCATGGTCCTCCCCGATCGAATCGACCTTGTGGTCATAGGGGTCGCGATGGTCGGGTGTAAATGGTTTGTCTTGGAAGAAATATGAAGGAGAAGAGGCGGGAATGCGCAGCAGTTGCTGATAGGCTTCATTGGGAACTGGACCTCCGTGACCTGGGCCGACGAGGGTGGCCACGGTCGCGAAGGTCAGCAGGAGCTGACGAGAGGACAGGGGTAGCTGCATGTTTGCAATGGATTCAGAGCTTGAGACTCCTTTCTCCCTCCGCCATGGAAAGGGAGCTACTTATAGCCACTGGCTGGGGGTGGGTCAAGGATTCCTTGTTCTCGAGGGATTTCTCCCCCTTCCGACTGTTCCGACCAGCCAGTGATGTCGTACCCGAGTTTGAGAAAACAGGAGAGACGGTGGACCCATCTGCGCGAAATAGAGCCAGGTAAAGCTTGGTATGCTTGTTTGGAGAGGGCGAGGGCATTGGTGGAGCATTCAGCCCTACAGGGCCGGCGGCATCCACGTCATTGGATCTTCTCCGCCGACGTCACGCGGCGATGCGCGGCGCGGTTGGGGGCCCAAAGCCTTCTCCACCATCCCCAATTCCTTCCCTTTCATCTCCTCTGCCGTCCTATCCGTGGCAAAACTATAAGTCCCTGCTAGTCGTCGCGGTTTGCCTCCCCTCATACCACAGCTATTGCGAGGATAACTGCTGCCTAGCCCGTCTGCCCCCTGTCCCAACCGATCCCGATCCCGGTACCACACAGACCATCTCAGCTCACCAGTCATCACGCTCCAACCAGACCATGGCGCGCGACAACACACACTACCAGCAATTTCCCGCTCAGGAGAGCGACCCCCTCCTGGGGCCCAGACACGGATCGAAAGGCTCCCCCTTGAGTCGATTGCGGCACCATCTCCGCACGGAAATCGACCCCCACAGAGCCGACCTTCTCCTCATTTTCTGCTACGTGATTACTGGTCTGCTGGACAGCTCGGCCGTCTTCATCTGGGGATCGTTTGTGAGCATGCAGACCGGCAACACGGTGTACTTGGGGTTGGGCCTGGCCGGGCTGGACGACACTCAACGCTGGCTCAAATCCCTCATCTCGATCGGCAGTTTCTGCATCGGCTCCTTTTTCTTCGCGTTGTTTCACCGCCTCTTCCGCACCCCACGGCAACGATCCGCCCTCGCGCTGTCATTCACACTGCAGATGATCTGTGTCGCCATCGCAGCGACCATTGTCACCGTGCAGCAGACTGGAAAAAACGACAGGCTGTCGTGGAAAATTGCGGTCCCGTTGGCGCTGGTCGCGTTCCAGAGTAGCGGACAGGCTGTGACTAGCCGGGTGCTGAAGTTTAGTAGCTTGACTAGTGTCGTGCTGACCAGCATCTACTGTGATTTGTTTTCGAACCCGGCTCTTTTGTCTGCCAGTGTGGTCAAGGACCCAGATGAGTGGAGGCGGGCTGGCGCAGTCTTGGGGTTGCTGTTGGGAACCTTGCTGGGAGGCGTATGGGCAAAGAGTGAGCTCGGTTTGCCGGGCGCACTGTGGACGGCGGTGTTGTTTAAGGGGCTTATTGCAGTTGCATGGTTGTGGTGGAAGGGAAATGATGTTGATGAGTAAACAGTAGTCGGAGTATAGGGGACGATCTTATTCGACACTACTAGAGATAGTGCGTGGGGTGCATGGCTAGACTTGCTATATATAGTGTCAGTGATCGCAACCACTGTCCTTAGGAATAGTACTACTGTGTATTGCGAAAAGGATGCTCATCCAGATTTCTCTAAACCAAAATGTGATTGATGGAGATTTCTCCTACGGCGCAAAGCTTCTATGACTCTGGCCAACAGTGCCATTCGCTGTAAGGTTCCGAGATCCCTGCTGTCTCGTCCACGGGACATCAACATACCTAGCGCAAAGTGAGATCGGTTAAGCACTAGCCCGCTACTGGTCACGCACTCCACATTTGACCGGGGAAGCTTTGCGGGAATTTCGTCCATTCAAGCTTTCCAGAAATTGGAGATATTGAGTTTAAGCCTTCCCCTCTTATTTCATAGACCCCTCATTCCCCGCACCCGACCACCTCACACCATCCACTCTTTGTCCAGACTCGAAAACGACTCCACCCGCGATAACCCGAGATAAGCATGGCTCTATCTTACAGCACTTGCTGTGATGCTTACCTTATCGCTCGGGACACTTCCATGGGCTAATCTATCGCAGCAGGAAAAATGTTCGGACAAGAGAGCCGAAACTCGGTGCCCAGGACCGAGATATCCAATCTGCAGTGCTTAAATGATGGAATTATTGTCACACAATGCTACTGCACAATCAATTGAACTACAGTTCACACACTTGATCATCCTGGAATAGTCAATCTCATCTGCACCCAAAATGACAACTCACACCACAACCGTCACACAAACAGAAGCAAGCCCTTCCTTCTTCGCGTCGGCTACATACATCCCTCCCGACGCCATCTTCGCCCTCACCGCAGAATACAACACCGACACAGCCCCTGAAAAAGTAAACCTCGGACAGGGAACCTACCGCGACGCAAACGGCCAACCATGGGTCCTCCCTGCTGTCCAGAAAAGTCGCGAGATACTTCTCGCTCAGGGGTTGAATCACGAGTACCTCCCCATCCTAGGGCTTCAATCCTTCCGAGATAATGCCACTCTCATGGCATTGGGGTCGGAACTCTACGAAAGGGTGCAATCCAGGGTACGTACCCCTCTCCCCCATACCCTACATTACGCTCTAGACATCCTCTCACACTATTCCGATAATAAGCTAGCAACATGCCAAGCCCTATCCGGCACCGGATCCCTACACACAGCCGGCCTTCTCCTCCGAAGTTGTCGCAACCCGCTACCCAAGATCTACATCCCCAGTCCAACCTGGTCCAACCACCACCAAGTCTTCTCCTCTCTGGGATTCACCTGCGAATCATTCAACTACTACAACTCCGCCCACAAAGACCTCGACATCGAAAGCTACTCCTCCGCCCTACAAAACGCAGACCCCGGGTCCGTGGTCATCCTGCACGCGTGCGCACATAACCCGACCGGATGCGATCCCAGTAAACAGCAATGGATGGAACTGGGCCACATCATCAAACAAAGAGGCCTATTCCCTCTTTTCGACGCAGCATATCTAGGCTTTAACTCGGGGAATGTAGATGATGATGCATTTGCGATTAGGTATTTTGTTGGGGAGTTGGGGTTGGAGGCCGGGGTGTGTTTGTCTTTTGCGAAGAATATGGGACTTTATGGTATGTTTTCATCACATTCATATTCTTCTTTGGGTTGCTTTTCGAGATCAATCCGAACTATTGGATTATGGTTAACGGTTAATGGTTTAGGTGAACGCACGGGATGTCTCTTCCTCGTCACCCGCAGCAAAGAAACCGCCGTGAATACCCAATCAACTCTCGAAATGCTTCAACGCTCGGAAGTCTCGAATCCCCCGGCCTATGGGGCTAAGATCGCTGCTACGGTACTCTCGAACCGGGAACTTAAAGACCTGTGGTACAAGGATCTCGAGACCATGAGTGGACGGATTCGGGCTATGCGAGTAGCCTTGTACAACTCGCTTAATAAATACGGTGAGTCTAATCCATCCCCATACACATTCAGCTCTTGGCTAATATGGTTTGATACAGGTGCGCCAGGAAACTGGGACCATTTGATCCGTCAATCAGGAATGTTCGGGTTCTTGGGACTAGAGCCGGATGTGGTTTTGCAACTCAAGGGTAAGTGATTCAGGAAAGGTACTGGGATGCAAGACACTGATGTTCTACCTGCAGATAAATATCATATTTATATGGCGGCGAACTCTCGTGTCTCGATTGCTGGGCTCAATGAGAAGAATGTGGAGTATGTGGCTCGGTCGATTGCCGAGTGTTTGAAGCGGGGGTAGGTGGTGGGTTTTTGTCTTTTTTGTTGTCTGTATATGAGGTAGTATAGAGTAAGCGGGTCCTCGTGTACTGTAAGTAGAGTCATGGGATAGAAAAGCTATACTTGCTATTGGTCTATGAGAACTTTTATGTGAAATATTTCCTCTCCACACAAGATAGCTTAAGTCATGTTCTTTTGATCTATTGGTGTCCAATAGGTGTGATACTATGTAGATAGGCGTGAATGTATAGCTACAGCACTATATCCTAAGTCCCATATTTCCCGGTGTGAATTAACGAAAATCCAGAGGCGTAGGAAGAAGGCGATAACACAACAGAAATAATATAATGTAGTAAGTGATCGATCGATTACATTGCAATGAGGCTTATTCTTTGTCGTTATCTCTTTCGAGTACCTCATTCCTGGTACCCCCTTGCTTGTTCATTTATATACTTCCTTACTTACTCCGGGTGACTCAGTTCAGGACGTACTATGTACTCGGTGCCTCTGCCTCATCCCCAGCATCTACTTCTCAAACCACCCACCAATCCCACAATCGACCCCCTCCACACGACAACCTACCCAAGTACCTTCCTGACCATCTCAACCCTACAAATTAAATCAGCCCACTATCCAACACCCAACACCCCAACGCCCCCAAAGCCAAAACAGATAGAAAGATAGAAAGAAAGAAAGAGAACAACTCACACCACAAACGTCCCCCCCGAAACCGGCCCGGCCCTTAACAACGCCGTCCCCAGACCCTTCCAAACCCCTCCCCCTCCTCCCCTCACCGCAACCCCCCACGCCTCCCGAAACGATCTATACTTCTGATCCTTCCCGAACCCGTCACTCTGCATCCTACTCTTCACGACATCAATCGGATGGCTTAACAACCATAGCATCTCGCCTGCGAGAGCCCCACACAGGGCGATCTGCCAATTGGGTAGTGACTCGCGGGTCAGGGATTGTCTTTTAGCGGCGAGAGAGAGAAGGCCCTCGTAGGTGGCGAACCAGATGCCGATGCCGTGGCCTTCACGGATGAGGGTGGCGGTTTGGCCGCGGTAGAGGGCGGGGAGGCCGCCCGTGCGGAGGAGGGTGAGGGCGCAGTGCCACGGGCCGGTGTAGAGGGGGTGGGCTTGGGGTTGGGTTTGCAGGCGGATGCGGATGTGTTCGATTGGGCCGGAGAGGATGCTGTTGGTGAGGCCGGCGAGGGCACCAGAGAGATAGGTTTGGGGGAGGGTGGGGGGTCGGTTGTGGGATGTGAGTTGGTGTTGGAAGTAGTGGAAGGCGCTGAATTGGATGCTGACCTGGTGGAGTTTAGGGATTTGTTGAGGGGTTGAGAAGAAGGAGGTTACTTACGCATGCTCCGACACCTAGTAGGGGGACGAGCGATCCCTGGCGTGAAGGGTTAGTATGGTATGCTGGGTATAGTGTGGTGGGTGGTGCACCTTGTAGAATGCCAGTGGGCCTTCTCTCTGCCAGATTTGTTGGGTTAGGGAGAGTGCACCGCTCCCTCCTTGGGTTTGAAGGCGGACTTTGACGAGGTCTATTGCATATCAAGCACCCTTAGAAGGACCGATAGTGTGGAAACTAGATTGTTGATACATACCAAAGGGCTGTCCTAGATTCAGACCAACACTTAGAAATACTGCTCAGGATACAATCAATGACACCTACCGATCACCACTTGAGCAACTCCGCCCGTCGCCCCTGCTGCTAGATCCTTTACATTATCTCTCCATCCCGGAGGTGTGTATACAGGTGTGAAGCTCTCGGCACTAGATGCCATGGTGAACGCGTAGAACTTGATTTATGTCTGTCTGCACTTACTGCGAGCCTTTCTAGCTTAAGGAATCCTAAGTGCGGGGAATCTTTGGTATCGTTATCTGCTATAGTTGCTCAGATCGATTGCCAACCTGTCGGATGTCCAGGCCGACAGGATCACACCTCGGCATTTCTCCCCGATGCGCTCGGCCCGCGTGGCTGCATCGTGGCCCACTGGTATAGCTTATTTTTTCGTTTGGGGTGATGTTAGCCGCTGGCTTCATACTTCTTAATGGAGTCTCGTGTATTAGTAACTGCGGAGATATACATGTTGTGATAGCAATTACATTGCTCTGTTTATGTAAGGCAACTCTGTCAATGAGTCGGAGGTTTGGCAGGTGGTTGGATGCCAAGCAAAAGTCTGGAATTAGTCGATATTCTCTCCGGTAACAACTATGTTCTGGTCATTCATTGTCCCGTATAATAATCTCAACCCCTTCATGTTTCCTGTAGCTGGGTGACGGTTGAATTTAAAGCGTCCCGTGCGGGGGTTGATGTTAGTATCCTCATGGAGCTAACAGCATCATAACTGTAGATCTCGGTTCTCCGCACATCTTATCGAGGCTTTGTGAACTGCTTATGAAGCAATGCTAAATGACACAATTATCCAGGCTCACCTAAAATTTTAGCTTAGGCGCTATACTCCGTATCAATCAAACCGATTATCTGACCGTAAGATTATCGATGTTTTCAGCCAGCCAGATCTGATCTTATCGGGCGCCGTAGCGCTTCTGCCGGCGAAAAAGACATTTTCCATGCTGACGGTGCTGACAGCTTGACCTATGGATATGAGCAACGTCGGAGCCAGTTGCCAGAAATAGCTAGCAATGAGCATAATCCCTGCCAAGAGCTCAGCCGTGCTGCCATGATCCCTGTTCCACTGCTGAGCTGGAAGTATCGTGTCACAGCCACATGCGGAACAAGCACAGCCATACATCCGTCATGATTCTGCTGGCTGAGCCACCGGTTATGCTTGCACCGGCAACATAGATAAATCCAACTTTTGGTATTGCTGTGGCGGAATAAGCATAAATCATCGACTATTGTGTCAACTAGTCCGGCACTATTTGCTGAGTCGCAACTAGTGTGTCGGAAATTCTCCGTGCGAAAATGTCACCACACTTTAAGCGGAGTGGCCAATCAGAGACACACTATCGGATTGTGTAAGCGGAGCAAAAGCCGGAAGATCATGTGATGTCCTTCTCAATCCCGCGGATCGGCTACTTGGCGTGATCAACAGGGTACTCCGTACGCCAAGCAGGGTTGTTCCATCGACCCTAATATCATCCCGTCCATGGAGTCCGTACATTAGTGGAGGTTTCGCGTTGAGTTTTTCGCCTTTTGATGAAAAGACTCAAACCCGTGGCTCACCCCAGTAAGTTCATGCCAAGGGGAAGGCAATGGCTGACCCACCCGGCGTGCCACGTCGTCAACCACGGATGAGCGATTACTGATCAGGGATTTCCAGACAAAGCAATGGGGTATTAAAAGATTGCCCTAAGCCGTATACGGCTAGCGTGTTCTTGACAGGGTTTGGCCTAGTCTCGCATGCTCTTCCTGATCGGGTCTTCTACCAACATAATTCCAACTATGTACATATGTAACTTTCCACGGGTGTGGCCCGGGACTCGTGGGCACTGGCACCCAATACAAGAGTCTGAGATCAGTTGAATAGCCAAACTGTTTGTGAGAAGGAACGATACCATCCCTCCAGAGCGGAGAAAGGGTCGGCGGGCTTACCTCATCACCACTCCCCAGGCAAAATCTGCTTGGCATTTATGTGGGTTATCCGATCCACATCACATCTGACTATTATTTGAGACGACAGGGTGACTTTAATGCCTGTGATAGAGTGCCCCTTGGGACCCCTTTTGGCTGAGTTGTGCAGTTTAACCTCCTGACTGTTACTAGTCGCGTGCCGTCAAGCTGCAGCTCAAGCTGGAGCATGCCAGACTTACGGGTGTGACATTGGCGTTTCATCGCTGCGGCACGCTCATGCCCCCGGACCGTATCCGTGTCCGATACCTAAAGTAGCGGTAGTAAATCAAGTCGCGTGAGGGCGCCCTGAGAAAGGCAGAAGTGCCGGCTCGTATTCGTAGATCGGAGAGGGGCTGAGGTGGAGGCGGTGCCCAAGACGGCCATCGCGTATCGGGCGGCCAGTCACGGGATGCACTAACGGCCGCGACCAGGGGCTCCGACCAATCAGCGACATTCCCGGGGGCTGGTCTTGACCGCATCGGGGAAGGCGGGATTCTTCCTTGCCTGTGGTGGCCGCGGCCCCAGTTAGTTGCAGTTTCCACGGCCACCAGCCGGTTTGGCTCCCCCCATTCATTCTTCTTCTTCCTCCACGCTGCTGCTGGGCTGACGACGTCTTTTGGCGCCATTCTGCTTCTCCTCCTGCTGTTGTTTTCTTTTTCACTCCCCGCCCCCCTATTCCTCCTCTTTCTCCTTACTCCCGGATTTTCTTCTCCTCCTCCTCCGTTTTCATTCCGCCGGTTGTCAAACGCCCATGAATCCCGCCTGCCGTGCGCCTCCCCTTGTACATACCGTTTAATCTCAGCATTATCTCAGCATTATCGGCATCGGTGTTTCGGAGCGTCAGCTTATCTTTCGGCATTTCTTATATTTATATTATCGCATCCCGGCATCTATAGTTCCACCCAGGAATTCATCGAATAGGGGCAGACACGCGACACCGACGGAGCTGCTTATACCCCTCGCTTCACCCCCGTCCCACCGTTCTGTGCATCGCCCTCCCATGCTAGCTCCTTCGTCCTGGTAGCTCTCCTGATCTGCGATCCTATATAAAGCGTCATCCCGTCGTCCCGTCATCGCACGTCAGCCATGGCGTCGACTAACAGCAACACATCCGTCGATCTGGGGAAGCCCCAGTTCGCTTCCCACTCATGGGCTGAGCCAATCGTGAGTGGTCCCTTTCAATATTGCCCGTGCGACATGCCTGCCCGGCCGTTTGTCCTGACTTTCGCTTTAGATAGTCGTGAGCATCATGCTCAGCTCCTTATATTTCAACCGTCGCAGAGATTTCAGCATCTTTGGCAAGAAAAACAACCGGGACCTCGGGGCATCACACCCATTGTATGTGAAGGATGAGGAGGAGGCCGACCCGTACGACCCATACTCGGAGAGAGAGAGCGATGACCAGCCTCGGGCTCAACCTAATCCCAACCCACATCCCCCCAAGCATCGCAACATCTTGTGGTACACCGTTCAGACACCGAACTCGTCTCGTTTCGCTCGTCATTTCCACAGTCGGATTCTGCAAAAGTTCCCCTTCTTGGTCGAGATGTTTTACTGGGCCATGAACTATCTGTTCTATTCGTGCACCAAGGCCATCGCGCAGTCGCTCTCCCCTGCGGGTAGCGACGTCGTTCAGCTCGCCCAGGACCATGCCATTGGCGTCTTGAACTTCGAACACCACTCGTTCTTCAGCATCTTCTTCCCGATCGAGGAGGCCGACCTCCAGGCTTTCTTTGTCAACGGCCACCCGGGATGGATGACCTTCTTCAACCGCATCTATTCCCTCGTCCATATTCCAGGAACAGTCGCGTGAGTCGAGTGGTACTGTGTACGTGATGAATTTCAGCTGACCGTCTCTAGCTTCCTCTCCTGGTGGTATTTTTCCGCCCCTGACTTTGAGACCTTTGCCATTGTCCGTCGCACCATGACCCTCGGCAACTTCATGGCATTCATCATCTTCTGTTTCTGGCCCCTGATGCCTCCGCGTCTTCTGCCCGAGTCCTACGGTTTCCACGACACTGTGCGTCAGGAGCACGCCGAGAGTGTCTGGGTGGGAGGGAAAATGGTGAACCAGCTCGCCGCCATGCCCAGCTTGCACTTCACCTACGCTTTCTGCATTGGCAGCACGTTCTTCTACCACTCCGGCATCCTACACCGCCTTTTCGGAAAGCGTACCACCCGCACGACCCTGAAGGACATTGTCTTTTTCATCCTCGGCTTCATCTATCCACTGCTGGTCCTGTGTGTGATTGTTGCCACCGCCAACCACTACTGGCTCGATGCCACTGTGGCTACCTTCTCCGTCACCTTTTCTTTCTTCTGCAACCGGATCTGGATGGTCCTGCTGCCCTTGGAGGACATGCTGCTGTGGGTGTTGCGGCTGGAGAAGCCCATTCCGACGACCGGGAACCGCCGGGGCTTGCCTCAAGACGATGACCGTGAAGGCATTGAATACCGTACACTATAATATGAATCGATAATTAGACTAATCGAGACACCGTGGATGGCGTTATGATCTGCATCTACGACCTTGGCACGGCGATGATATGAGGGTAGGAGTACGGCCTTTTCACGGCATCTTCCGACCGGGATAGCCTGGTCAGGTGGTAGTACTGGAGCATGGACTGACCATGTACCTCGGTTCTGCTACCGCACCTTGGTCTGCTACCAAGCCTGCGGTCTCGAGAGGTGCGGTGCCTGACGCCAGACAGGCGATGTAATGACATATAGATTATATACGATCAATCCTCTCTTCTGACACCAGTTATGATTAGCCTACTCCGTGCCTTTCACGTAATGACAACTCCTTACCAAGGCGTACCTTTCTTTGTGCATCAAAGCAGCTCGTAATCCAAGTCTAGACCAGCCACACCAAGTCTTCAGGCCCACATCGCTCATTTCCGGACTCCATCGCATCGGAGGCCCTTACTTCCATTTCCGTTCTCTGCATCCATCGGGCTCGGCTACAATCGCTCCCGACATCCCGATCCCCGACGCTCGGAGGGCGGAATGCACTAGTCTGGGATAGGCTAGTCTGTGTGGCTTCGGAGATGTTTGTCGCCGAAACGTTATTCCTCAGCTGAGCATAATCTGCATAGTCATTGTGCTGAATGTTCCGGATTAGAATTGTGAGATGGATATTTGTGCACAGTTAACATAAATTTGAGATTGTATGTGGATAGGTTTATACCATTTACCAAGACAGACATTTAGTCTGATAAATTTGAATTGTGAATTACACGTTACAACGGAAGGGTATATTTCCAGAAATATATCTTAACAACTCAGGAACACCCTCAGGGCTAAGGGCTCGGGGGATAATTCAGCTCTGCAGAGGATTGTCATTTTCCCAGAGGAACTCAGCAAATTATCTACGCTGTAATTATATAATGAAATATCACATAGCTGACTTTCAGCCTAGCTTCAAACCCGTCCGAGGACAAGATAAGTCCGGGAGTCATTGGGGCATACACGCAAGGTTGATGCATGAATGAACTACTAGTACGCAGAGTGACTCGCAGGGTAAGTGGTTGGTCAGTTCCATATCGATGTAAACCCTTGGTTGTGTTATATATTGTGCTGTGTTAGGCTTCTTCCTATCAGCGTGGCTTTTTGCATTGGTCTTGTAGTTCAGGTTTTGGGATATAGTATTCCGGGTTTATATTCTTACTTGAATGGCTTGACTTGATTTTGTTTTACGTCCCGCAGAGTAGCATCGCTAAGGGCAGCTCCCCATGATAGACTGTGGCTTGTCCAGATCTCCAAACCGAAGAAAAAAAAGGTAGTAATGATGTAGAAGGAGAGTCATGGTGGCTGTGCTCCCGGAAAAGCGAATCGCGTCTATGTCATGACGCCTGCCCGTGAGGGATTACGCTCTGAGCCAGCGGGTATCATTTCCGGGGTCTGGCTGGTGCTGGAAACGTTGGACGAGGGCCACTAGTTCGGTGTGGCTGTGCGGGATTCTAGGAGATGTTTGCTCGTGATGCATAGACTGGCATTTGAAGGGACGAAGCTGGGATGCGCCGTAGTTGTCGAATAGGTAGTGCTTCTGTCATCGATATACCCGACTTGAATGGCATCATGATGAACACCATAGCCTGGGAGGGATGTCGTCACTGGGTGGTATAAAAGCAATGAGATTTCTTCGACCCCTTCATACTTCTCATCACCAGCATCTTGCGTACAAGCGACTGTTTTGTTCTGATTGATACCCTTTATATTCTCATCCTCCCCGGTTACTGGGCATATCCTCTTCAACCCACCCGGACGACTGACCCCTGCTACCATCGTCCAAGAGGGCCTCTTTCTATCCTTTTCATAAAAGCTCCGTCCTCACCTCAGCCACTACTTTATACACCATCAAACCATCATCATGGGTTATTCATACACAAACTCATCCGGAAAACTAACCCCGACTTCCTCAAACACAGAGAACTGTCCCAAAACCGAGAACGCAAGTTACCCCCAGATGATATCCCTCCCCCCCAACACACCAGACTAACAAAGCACAGTCCATCAAAACCGGGCTGCTGCGACAAGATACCGACGAGACCGCCATTCCTCGCATCCACCTAGAGCAGGTAGTGGCATCCCTGGAAGAAATACTCAACACCTCTGCCCACAAACACTGCGACAAATGTACGCAGGAAATAAAACAGCGTGTCAAAGAATACAAACAAAGCATGGATTCCGAAAACTCTAGTTTCGACAAATTGATGACAGGAGCCTTCTTTATCATGGTGGTGATGGCAGCATTCATTGTATTCGCTGTCTATATCAAAGCCCTTTGGTGGGTAATTTGGTATTGAGCATCATTGAGTAGCTGCTGGTTGCTGGTTGCTGGTTGCTGGTTTTGCACCGATCCTGGGTTTCAATTATTGCTTGGGCCTTCTATGTGTGGTCTTTTTGGTGTTGCTTTCATATGGCGAGGTTCGGGATATGGTGTTTTGGTTTCGTATTTGCAGTGATATATGTAATAATTCTTTGAAGGCGTATTTTCCAGAATATATAAAATGTTGAGGATTCATCTCTGTATGCAGACTTTATACCTATCATTCTGACCGACCCTTTCCTTCCTTTTATGACCTTCGTACAACCTCACTCCTGGTAAATCTACATCTACATATCTTGATTAGATCAGAAATACGCCCACGCTTGACCTACTTGCCATCTACTCTCATACTCACGATATGTCCCTGACTAATAGTTCGGCGTGGCGCAGTGCGGGCGGGAATAAAGCCTCCTTTTATTTAATCGTTTCTTTACTTGGTAGACTGTGGCTTGGTCAAGATCTAGGAGGAAAGTCAGTGATGATGTAGATGGACAGTCATAGGGCTGTGCTCACAATACCGCCATGTCTGAAGGTGCCTTTGATGCGATGTTCAAGCGCTTCGCGGTGTCATTTTGCGCACGGCCACTGCAACCACTGTGAGCAGATAATAGCCCGACGAGTGAACGAGGCAGCGAAGAATAGAAGATGGGAAGGTATCCTAGGTGCGACCATTTGCGATGTCGTATTTTGTTCCGTGCTGGGGGGTTTTTTTCTTATGGCTTTTGCGATGTTTTTTAAAATTATCTGGTCATTTCCTTCGGGATGAGGGTCTGGGGGCTTATTATGCGGGGCTTGGATCAATGGGTGTTGTTGCTTGGAGGGTGTGGGATTGGTTTATAGCTGCTGTTATTCGTTTGTGGGAGGCTATCACTATCACTATTGCAGATGGATAAAGAAGGCTACATGGGACAGTTAGATTCATCCCAGACTCGCCTCCACCATTGGAATAATCCCGTTCTCGATCGCTTCTGTTGAGCGCCACCCTGACCATGTATGATCCAGTAGCCCTAAACATCGTCAGTTATCACACTCATCCACTCCAAGGACGGAAAGAGAGAACCTACCCCAAGTTTCATCATAATCCTGAATCCCCTGGCGAATATAATAACTTCCCGAAAGTACCCAAATCATCCACCCCGCATGCACACTAGGCAACCACTCCCTCAAACAACTCGGATACACCTCCGTATACGTGGTATTATCCTGCTCGTAGCCAAACTCCGTCATGACCACCGGCAGAACATTCACGATGCTCGAGTCGTCCGTCTCCAGGGCGTCGAATCCATCGGTCAGTAAACTAGACGAGAGACTGCTGCAGCTCGTAGCTGACGAATCGTAGTTGTGGATTTCGAGCACGATCTTATCGGAGTAGCTGAAGTCGCTCTTTTTGAAGTATGTCGAGTTACCTAGGCTTGAGGCTGTGGGAATCGGAGAGAGGGTGGTGTCGTAGTCCAGACCAGAGAAGAAGAGTAGTAGGTCGGAGTTCACTTCGTGGACTTGGTTAGCGTTCTCGACCATGTTAAGGTACCAGTTGTCCCAGTTGTAGCTGGTGTCTGCGAGGGTGGTGTCGTCGTCGGGACTGCGGAGTTCGTTGCGCATCCCGATGCTTTTTACCGCGGGGAGGGATTTGACCTGTTTATAAGTGAGTTTTCACGGATCTTGGAGAAATGAAGGTGGGATACATACATGCTCAGCCATATATCTCCATCCACGATGCCAATTCGAAACATTAAAGTAGGTATCTCCGAACCAGGCATTGCCATCGGTAGTCGAACAGCACCACATCGCTTTAGAAACATGGTTATCCAGATGCACGTAAATGCCTTGGCTATAGCATTCGGTAGCGACTGCATCGTAGACCTATGCATCCCTTAGCAGTCATTCTCCCAGTCAACATCAAGAACCCACCTCCAACCTAGTCGTATTCTCGTCAAACTGCGGGTTATTCGTAACAATATCCTCATAAATCTTCGTCCCATTAGTCTCTCCCAACGCATTAATCAACGACGTCTTAATCGGCACATCCGCCCCCGTCTCATAAATATCATCAATCATCTCAATCGCAAACGTAAGTCGAATCACATTCATCCCCAGATCCTTCAACTTGCCGACGATATACTCGATGGACTGGTACTGTAGACCCTCGGGTATCATGGCCACTTCAGCACCGGGCCAGTTCGCACCCGCATAGGTGACATTGTTTCCGTCGGAGTCGACAATCCATCGGCCAGAGGTAGAGAGGGGAGACGAAGAGATTGCCCCGATGAGAGAGGGGAAGGTGAGGGCCAGTAGCCCCATTCCGTTCCGGAAATGCATTTTGTTTGCTGCGGTGCGGTTCTGAGCAGAGGTTTGGTACGGGAGGGGTTCTGCAGGTACTCTTATATGCTGTGCATGCTCCTCTTATCGTATGTCTGCATGCAGCATATTTCCGACCCCTGTCAATGACCGCATGATCGCGGGTTGGTTCCTGGTCCTATCGCCAATGATAATGCTCACTAAAAGCCAATTCCACTGCTAATGGTCACGATTCGTGGACCGGTCCGGATGATCCGGTTCTTCAGGCGGGGAAAAGAGGCACAAGCATTGTGTGGGCTGAGGAACACGCGTCGCAATATAACCGACTGGCGGGGTGGTTGGAATTATGCGGGGAAATTATCCGCCTATGGATACAGCTGTTCATGGTAGTTTCACATGCTTGCGCTCATCTGTTTGGGTTGAGAGATAGATTGAGTTGGTTTAATCTGACCAGGAACGGGCGGGTCGGATAATTGCAAGAGGAATGAGGTCATTGCTGAAGAGTTCCTCCCGGTGGAGTCGCGTCTGCTGATATTCCCCTCTGCAGAGGTGACGGATGCTGCAAGCTAGGGTCCAGGCTGCCCCGCCCTGCGGATAGGCCGATGGGAAATTAACCGATGGATCTGCCCACTCCCGCAGCTTGAAGACTTAACGAAGTGAATGTCCACGGAGGGTTTAAATTCTCGCAAAGTGAGCATGAGGTAAGTCGACTGAATTCTGATAATGTCTTCAGCGAGTTGCACCCTCAGCTACAAGGCATCGACAAACAGTGGGCTTTAGCCACAGAAAGATACATGGACGGCGACCATGGATGGACAATGAGCATAAAGGATGTTCAGATCATACCTATTTCTAGTAAAGGCTCAGCCTAGCCATTATATCTCTGGCCAAGGTGACGGAAAAGAATATTGCCGAAAGTGGCTCTGTTCGACAGCAAGTTCGACAGACTCCTCGGGCTGGTTACAAAGCCTCAATAACCATCAATCATCCACTGTGCAACGCTTCATCGCATCGATCGCTGCCTGACACATTTCCTTTGTCTCATCTGTGGTCATCGAATCACCCTTCACAATCTAACCTCTGCAACCAGAGCTCCCAGCGTGAAAGGTTGTACACCGGTTCTCCTCTCCAAAGAGGCCAACGAAGCGGCGTATAAGTGAACATCCAATCCCGACACCCCCCCATAGATTTCCGGCGGACAGAACAATCCAGATTGCAGGATTCGGCACCTCGGTGTTGTAGAAGAGGCTTCTTCGGTTCCCCTTCCGTGTTGGTTCCGCTTCCAGAGCTGCTTGAATCGTGACAAGTCCATCCAAGAGATAGTATGGCATATTGGTTTTAATCAGGTAAGCCATTATCCCGTTTATGGTTCTCCAGCGTATACCCCCCTTATCGCCTGGGCTTTTAGCAGGTTCGGTCTCTGGGATGGTGTTAGTTGGCTAGCTTGTACAATGGTTTGTCCATGACAGTGAGAGAAGGTAGAGGGATATGATACTCCACATAGGGTTCAAGCGATGGATAAGGATCATATGAAAGTAACAGGGGGGGTCCCATGCCGAGCAACCGTCGCATAATCACAGGAGGTAGGTCACGCAAGGCATTTATCAGGGCGACGGACCGTTGCATAGGTTCCTCGCGATGGTCTAGTTTGGGAGAAGGACGAAAGGCGAGCTGCCAAAAGGCGAAACAAAAGTCTTGAGCAGTTTCTTGGTGAGGGAGAGTCGGGTCGTAGTTTGGCTGAAAGTAGGTGCGGGGGTGAGGGGCAAGTCGGCGGGTAGGCAGTGAGCTAACAGAGCATGGACAGCAAATTCCGGATCGAGGTTCAAGGGGCTGAGATCGCTCGCCATGGCTTCAAATTGATGTACAGGAATAGGTGGGGATGGAGAGACAGGCGGAAAGGAACCATCTAATCTAACCTGGATGGATACGATGGCAGGAGGGGAGGATAGTGACGTAAGAGTGGACTAGTGCCTCCATCATACAATCATGTCTGGGACACAGATTACTTCGTCCCCACAGTCGAAAGTGACATACTTGAAGCGGGACTCCTCAGGGTCCGCCCAGGCAAAGGCAGGACTACAAAGAGCTGTACGCGACATAAATTACTAAAAATGGAAGAAGCGATTTGATTTAAAATTAGCTAGAGTGTATTGGATTTCATATGTTATTTTAGTCTCATTTACTGACATCCATCAGTAAGTTTTTATCAGCGAAAGCATGACTATCCGCAAACAAGTCAAATGACATCACCTCATTTCATCTTATGCTATACGCTTCAGTGCCTCCTTCATATCATCCAGAGTCTGCTTCACCGATGCAGCCCCCCCATCTACCTCCTTGAAATAGCCCAAATCATTTTGCTTTAGCATTGCATGCAGCAACGCTGACGCAGATGTACTATCCAGAATGCCCCCATCGCCCTTGCTTGGAGATGCCGGATTGACACCTTCATTTTCATATGCTGACGAAACTAATGAGATTCCCAGAAGTCTCTCGATGCGTCCCAACATCTTCGAGCTGATTTGAAGGAAGATGCCTAGTTGAAAGTCACGATGGCTGTTCAGGTAGAATCCGCCAATGTGCAGATCTGGGAGCACAGAGGGCATCGACTGGGTCGCAATTTTGCTGGAGGAAGACGAGGACGAACTGGTTGATAATTTGGCGGTGGTAGAAGAAGGCAAGATGGAGGAATCTGAAAAGACAGCGGCATGTATACGATGGAAGATGGTACCGTATGCATGCAAAAGCCAGATGTAGCAGGTGAGGATGGTCAATGTGTTGGGCATATCAACCCCCGAGCTGGCAATTGCCCTCGACGATTCTTTGGAGGCCGGATCTAGGATGGAATTCAGAAGCGAATCATCCAAGTTGGTCAATGGGACAGGCGGCGACCGACGGTGGGATGATTGTGGCACGGACCATGTGGTGACCGGTTCCAGGCAGTGAAGGATATTCAGGAAAGCCTAGCTGAGCTCCAACAATCTCCCAATGCTGTTCTGAGGACCGGGTTGAAGATGGTCTGTACTGTTATACGGCCATGCAGAGAACGACAGAATGTCTGGAAGAGGCATGGCTCTCATCGTGTTGGAATCTAGTAGGATTTGGGGACTCAGTTCAGACAGGCAATACAGACAGTCTTCCTTGGTCCATGGAGGCCAGGATTCTGGATCGGACTTGTCCCCTGCGAGATGCTCCTCGCCATGACGATCTGCCGTGGTAGTGGTCACCTGGGGATTAGAGAAGGGCATGTCGATGAATGGATCGTTTCCGTCATGATTGACCTCCGGACTCAGTCTCACCCCAAAATTCAATGCCGTTGGGTTTGGATCGCTCTCACTCAGAGAGTCGGGGGGCTGCTCGTGGCTTGTGTGGCTGAGATTCTCCCCGTCCTGATCCCCGATCGCGGGGGAAGAAGAATGCTCGGGCTCGAAAAACGATGGCGACATCTTTCTCTTCGTCGGGATTGACTCGATGGGACCGCGTGGGGCGGGGATGGATTCGTAGATTCGGGAAGAACCCATGTCTCTGCGCGTTGCGGATGAAGGGGAACTCAGGGGCTGTGGTTGATGACGCTGGGAGTAGGAGAGACCAGTGGTACACTCGGCTCCCGACTTGACACAGCGCCGGCACGGACTTGGGACCCCAGCTGCGACCGGTCGCACACATCGCGCTTTCAGGCCCCTGCATCGATCGCATGCAATTCGGCGAGTATCGGGCTTCATGATGATGAGAGGGCGAATGCTTCAATCTTGGAGGGTGACAGGATGACACCGAAGAGGCCCCGCCGGGCTGGGGAAGACCCCATTTTATCATGGATTTAGGTCCCCCAGATCCTGCTCCAATCAGCGGGGGAGGGCATCCGCCCTAACCCACTACATGCTCTGGATACCTTCACTTGACCTACTGATCGATGACCTAGGGATGCATTTACGGAAAGGCTAGGCAGAGGATAAAGCACATGACCAGCCAGGCAGACGCAAACTCGGATAGTGCTAGGCAGCATTTTACCCTGCCATTCCTCCATCCCACTTGCCCCTCTCTCCGATCCCAGCCCCATTCTCTACGACAGATCTCAACTATTTCAATCCAGATCTGTCCTTGCAGCCTCTTCCCCTCCTTGATTCTTCATACCTTTTCACCAACCTGTCTCCCCGGACCCAACATTATGACCCTCATCTCCATCGCCATCACCTCGGACCCCGTGTGTCCATGGGTACGTTCACCCCTACTCCTCAGTTATTCTCATCCTCACCCTTTAACCAGTGCTACATCGGCTACCGCCGCCTCACTAAAGCCATCCGCCTCTACCAACGCACCTACCCCGGAGCAAGCCAGGACGATATCCGTATCACCTGGAAGCCCTATTTCCTTGACCGTGACGCCCCGATGGAGAGTATATCATACCTTGGTAGGACCCAACCCCCTCAATTCTCTCCAAACCCGGATTGGAATACATACTAACCCTACCTAGACCGCATGACCCAAAAGCTCGGCCCCGACAAAGTCGCCAGCTCGCAGGCCCACCTTCAACGGCTAGGATTGCAGGATGGAATCCAGTTTCGATTCGGGGGTCGGATCGGGAATACCCTCCGCGCGCATCAGGTGATTTTCTTGTGTGAGCGCTATGATGCGGAGACAGGTACGGATTATACTACGGCTGTTGCTGAGGGCATCTTCCGGGCCCAATTTGAGGAGGAGCGGGATATTACGGATGTGGAAACATTGGTGAGGATTGTTGGAGAAGCAAGTGAGGGCAGTCTGGATAAAGAGCGCGTCCGGAGCTGGTTAGAAGGCGGACAGGGGGTGGGAGAGATCGAGGAGATGGCGGAGAGGGCGAGGAGGGAGGGCACTCGGGGCGTGCCGTGGTATCGGTTCGGTGGTGAGGTCGAGGAGGAGAGGGCAGTGACGTTGGATGGTGCACAAGATGTTGCCGAGTTCCTAGAAACCTTGATCGCGTATAAAGAGGGGGGAAGATCGGTTGTGCATGGTCAAGGGGGAGAGGGCTGTTGATTGGAAATATGTTTAACGCTCGGTCACAGTTGGGGGAAAATGATGCCCCAGGGTTAGTCTGGTCGGTAGAATTCCAATAATCATTGGATAACACGTTTAGCAGAGGTAGTTCAGATCTCCTTTTAGTCACGCATGAAGCCGTTGTATTTGCAGGGAGTGTATTGATATGGTTCCTTGAACCTGGTCTGCCTGAAATGGAGAAGCATATCACGTGCTGGGAAGGATCGTTCTGCCGTTAATTTGGCGGGACTAAAGGCGGTAGGTCGGTGGCACTCCGCCTACCGGATCAGGTGTCTCCGGCATTTACTGCCATCCCACCCGGATTGCCCGCCGGCCATCCCACCGGCTCCCTCTTCGGCTCCTCTTCTCTTCCATCCGCCCCGCATCTTGCTCATCTCTACTCCGTACTGTCTGCTATATTGTTTAGCTCTCATCTGCAGTCCCTGGAAAAACACTGCTATACAGCATATTTCCATGTGGTAGAGCGACACAACGAGAGTATGATGAAGATCAGGCATGCATTACGCCGGAGATGCTCTTTCGCGCCCGGTTCCCCGCGTCCAGGGGTGCGGTGGGGGATCACCGGGATTCTGCGGCGCTGGTTGATATTGAAGATTACTATTATCCACCATCGCGAAGTAGATGACTGCATACTTTTACTCTATTTGAACAATATAACCTCGACAAGCAGTGTGTTTGCCAACTTACGCTATCAGTCGCTTTGTTGACCCTTCTACGCGATATCAATGGCGCGTGGGCATAATTTTCAGTGCAAGTTCGCTTCACCTGCATTGTGTCCTTGATATGGTGTGATGGACACCACTATCCCAATGCCGAGCCCCAGAATTCTTCATCATCCAAGTAAGCTTACTGCTAGCCAGACAGGCTGACGTGAGTCCTCGCCCCCACGCTTACCAAGCTGCCCGAGGGTCTTTCATCATCAACCATTAAACCAGACCCCTCTTCCCCTCTTTACAATTGAGCCTATTCTAACTCACTGATCTGGCGCATTCGTGGTGCAACATGTCCGACCACGTCCTTTCCCAGCTTCCAGCCCTCCAGCTCGCGGTGGCTGCCGACTGTCACATCCTACACGATCCTCAGGACCCCGAATTCCAGAAGCGCCTGGCTCGGTGGACCGATATCGACCGGAAAGTGCCGGCTGCCATTGTCCTGCCGCGGTCGGAAAAGGACTGCGTGAAAACTGTGAGATGCGCTCCGAGGATACGCGGACTCTAGGGATAATAAGTAACGCCAGGCAGGTGCAATGGGCCCTCAAGTCCTCCATTCCGTTCGTGGCCAAAAGCGGCGGCCATAGCCCATGGTCAACCATCGGAGCAGAAGGAATCATCATTGACCTCACTTTCTATTCCGATGTGCGCTTGAATGCGGATGGGACGGCCACCGTAGTGGGAGGAATTCTGGCCAAGCAAGTGTCCGTGTGTCTAGCAGAAGCAGGCTTGTTCACAGGTACTCCCTCGTTCGCTGTATCTGTTCAGGGACCTTTTTAACATCTTGGAATGTTAGCACTCGGAAACGGCAACAGTGTTGGCGCCATCCCTTACCTCCTCGGAGGCGGGGGCTCGATCACCAACTCCATCACCGGTTTCGGCTCGGATCAGATCGTGGCGGCGCAATTAATCACGGCCAAGGGAGAGTTGATAGAGGTCACCGAGGAGACACAGCCAGACCTCCTCTGGGCAGTGAAGGGAGCTGGGCAGTTCTTCGGCCTTGTCACCCAGCTCACGGTTCGAGCACACCCGTTGTCGGCACTGCGGAAGCAACAGGGCTTGATCTGGGTTGGGGCCTTCGTCTACCCACTCGATCGGGCGGCAGAGGTGGCTCCAGTCATGAAGCAGGTCATGGATGACCCCCGGCATGCGACTGCGGGCCTCATGATGATAGCTGCCCCGCCACCCGCGCGTACTCCGTCCCTGGTGATTTCAGCCCGATATACGGGGGACGAGGCCCCCGAGGTGCCATTCAAAGCCTTGCATGACTTGCAACCCGTCGCTACGACTGGGAGGGAGTTGCCAATTCAAAATGTCAACGATGAGCGAGAAGCGCTATGCGCCAAGGGCGACTTCAAGCGTTTTGGAATAGTAGGACTGCACGAATTTAGAGTCGAGGCGTTTCTTCAAGCCATCGAGGTCTGGAAGAAATTAACCCATGAATGCCCGGATGCGATTAACACGGCCTTTAATATCCAGTGGGACTCGCGGCCGGTCAAGACACCCGAGCGGGAATCGGCCATGTCTTCACATGATATTCGTTACTGGCAGTATGTATCATCCGTTGCTTCCTGATCGCAATGCTAAGTGGATAAAGGGTCAATATAGTCTGGCACACAGATGTAAAGAATCGTCGCAAGGTTGAGGACTACAACGAGGAGTGCGTCGCCGTGATGCGCGGACCGGATGAAACCCGGTATATTGATTTCCAGAACGCGACTCGAACGGGACCTATACAGCGACGGTATCGGGGAGAAGCCCGACTGAAGAAGCTCCGGCAGCTGAAAAGAGAATGGGATGCTCAGGGCGTGTTTACGAGGCAGCTTCTTGATTGAACCTGCTCACCAGCAAATCGAATCGCACATAAAAGACGGGTCTCCATGCCTGTGTTTATCCCCGAAACATATCTGCCATCCTCCATACCGGTCAGTAGACTGTCAGACCTTTATTTGACCGCGTAGCTGCCACGCAGGAGTGGGACAGGGGCGAGACATCAGCCGCATGTTCCAGAAATTGCTTGGACGGCAGTCCAATGGAGAGCGTCTACCTACACGAGGTAGATAAGGTCGCCGGATTTCCAAAGGATTCCGGGAATGCGTAAAATGCAGCCCTGCTGGGGGGAAGGGATTCAGGAACCTGCCAGGACGCGGGTGATCTGGAATGCAGGAGGGAAATGGCGCAGGATGACTGCTTATCAGGCAGCTCAGTCGGGGCTCCGATGCAACCCCGGTGGCTCTCAGTTCTCCCCGACGAATGACCGCCAGCGCTCCCGTTTAGTGCCCGATAACGCGAGAGCTAGCCGAGACAGCAGCATTAGCGCCCCAATAGCGTGGGACACCACGGCCGATAAGCTGCAGCAGAGCTGGCCGGGTTGGCTGGTGCCTGTGGACACCCCCGCAATCCCGACATGACCGCCTCGCAGCCGGCTCTCCAGGCACCGCTGCCAGCGTGAACCTGCCCATCCTCCAATCACACCATCCACTGTAGATTGCGGCCGGCGGTGTGGCCGGCAGGTCGTATGTCGCAATTAATTCTCGCAGGTCACTGCAAGGGGCCCACCGGAAGTTGCATCGTTATTTAAGACTGTCCGTGGCCTGCCGACCACCGGTCCTCGTGTTTGATCGCAGTCACTGATCAAGCTCATCATGTTGGTCCGTCAACTCGCTGTGGCTCTGGCCGTTGCGGCCTTGGCCAATGCCATCCCGACCTCTGTTAAGCATGTCGTGCACGAGAAGCGCCACCGGCCCGCATCCGACTGGGTGAAGGGGGCTCGCGTGGAGAGCGATGCAGTCTTGCCCATGCGCATTGGTCTTGCCCAGAACAACTTGGACCAGGGTTACGACTTTCTGATGGAAGTGTGAGTGAATCCATATTGTTCCACTCCACTCTTGCTCCGGGGGCGCCATTGGAGCAGCTCAATAAGAAATGAATATGCTGACTCAATTTCCAGCTCGCATCCCACCTCTTCCAAGTATGGCCAGTACTGGTCGGCTGATGAGGTGCACGACATGTTCGCGCCCTCGGACGAAGCTGTCGAGGCGGTGCGAGAGTGGCTCGCCGCCTCCGGCATCCATCCATCGCGAGTGGTGCATTCCGACAACAAGGGATGGCTCGCGTTCGATGCCTATGCCCACGAAGCTGAGAGGCTTCTGCTGACGGAGTTCCACGAGCACGAGAGTGACGCCAGTGCTAGCATCAAGGTTGGATGCGATGAGTAGGTCAACCCTCCAACTCCGTGGACCATCACTGATTGTTCAGATACCATGTCCCTCAGCACATCCAGAAGCACATCGACTACATCACCCCGGGCGTGAAGCTCACTCAGGTTGTGAAGAAGAGGAACAAGGTCAAGCGTGCGTCGCAGTTGGCCCACGCGTCCAAGGCCAAATCCGCTGCCTTGTCGGGCCCGCAGCCTCTGCCGGCCAAGGCCAAGTTTCTGCCGGACGACCTTAAGGCCTGTGGCTACAACATCACCCCCTCGTGCATCAAGGCCCTGTACCAGATCCCCGACGCTACCACAGCGACCCCGGGCAACAGCCTGGGTCTCTACGAGCAGGGTGACTACTTTGCCAAGTCCGACCTCGACCTCTTCTACAAGCAGTATGCGCCGTGGGTTCCTCAGGGTACCTATCCCATCCCGGCCCTGATCGACGGCGCCAACTACTCGGTTCCTTCCTACAGCTCTCTCAACACCGGTGAATCGGACATTGACATTGACATGGCGTGAGTAACCCATTTGCCCATTCGCTGTCACGACTGCTGACGAGTCGAAGCTACTCCCTGCTTTACCCGCAGGAGGTCACGCTTTACCAGGTTGACGACCAGCTCTACGAACCCGTGGAGGTCGACACCACCAACCTGTTCAACACCTTCCTGGATGCTCTGGATGGCGTAGGTGATCCCTTCTCTCTTTTGATCCATGCTAACAACTCAGTCCTACTGCACTTACAGCGCCTATGGCGAAACCGGCGACGACCCGGCGATCGACCCTGTGTACCCCGACAACCGCCCCGGCGGCTACAAGGGTATGTTTACTGCATGCATCACTGGAGAAAGAAAAGTACTGAACCGTCGCAGGAAAACTCCAGTGTGGTGTCTACAAGCCCACAAACGTGATCAGCGCCTCCTACGGCCAGTCCGAGGCTGATCTTCCCGTCGGCTACACCAAGCGCCAGTGCAACGAGTTCATGAAGCTCGGTCTGCAGGGCCACTCCATCCTGTTCGCCTCTGGCGACTACGGTGTTGCTTCTTTCGCTGGCGACGGTGACAAGAACGGCTGTCTCGGCCCCGAGGGCAAGATCTTCAACCCTCAGTACCCCTCGAACTGCCCGTACGTCACCTCCGTCGGAGGCACGATGCTCTACGGCGACCAGACCGTGAACGACACCGAGAGCGTGATGCACGCCAACCTCGGCGGCACCGCGTCCAACTTCAGTACCTCTGGTGGTTTCTCAAACTACTTCCCTCAGCCGGCCTACCAGGTCGCTGCGGTCGCTCAGTACTTCGAAACCGCCAACCTGTCGTACCCGTACTACTCTGAGTTCCAGGTGGACGTCAACACCACCAAGGGTCTGTACAACCGTCTCGGACGTGCTTACCCTGACGTGTCCGCCAACGGCGCTCACTTCCGCGCTTACATGGACGGCTACGACTACCACTGGTATGGATCCAGTTTGGCGTCGCCGTTGTTTGCGTCGGTTCTTACTCTGGTAAGTTAGTTTGCTGCTAGGAAGGACTTTGCTAACAGGTGTAGCTCAACGAGGAACGCTTTGCGATCGGCAAGGGACCTGTCGGTTTCGTTAACCCCGTCCTCTACGCTTATCCTCAGGTTCTCAACGACATTACCAACGGTACGAATGCCGGGTGCGGAACCTACGGCTTCAGTGCTATTGATGGGTGAGTCTTTCAGGACGTTGTCAAGGAGTTAGCTAATAAATGATGCAGATGGGACCCTGCCAGCGGCTTGGGTACGCCCAACTACCCGATGATGAAGGAGTTGTTCCTTTCTTTGCCTTAGGCTATGATTGACTGATGGACGTGATGCATGTGAGATGTATATAACTATTGATGTGGATTAGTTACGACAGGAATAATGTGTAGATGCAATATGGGCTGCACTCGGTTTACGAGCCGGTTTAATGGAATGCTGGATGCTGTCCCACAATTCATCGAATATTACGGAGGAGTTAATCATTCATGATTGAATATGGCCAAGTGCGGTGGGCTTTAGCTACCCTACATTGAAGTGGTCATTTGTGAGCTGAGATGAGATTGACATCGACAACAGTGAAACACTGCAATAAAGTGTAATTAGATTTACGAGTGATCACTTGACCTGACTTGAAAACCTGTCTCTATTCCCTGACCAGAAAGGAACATATGAATACATGTAGACAATTTATACGACCATAACAAGCACTTCGAAACATCAATGAATACAAAGTAATGAATACCCATCATCACTACATATCGTACTTCACATATGAACGCTTCACCTCCATATCACCAAATTAACCTACTCCCACCAGGCTATAAATCCACCTCCCATCCTCTCAATCTTTCTCTCTCCTCTCATCATCAACCCAGCAGCAGCTCATCTTTTGGGTCTCCTTTCCTCTCTTGCCTGCCATACTCGACAGACCCGCTTATGTATCCTATTTTTGAACGCCTCTATGGCCTATATCCTCCCATCCTCTATCTAATACACTACCCAACTTGATTAAACTCATTATGGCTCTCTATTAGCACATGCAAAGTAACCCAGGCATGACCAACTTCAGACGCCGAAAACGCACTGAAAAACGAGGAATTCGTCATCCCAAGGGAGAAAAACATCCACGAGATGGATTTAAATCTGAGTCGGCACTACACAACTCAACTCTCAAACATAAAAAGGTTTAACGCTCTGAAGAGAAATCGTCTTCCCTCTCGCAAATATACATTTGGCAGAGGATAGCCACCTACACATTATCAGTCATCGAAAAAGGCTATCTCGCCGTGCGCATCCAGACGTCCGTTTCATGAATGAGGAAAGAACACTTGGAAACACTATAACGGTGCGTTTGGAGATACTCGCAACGTAACCATCCAGTTTCGATCCTTCGAAGAAGATAAAAGGGAAGGACTGCCAGCCTATGCAACAGATCTCTTGTTCCACCATATCCCTTACGACAATCTGAACAACATGACCTCTCAGGTCCGGGAATAACCACGAACGATGGATATCAGATCCCATCGTATTTATCACCTTACCAACATCCGCGGGCTCTGTTATATCGAATCTCCCCTCATGGAAAATGATATTCGAAAGTGGAAAAGGAGGCATCCTCTGACCGGTTAAACATACTCAGGATACGCCACTAGTATGGTATCCCATCCCTTACGATGTGCAATACCCCATCTCATCTCGTTGACAATTCCTCTATACAACTGCATTTCTACCCCAGAATGCAGAGCGTCTATCTTTCCCTGAAATATCTCCTGGTCGGCTGCATGCATTGGGAAACGACAGTACTAAGAATGTGGTCTGCTTTTGCTTGCTCTGGCGAAAGAACCATTATCCTCCCGCTCGACCACAGAAAATAACCGATTATGTTGGTCGGTAAATCGAGAGTTCGTCCCTGAACTTGAAAACAATCCCCCACACGGCATCGGGTTGGTCGCTCGCTATGGATGCCTTGAATGAGTGTCAAGCGAGAAGCATGTTCATATCGTGCTGCATAGGATCAATGACTCCGGTCTGATGCATTTAACGGTCAACGGCCTCTCCCGGAACCGAATCATCCAAACACTGATCGAGATATGCTCAAACAGATCATCTCTTTCGCCGGTACACCTCTCTCTCTCTAAGAACAGCGTTGGTACAGACCTATATCATCGCCGGCAAGGAGGTTGTCGAGAAAACAATCGAACATATCGTCTTCGGCGACTTTTCGGAAGAAGGGGACTCATCCCCGTGAAAATGATCTTCGGACCTAGAGGTGGTTGCTCTGCTATTTGCAGGCAATCAAAGAAGTAACTTGACATACTTCACGCACGGTCTGGGTATCTTTATCTTCGATGGTTAAGATATCCAAGGAACCTTTCATGGTTGATAACTTTATCAAAGTATGGACTTTCTGGCTGACCGAATTCTTAGAGGTGGTCTTAGCCATTCTGGGAGTTGTGAAAAAGATCGTCGATATCTCACTGGAGATTAAAGAGGCCTATGAAAAGTTCAAGCCTCGGGAGAATAGACTGCGACGATGAAATAATGGCTATTAAGCACAGTACCGCGGACAGTGTGACCAGGAGGGACGGATCGATATGGTTCGATCATATCGACTACGACTCTGGTCTCGGTACATGTCGCCCTCCTGGAAATATTGCACGTGAGCAAAAAGCGCAAGCGGAGATAGCGACATGGATGACAGGAAATCCTTCACACGGGGTTTGCCAGGTTTGAATTAAACAAACTACATCGATCTTTGTCACTGCCTGTCTGGGAGTCCGAACAAACAAAACGTCATCGCGTTCCCATCTGAAGGAGTTCGAAATCGAGGAGGAGACGAATGGTCCTCTGATCAAGTCTCTGGTTATTCAAAAACGGATCCTGGTTTTGAGTTTATGCCTCCGGCGATGAAGGGGTGGCTGTCAGCAACATATGACCCCCTATGGGCGGGCGGGTTAATAATCGGATATACAGCCGAGTTATAACTCTATCGAGGTGGTAGTGGTCCAGAGTCGGTCAGAAGAACGATTCATCTTGTTATTCCATCATATCCTCGGGGGTTGTTAAAAATCGGACTGGATACACTGATTTCCAATGACAATCTGGAAGTCAAAGGGCTTGATCTTCTTCTTCGGTTACAGTCTGTGCCACCTTATCAGATGAATGCCAAAACTGGAGAAATCCCGCACAGGGGATGGAAATAACCTATTTCGCCAAATTCAAGGAGGGCTTTGAACAGAAGTCCCTTCGATACGAGATTTGGGAACAGCTGGTCGGCGATACACACACTGCTATATTTCACTTGTTCTAATAAGTTCAGACAACGACTCTACTCTTGATACATGTCCCCTCCCTACTATGAACACGCCCCGAAAGATAACCTGATATGATCGAATGCCCAAGGATATACAATGACAGTTTTACAACCCATCCTTTTCCAGCAGACATCCTATAATATATCACCCATGAGGATATTACCTGGCGTGCCAAAAAAGCAGGCCGAAATCTCTGACCCCACTCGGCTGTTTAAAGTGGGTAGGCAGACGGGATACACCGCAGGAATCTAAAATCCAAGGAAGTAATCTGATCGGGGAATGGTTTGTTTTTGGGGTTGTTGTTAATTTTTGATGGTATCGTGGGAGACTGTGGTTCAGAAGAAAAATCTAAGGCAGGTCTTCAGGATGTTGTTGCAACCGGGTGTATAATACACGGGCAGATGGGAAGCATTTGGAAAGGATGCCGGAGAGCAGAACCTCCTATCCCAGGATCCTGGGTGTTGGTTTAAGGATGGATTCGGGGTACTTGGTTCAGTGGGGTAATACAAAGGCAGTATGTACCAGTTGAAGAGAGTTCTGTCTAAGGTCATGAACAATTCTATACATACTAGATACTGATACAAATTACTAGGCTCAGGGGATATCACCAAAAAAAAAACAAGAAAGAAATACATCAAAACCGCTCGTATCGGCCGTCCATTTCCACCAGATGGACGGCGCTGGTGGAATCCCGTTGCGACCGCGTCGTATAGTCAACGGAGATGTTCACCGATTTCGAGATCTTGCTGTTCGCGCCGGACGGCGTGTTGTTGTACAGGGAGTTGGTGCGCGCGTAGGTCCGGCGGGCGGAGCTGCCGCCCAATTCTGGGAAGTAGTGGGTGATGAAGGCCCGGGCGGCAGGGAGGCAGGTGGTCATGATGGCGATTTGGGATTCGATGACCGACCAGTGGATTAAGGGGTGGAGGCCGGCTGGGTGGAATTAGAGTTGTTTGATCGGCTGGAGTGGGGGGACTTACCGGTCAGGTTGTTGGTCCAGCGGTGTTCCCAGAAGACGACGACTCGGATGATGGCGACAATGGTCAAACTGTACGGTTAGTAGGAGGGTTATGTAGTGTTTGAGTTTGAACTTACATCAGACCCATCATGAACATCATCGCCACGGTGATCTTCTTGGTAAACGGCAGCTGCAGCTTGGCGACTTCGTAGATGGGCAAGATGACAATGACGACGTCGACGAAAATGTTGACGAGACAGTGCACCATGACCGCCGCGATGAAGTTTATGCATGTGCCCCCTTCAGTATCCTCGCCCGTCCAACCATCCCAGTCTAGGTGGACCGGTGTGCACCGAAGCAAATCCACCAGGGAAAACGTAATACCGATGGCAGCGTTGACGCCGATGAGTATATAGGCGAGAATTCGAAACACGCGCGACTGGAAGATGCGGAGCAGGAACAGCAGGACCGATATCTTGCAGAGCGAGATCTGGATCTTGTACATCATGGCGAGCCCTTCGAAGTATTGGAACACCAACGTGATGTGGTGAAAAGGGAGAATGTCCCACGAGTTCATGCCGAAACCATACTTGATCACTGTTTGGTTAGAGCGGTACTGGAAACGGTCCATGGAACTTACTGTATGTATTCATGACAAACATGGCGATTCCCAGGATCTGCGAATGTTAGAGCTTGCGCGCTGAAAAAGGCAGGGCTCTTACAAATGCCGCGGTGACAGTGAAGTCGTCCGGTCCCCAGCCACCCGCAAGATTCCTCAGCTTAGCTGCTATCCGAACGAAAAAGAAGAGTGTCGCGAGAATGGCCGGTGCGAGGGTGGTTGGGTCGACGAGACGGGGTCCCTTCTTGATGGTGAGACCGCATTCGAGCTCGTACAGATGCCTGGTGACTGCGAGGGTTAGGACGATCATCGTAGCGGTCGAGATACATACTGTAGTAATCCTTGGCCGTACAGCTGCTTTCCGCGCAGCTCACGAGGGACGACTTGCCCGCGGCGCCGGTACAGACGCATGACGCATCGTATATGCTGCTGCAACTGGGAGATTCGTGTTCCAAACAAGTGACCTAGAGAGTCAATGAAGCCCAGGCATCCAGGGCGAGTCACTTACGGCACAGCCGGGAAATTCGGTGGCATTTGATGCAGCGACAACTGCCGCAAAGGCCAGCAATATAGCGAACAAGCAGTGGTGGATCTTCATGGCGGAGGGGATGCAACTCAGACGAGCAGCATCCCAGGCAAGAGGTGTAAGGACGGGAGGGCGACGGAAAAGGGATTTATCCTGGCCACCCTTTATAAACACCTCCGCCCCCCACGTGGAATGTGAAACAGCAGTCGAGATTCGTCAGGAGCAAGCTTTTTAACCGGGGATGTGCTTGGTCCAGGTTCCCACCAGTCTGGTCCAGGTCCATCCCCGATCGAGGATCGAATCCTCCAACCCTCCGAGCGTATCGATTAAATGGACAAGCTGGGAATTGTCCCGTTGTGACGCAGTTCGCTTGCCTGCAGAACATACTTGGCACGCAGAATGTGCGTGAACCACCGGGCGGCGGACCATGGATTCGGTGAGACACGGGCGTTTCCACGACGGACGGGCCAATACGAGGCGAGCTGGCTGGCTCGGCGATCGGCCGGTGGTGAGCATCCGGCTGGTTGCGGTGGTCCGCTCCACCGGCTCCCGGATCTGGTGTCCAGTTGGGCATCATCTGCCGATGTCCACCCGGACCCTCCAATCATCTGCCCGGTGGCCATTGATATGCCGTTTTCCTGACTCGGGGCTGCCCACGACCCTGTGCGTCTCCCGCGTCCAGCTGATGCCATATCGCTTCCAGAGGACTGAAATTTGGGTGCGAGTCAGCCGGATGGCGCTGATTGCTGGTACCTGGAGTACCTTCCCGGTTGGGGTAGCCCGACACTAAGGTGAGGTGAGTTTGGTGGTGAAACGAGGCCCAATTCCTGGGTATGCAAAGCGACAACCTCGGTAGAAAGGGTTGTGCGTGGGAATAATAAGCTTACCTTTAGCGCGCCAAGCCGCTGGCCGTTTGAAATTGATGCCCTCATCTCCACCGCCTCCCAATCGGGCTAGCGTGAGGCAACAAGGCTGCCGTCCACGTGGGAGCCTCAGCAGGGTTCTCGGGATCATGTCTCATCCGTTGACGCGGCGGTGATATATCAGAAACAGGATCTTCTTTCCTTCTTCCATCGCCATCAGGCTGCTCGATCAGAACAGCTCAACTGCCACCAGCATCCACCTGCCACCCCCCCGTCGCCGGATCCCTCCGCTGCAATGGCCACCATCCGTCATGCCGCATTCGGCCATCTTAGGGCCGATCAACCAAAAATAACCGGTTAATATAGAGAAGATGGCAGCTCTCTTGGCTGTGTTCAGCCCTCCGGACCGCTTTGGCACTTGCAATTTCTTGCCCCTGACCGCTTTTGTTGATCCCAGGGGGTTGGTTCACCCTGGAATTATGCTTTGGAATGCCTCTCCCGTAGATGCACCTATCTGATGAGATCTTGGGCATGTCATATCAGATCAGTGATCGGTCATCCGGGGCACACATAATTCCGCATGCTCCGTAATCTAGAAGCGTCGTCATTTTCTGCCCCGCTTCACATCCCTGGTGAACGTTGAGCCCGATAATTACCCGCTATTATGCACCAACGATGCCAGTGGGAGGGTGGCATTTCCAAGCCGTCTGCCGGGGCCACTTGACAAGTCCCGTAGTGCCCAGCCAGGTGATTTCCGACCCTCATTTCCTAGATCGGACATGTCCTAGCTGCCAAGGAATGCCCCTACCGACTTGGGTGGTTGTCCGGTACCTTCAGCTCTGTACATTTGCTTTCTCCTTTCCTCCGTGCCTCCTTTTTATCAGCTTTGCATGACTTTGATTTAGCTTTGGTTTTTGTCATATTTGTTGCTTTCTGTGTTGCGGCAGCCTCCGACGATATTTCCTAGATCATCGCTTTGTTTTTGCCCTGCCGATCACGACCAGACCCTTTGTCCAACACAATGACAACAACATTCCAATTAACCACGCCGGTTCATGCAACCTGCATCCGGAGAGTTTCAAGACAAAATGAATTTCGACGTGGAGCTTCTGAAGCATAACTGAACTTTAGTTTTGTCTGAGAATATTTATACCCTCGTGATCCTGATGTTCCTGCATCTGCATGCATCCAATTCCACGAATCACTTCCGGCTGGAGCCGGCTGACTAAGACGAGCTCTTATCGCGCTATCGATCCGCCCGCGCATTTCAACGCCATCTCCAACTCAACTCCATCCATATATTTATCATGAACGACCTCGCTAGATCGCGCTGGGCGCCCAGCCCAGGCGACATCTCACTTCCTCCCCCTGCCACCAGCAGCTATGTCCCCCCGAACCGCACTGCATATCGCGCCAACCACACCGCCCGCCCCAGCCGCACCCCCTCACCCACCAAGCGCCCACGCTCCTCCCCCTCCGACGATCTCTCCCGCTTCATGAAGATTGTCGCCCGACTCAAATGGAAGCTTCCCTTCCTCGCCGAAGGCTACCGCCTCGCCACTATTGATCCCTCCACGAGCGACACCGATGTCATCCACGCCGAAATCATGTTCAAAATTGATTTCCACGAATACTACGCGCTGCTTGAGCGCGCGATCGTGCATCTGCTCGGGATTTTTGGAACAAGCGTTTCCTCGGCATTCGGACAAGCACATCTCGCACAAAACGGAGCGACGCCGCTCTCGAGTCATCGATATCACGCCAACGTCTTGGAGGCGCTGCAGGACCCAAGCTGTCCCCTCTACCCGGTTCTCGGACAAGGCGACGTGCACGAGCAGTTACAAAGGGCGAAGGAGCTGCGCAATCGATGGAAAACGGCCGATATGACGAAAAAGGAGCGGAAGCGGGATCGGTGGGCTACAGCACGGCGGAAGGAGACGGTGATGCCGTTGGCGAGTTATAATTTCGAGATGATCCTTGCGACGATATTTCAGGGCTTGGAGGATGCATATCTGCTTGCTAAGCAGCATGTAGTGGAAGGTCAGGGCGCAGGGGCGGACGAGCGGGGGGATCAAGATACGGATTGGGATTTCATTGTGGATGCGATGGATTGGGAGGCTGTGTAGGTGGGATTTGTGATGGTCTTAGCGGGTAATATTGCATGGTTGGAGTTGATGGGTGGGTTGTTTTTTCTTGCTAAATTGTATATCCCTTGTTTTGGGTGAAGCGTATATCGGAGGCAGCCTGGTTAGATTGTTGGATACTGTTGCATAGATTACATGCGATGCGAAAAACTATAGCGTTGCTTTTGAACTGGCATATAAATAGCTGTAAATCAGCTCTGTGTGAATCACCCCAGCCTAATTGGTATGGATTTGGCTGCGATGGTATTATGGTGACCAAAAATCAACATATTTACAAGCAATCCACTAGTATTGAACATGCCTTGTCCCTATAATTTCTCAGAATGCTCCACGGGGCGATCTCCTACTGAAATCATATTCCATATGGCAGCCCCCCGAGCACGTCAACAGAAAACAATACCCACTCCATGTGAAACATATTTACCGAAATATATCTACACAATTCCTTTACTATGATTCACTTTTGTTATGTTGTACCTGTGCCCCTTTTCCTATCTACTAGCTAAGTTAGCCTGTGGTGAGCGTCGACGGAATATATATTCCGTCAGGAATGTGAGAATGGGCGGTACACTAAGTACAAGCATATGTGGGAGCAGAACCAAAATGAACTTTCTAGTAATTGATAAGCCCAGATATGTTCCCGTGTCTCTCGGAGTCTCTCCAGTTTGAATGAGTTATTTCGATCTACCTGTTATCCACCCCGCTTGGGAAACATACACCGACCCATCTTTTGAGACCAAAACCCCACGTATCTCGGTCGACTTTCTCCGAAAAATCGAAGAAAAGTCACCAAGGGAAAGTTGCCCCGGAAGTACACAAATCCGCTCAGTCCCGTTCATAAATCACCCACACATGTAATGTACACAAGTAACCAAGTCACCCACCCACCTCTATACCGGCAGCCATGCACTCCCACCCAACACCCTCCCCAAACCCAACCAACCCATCCCACCCATGCACGCACGATAAGCACGCATTACACATCAACGAACAACCCAATTGTTTCAAATCCACCCCGACCTCCACCCCCCTGGATCCGGCACTTCCTGAAGAACCAAAGTGGGTTCAACCAACCAAGCCCACCATCAAACATGCAGCGGCCTACAGATGACAAATTCTCCGAGGTTCTTCAGCTGAATGCACCTATGCGAAGGAATGTACAATCGCGTTGTTTTAAATCAGCCCTCCTTGAGTCATGTGTCCTGTAGCTGTCCTTTGTGAAGAATTTGTGTGGGTCGGTGGATGGTGTTTGATAGCAAACTTGCATGCATGCGGGTAGACATAGTTACCCCGGGATTCTGCAGGGTAGATACATACATAGTGCTCTATTTCGGGCAATTCAGCTGAACTAACCGTATCGGGTACTTTGCATGAATGACCCGGGACAGGAATGGGTATTTGGGGAATGGGTGGAAATATACCTGTGAAAAAGACGGGGGTTTAGTGGGGAACTGCAAATGCAGTAAAGGTACGTTATTCATTGCAAAGTAACCTTAACGTTACGCTGCATGGCCTATCTACTAAACTTCAAATTACCATATTCCAGCCTAACTGAGCATGTGTTTTTCAAACCAGCTCCGGATCTGGTTTTCTTCTGGCGAAAATTTCCACGTAAAGCCCACATTACCATCGCCAACGCAGTAATCCCGTAATTCCATTTCAGAAACATCATGGGTTCTTACTCTCTTACTAGGGCTAGTGGCATCCCCTCCTCCATATCACCACCACCAACAACAGGATCTGCCCCCACCAACACTTCTGGCAAATAGGACGCCACTGCCCCCGCCACGGCGAGTATATGCGCCACGCACAAACACGAAAACGCAAAGCGGTACGTGTGTTATCTGCTACCTATAGGAGGGGGAGTGATTGGGTCCGGGTCGGACGGAGTTTCGATTCCGACTGCTGAGGGGATAGTAAGTGGGCGTTGCGATGGTTTGGTGTTTTAGCTCTGGGTTGCCACTGCATCGATGGAGCAATTATTGGGAGTGTTGTGGAGAGAACAGATGTATATCTGGTAGAAAGCCAGGAGGAATAAGAATAGTTGGAAGGCTGTCATGGTGGATGCCATTTTGACAGACAGGTGTTTGATTGTCGAGATATTAGGTGGGAATGAATGGATGCGGAATAAAAAGAACTGATCCCATGTATTCTTTCCTGACGCGAGGCCGGCATGTCAGGAAATTCCTCGGCACTTCTATTCGCTGACTTACGGCTATAACTGCACAAAGGTATTCAACGAAAGAAATGCCATGAATAAAATCGGCCACAAGACAAAATTCTAAACACTCCTTGATAAATCACGCCAGAAAATTCAAAATATCATAGATCCCCTTCGAAGGTCCCGCCTCACGCTCCAGCTCCTTGACCAGACTATCCGCCTCATCCAACAAACCCGCAAGCCTTTCACGACAATATTCAAAACTCCCCGTCGACTGAATATACTCCACCGCATACTTCTTCACCGACTCATCCTCGCTCCGCTGCCGCAGAATATTCAGCAGATGCTGATTGTTCGGGTTACTGTGGATGCTGTGGATGATTAGGAAGGAGAATTTCCCCTCCGTCAGATCCTCGCAGAACCCTTTGTTCTTGGTATACAGCCCACTTTGCAGGTTCTGGTAATCGTCGCGGATTTGGAAGATCACGCCCAGGAGGTCTGCGAGCTCGATTACATCGCTGTTTAGGGTTGTTAACGTTGGTGTAGAGTGGCGCGTGTTGTGATACGCACCTCTTGGTTTCGCTTTCCAACTGCATGAGCTTAATCGCCAGCCGGAATAGACCCCCGGTCTTGTTGGCAATCATCTCGATGTATTCATCCTCCGTCGGACAGGATAGACAATCTCGCCAGTATAGGTCCATCCCTTGCCCGCGGTGAAGACGGAGGAGCTCCTCGGTGAAGATCTCGTATGCCTCGGGGTGGTTGAGCTCGCGGATCCGCTCTTGCGCGAGAAAGTATGCATAGTTGGCCGAGTTGATGGTTTGCGCGATGCCGAAAATGCGGTGCGCTACGGGAAGGCCTCGGCGGAGTTTGGAGGAGTCTTGGATGTCGTCGATTCTGGATAGTGAGCATGATTGCATTAATAATGTGGCAGAGAAAGAAAGGAGGGCTTACAGAAGGGAGGCTGTATGGAGCAAGCCGACGATTTCTGTGATAATGGCCAGTTTATCCTCAGGAATGCGCAGCCACTCGTTAAAGGCGTGGATGAATTTGCGTCGAATGTCTTTTCCCGGAGATTTGAGGAGGTAGTCCAGTGGGCCTCGGACGATCTGTACGCGTCAGATATTGGCTATAGAGAGAATGGGTGTCAGACCTTTTCTTTGTCCACGGAAGGGGAGCTAGGCTCTGGGGAAGTCACAGCCTCGTCATCTATATTCGGGAAAGATGAAGATTCTGACACAGGGTAGCCCCCCGCAGAGATAAAAGGGATGTATGGGGCATTGAATCTCCAATAGTCAGGTGCCCCTGCGTTGAACATCGGGAATGCGAGCATGGTTGATTTTGCAGGTTGAAATGTAGTATGGTTAGGTTGGAGTACTGTAGAATCAGGGTGTAAGCGATGAAAGAAGACACACATCCATATAAGGGGGGGGATGTCACTAGCCAACGGAGAATATTAGGGCTCAGCTACGTAGCAGTTTGCTCTGCTGTCATCAGCGTGGTATCCGTCCACGAAGAGCTACACGCTGTCACAAGCATATCTAGTCAGCGAGGCAGCCAACATGGCCTGTTCTTAGGTCAACGTTACTGGAGATTAGGAGATGCAAGAGCATTCTACGGATCAATGGGAAATTCGCGCAGTCGCATGCCCAACCTGCTGTTCATGTCCGTTTGCTTGGAGCTGGGCTGATGCGAAGCATTATGTACATAGATTCGAAACAAGACTGGGCATATGGCCGCCGACTGAGATGCGTCTCAGCTCACCATGTGGCCATTCGTCGAGTGACACGAACATGCACATCGCACCAGCTTGGCAGTGAGATACTCAGGTACGGAGGAAAATACCGAAACGCAGGCCTATCGCTGCCATACCGCGTAATATTGCAGGGCTGTACGGATTTTGCTTTCACGCAATGCAAGCTTGACAGAATCAAGGCATGACACGTCTTGTTTACAGCGGAATCGCAGTTATCACCGGTCCAGAAGAAGCAATCATATTCAATCCCATAACACAACTACCAGGAAACTAATTACACCTCCCCACCTTTCACATCCATCTTCTCCTTCCGCCCCCAGATGGCCAGCCAGTCCTGCACAGACGCCCCGGACTTCTTCAAATCTGTCAGACAGGCATTACGGACATCCTCCCTCTGGATGACTCGCAAAGCACAGCGAATGTTATGAGGGGAACCATACTCCAAAGCACGCGCTACTAGATGGCCCTGGGGAGCATCCAACGCAACCACAATAGGAAAGGACAATTCACCATTCCGCAAGTCTTCCGCCAAGGCGCCTTTGGCTTTGGCGTAGTCGGTCGAGTACACGTTCTTGCAGTCGTTCTGCAGCTGAGAACACCACCTGCGAGACTGGTCAGTACTGTCATTCACAGTTGGTGTGTTACATACGCCACGGTGGTCATAGTGCTATCGAGGGTCTGATTCTCCAGCACCAATTGGCCGAGCAAACGGAACAGCGCCCCGGTCTTCAGGGATGCCATTCGACGATACGCTGCATCCCGCTCCTTCGGATCTACTGGAAAGCTGGAAAGTCCGTCTCTCCGCCACACCAGAGACAAATCCTGGCCTTCCAGGATTTCTTCCAGACATTGCATGAGGAATGGCGCGAGAGTGGGGAACTCGTGAACGGTGCGATTCAAAAGCTGCGTCACGCGGTAGTAGGCACGGTTCGCCGTCTCTGAAGGGCCGTAAATCTTATGCGCGGCGGGATGCCCTTTGCGAAAGTTGCTTCCATCCGAGATCTGTGGTCGTTAGATTGCAATGTAATGGTCATTGGGGTACTTACATCGTCAACCAGTATCAAGCACAGATGAATGCCATCCATGATCTCAAGAATCATCTGGTACTTGGGCGGGTCGTCAACCTTCAGAGTGGGGGATAGCTTGTCGACGAATGGGGCCCAGTGGTGTTTTCCGTAGATCTGACGGATGTAGCTGTAGGGGCATTCCAGCGAGGTGATCTGGGAAGGCTGCTTCTTGCCGACCAACCAGGCCCGCTTGGTTGTTGGAAATGGGTTCAGCATGCGATCCCATACCAACGCCGTGATTGGGACGGCCAATGCGGCCAGGATCACGAGGGATGTTTGGGGAAGATGGCGGTGGAGGGAGTCCACAGTGGCAGCCATGCTGATGGGGAAGGAGATGGGCTCCATTGGTAGATGTGAAGCGATAATGAGTTTTCTTTTCGTGGAGTGTAACTACATGGGACACGCGCCTGATATAGTAGTGTCTTGAGCTGGACTTTCTACCGAGGGCGTACGACAGATGTCCTAAAAGGTGTATCGGGGACACCGATAATTCAACTTATCCGACAGGGCCAGACTGATGCGAGATGAAGTGACTGGTAGCTACTGCATCTCGCCTCCACCTGGACTCTTGTCAGTGAATGTTACTGATTGTGATAATGCCCAAAGTCGAAGGTCCAATTTCCTTGAACAGCTGCCCAGATGACTGAGTTGTTCGAGGTCCTGGTGGAGACACTCAGTGTGAGATTAACCCGGCTGGGCTATTCACTCTGTGGTCTGGAAGGGTCCTCTTGCTAGATTTGAGGGGTGGACATCCTCGCGATTGGCTCACCAGCAATCACTTCGTCCGGTGTGGATGGTGGAAAGTATGTTGGCATTGCCAACAAATCATCAGCATCGGACGTGTTCAAAGCAATCACATTTTTGTGTGAGATTGGCTCGGAGATAACTCGCTGTCTTTTCAAATAATCTCCGGGATAACACATAATCGGAAATAGTTAAACCCCTCAGCATGGTGTATGCGGCAATTAAATCCACCCACATGCAACTGTTGTTATGCAAGCAGGTCATTATCCTCGCCTTATGATTTGCACCGTTCCTGCCGGCCACCTGGGTGGGTTGGCATCGGGTTTGGATTTGCATTCTCTTGGTGACACACAATGTGCAAGTCATCTCCGTTGCTGGAGTTCTTTCCACTGGTTACGAGGAAAGTGGCGGCACGTTGTTTCCTCTGGGGCTAGAGTGGTGTCGCCATATTGCCAATCCGCCTAAGCTCGAAATCACCATTACCCACGAAGTTGCGAGATGCCAGGTTCTCGCGAGGTATTTGCCGCCAGCATAGCGTGACGAATACTATCACTAACCATTTCAGTCACAAGGAACATTTTATAGATCCGTTTCTGGTATGTGGCTGTCTCTGTTGCCGACAACCTTGGCCCTATGTTGGGCGGGCAAATGTCGGCGCCGAGCAACCACGTCTGACGGGTCTGTGGTGCATCCCTGCAGGTTGAATCTTAATCCACGACCAGCTGTACTGCAAGGAGTAGCGATCATGTGTTGTAACATCGACCTATGAGGCTTCGATTGGCGCGTAGTCAAATGTCTTACGGGGACACAAAACTCCGGCCTGCATTATGCATGCAGCACCATTACCGGCTCCACAATCATATCATCGGCATAGTCGTTAAAAATACCCGACCGTATTTTCGCAATTACGATCTTATCATCCCCTTGCTTCCTCTTCCCGAGCCCTAATTGTTTACTGGATTGGGTTCATTTCAATTATGCTGGACCATACAACCGTCACTCTAGGTGGTTGCAATTGCTACTTTGCACCTACATACGCTGCTTCGGAGGCAAGACATGACCAAAGTCTATCCAAGTTGTTACAAAACTCGCATATCATGCATATCAACGCGTACCATTGAACCAACCTGATACACAGGTACATTACCAGCTATACACAGCATTGTGTCTATATCTGCAAGTATTTCGGACCGCAAGCCCAGTTGCTTGATCACGTCTGCTTGGAAACGAAACATGGCCAGTCCGACCGACGATTGTAGCCCTTAGATCAGGACAAACAGCATCCAAAGACCATCCTGCCACCCGATGACAATACCATGCTGACCATCTCGCACATGGACTTTTCCTCACCATCCTGCCACACCACCACGGACTGTCCGCTCCGTGACCTAAGCCAAAGCCAAGCCATACATATCTCCTTAGGTCTAACTATCTATGCAACCCTATCCCTAGCCTGCTTTCACTTCCCCTATCGCACCCTCCACTATGCCCAACTCCCAATTCACAGTGATAATAGTAGGCGGCGGAATCGCCGGCCTCACACTAGCGCACTGTCTCTACCGAGCGAACATCCACCACATCGTCCTCGAGAAAGGCACCGACTTATCCCCACAAGTCGGCGCCTCGATCGGTATCCTCCCCAACGGCGCCAGAATCCTCGACCAGTTATCCCTCTACCAGCATATTGAGCAACACATTGAGCCTCTAGACAAAGCTCATCTCTCTTATCCTGATGGTTTTTGCTTCACGAGTCTGTATCCGAGGATTCTCCTTCAGAGGTGAGTCTAATTCTATTGTGGATGGGGGATGGGGATGACCAGTTCTTGAGTTAATCATTTTATGTTGTAGGTTCGGTTACCCTATTGCATTCTTCGATCGCCAGAAATTGCTGGAGATCCTGCATACGCAGTATCCGGAGCCGTCGAATATCTACACAAATCAGCGGGTGAGCGAGGTACATCGAGTAGGGGACCGTGTGGAGGTGGTAACGGACTCGGGGGCAAGGTATACAGGCGACTTGGTCGTTGGTGCCGATGGGGTGCATAGCAAAGTGCGCTCTGAGATGTGGAGGATGGCGGAGGAATTACACCCGGGGTTAGTCACTCAGAGTGAGAAGAAAAGTAAGTTGGTCTTTTCATGCCACTTCGTCCATCCATTCCCCCTCACCTTTTGTAGGCATGACAACCGAGTTTTGCTGCGTGTTCGGCATATCGTCCATGGTACCCGGGCCAGAGGTCGGAGACCAAGTCAATGCATTTCAAGACGGGCTCAGCATTATTACAATCATTGGGAAGGATGGACGCGCGTTCTGGTTTGTTATCAAGAAATTAGATCGGAAGTATACGTATCCCGATACCGTCCGGTTTGATGATGAGGCAGCGGCGCGTTTGTGTGAGGAGGTGGCTCATGTTCAATTGATGGATGGACTTGCCTTTGCTCAGGTATGGAAGAATCGACTGGTTTTTTCGATGGCGGCGTTGGAAGAGAATGTCTTCCCCACGTGGTACTGTGATCTTGCTGTCTGCATTGGTGATAGTGTTCATAAGGTACGTTCATTGTTGGATTCCTGGGATTTGCGCCGTATGTTTACTTCTTGCAGATGACACCCAATATCGGCCAAGGAGCCAACATGGCCATCGAGGACGCGGCTGTCCTAGCGAACCTGCTATATGAGAAGCTCGGAAATGGAAAAATACAGGCCCTCTGCGATGCGGATGTAAAGACACTTCTGCAGGAGTTTCACTCAATTCGCTACAACCGTGTCAAGAGCATCTATACTGCTTCGCGGCACTTGGTGCGATTGCAGGCACGGGCTGGGCTGTTCAACAAGCTTCTCGGACGATACTGCATTCCGTATGCTCCTGATATCCCGGCGGAAATAGGGTCTCGGTCTATCGGGGGGAGTCCGTCGCTTACCTTTGTACCATTACCGGATCGATCGGGGCCCGGATGGTCGAAATATAAGCCTAGGGAAGGCAGGTATATTCCAGCCATGCTCATTGCCCTGTTGTTAGTTGTTGTGAGCTATTTGCTTCATGGGAAGGGGGTCATGGCTTATTATTTGTTGGGTACTCCGGTGTGACATTTATCTATTTGTAGTAAGATGCATATGACCCCGAATACAGTCATATCCTAGAGGCAGACCTCCCTCAGGTAGGCTCATGGGCATAAGGCTCGGGAAACCCCCGTTGATGCCTGTTAGTAACCCCTCTTTTGAGTGGAACTCCGTTCTAACAGCAAGAATGTAACCTCATCCAGATAAACCGCGTAGCCTAAAAGATCCTTGCTCAGTCATCCAATTGCTAACCTCGGGCCCTACTAGCGTAGCCATGGCCGATGGCGCTTAACACTAGCGCAGAGCCGTACACAACTTGGCAAATGAAAGTCTGCATCAATAAGCACTAGAGCAAGCTTGAGACATTAATAGCCAACCTCTCTACCACGCCAACATCATACCATTAGTGCGGCGGGGGTTCAGCTGAAATCTCACAGCCTTATGATCGAACACCTTATCCACCACCACGTCTATATAAACCACGCCCATCACACCCACCACTCTCATATCCACCACCACCCCACACAATCCCCAAACCCTACAACAACCAAACCCCAAACACCTATCAAAATGGACGTCCACGTCGTCTCCAAACACGACAACACCAAACACGCCACCTTCCAAATCCCCACCCCCACCACCCCCCTCGCCCTAACCACCAACAACCTCACCTACGCCCTCCTCGGCGACTACGCCAACTGGTGGTCCGCCTACCCCCTCCCCCCCACCACTCCAGCCCCCTACAACGACGCCTCCGCCTGGGGCATCGTTCCAGGATGGGGCTTCGCAACCATCACCTCCAGCACTCTTGCCGAGCTGAGCCCCGGAACAACTCTCTGGGGCTACTGGCCCCTCTCCTCCCACTCCATCGACCTCCAACTCACCCCCGGAACCCCAGCAAACCACTTCATCGAAACCTCTCCCCATCGCCAATCCCTCATGTCTTTGTATAACCGCTACGTTGCCCTCGATCTCAAGGATAGGGACCTTGATTCCCAGGCCTGGGAAGCAGCTATGCGTCCTATTTGGGCGTGCGGGTATTTTCTCAGCGAGTACGTTCTTACTTATGACACGGCGAAGCATCCGGTCACCGCTCCGTACCCTGGTATGCCAGGTGTGGAATGGACCGCTAGCAATGCGGATGTTTCTACTGCCGTGGTGATTACCCTCGCGGCGAGTGGGAAGACTGCGCGCTCGGCGGCGCATAATCTGTGTTTGAGGCCGAAGGGGAAGGGTCCTGTGGGGCTGTTGCAGGTTACGTCGGCGGCCGGGGCGATTGGAGAGGCGGCGAAGAAGATGGAGCCTGGGTTTGAGACGCTGGCGGTGGAGTATGATGGGGTTGAGGGGGCAGAGGAGTGGTTGGTTGCGAGGAAGCCGGAGAAGCTGGTGGTTGTGGATTTCGGGGGTAGGGATGGTGTGCATGAGAAGTTGTTTGGGATGATTGGGAAGAATGAGGTGTTGAGGGGGTGTAAGCTTGTGGTTTTGGGGGTTGGGTTTCAGCAGAAGGTATGTATTTGTTTTGTTTTTTTATTTGTTTCTTGTGAAGGTGAAGGTCGATGCTGATGATATGCAGGTGTATTCCATGGAGGAGGCGCTGGCGGGTCAGGAAGCCTTGGGTGCGCTGGGCATGATTCAGTTGAACACGTCACCTATTCAGGAGGCTGTGTTGGGGGTTCAGGATCCAGAGAAGTTCTTTGAGGAGTTGTATGAGCGCTGGAATCACTGGCTGGTGAATCGCGAGTTGGTGGCCCCGGATCTGCGTCTCGTGTGGGGCGAGGGGGTTGTTGGTCCCGAGGGCATTGAAGGAGGTTGGGATCTGCTCTGTCAGAGTAAGGTGAAGCCGGATGAGACTTTGGTTTATCGGTTCTAGGGGGGTAAGGAGGATATGGTCTAGAAGATCCTGCGTTTTGTGCTGAAAATGGGCTTTTGCAAACAGTCGATGATAGCACAGGGCTGTTTTCAACACGAATTTCTATATGTATATGAATTTGACGTACTATTCTGTAGACAAATCATTTAGCCAGTCGAACCCACACGGGTACCCCTGAGCTGGATGCGCTGCCCCCTTGGCAACAATACATTCGGATTCCAGGGAAGCATTGGCTGAAATGGTCAATTAGAGTTGATAATCGATGAGGATATACACGTACCAGCCTTGTTGCTTGAGGCAGTAAAAGCGCAGTCGGTCTTTGGCCATTTTGTAAAAGAAAGAAATGAGGCATACCACCGGCAAAGCCATGGCGATGCGGTCGTCGATTCCTTCTCAGTCGAGTTTGAGACCTTGTATTAGCCAGGAGCGAGAAGGACAGGGGATAGGATGAGGGGGTGGGTGGATTAAATTTGAGGCGGCTAAATCATTCGCCCGTACTTCAAGGCGGATACACAAGGCTGCCTGGTTACCTAGTAAGCTTTTAGTGCTCAGCGGGGGCGCCGGGCTCCTTGGTGGCCGTTGCTAGGGCTTACTTTAGGACCTCAGCCTTGCGGTAGCGTGGCATGGCGTCTCCCCTCGCCCCTATTCGTGGTGGAGCGGTCGCTTTCCTTCCTTTCGTAGAGGGGGATTATTAGCTTCGGTACTAACGACCTCCTGAGCCTGTCTGAAAAACCAGCTGAACTACTCCGTAAGCATTTCAGCAACGGAAATGATGGGGTAAGATCAGGAAGCGTGTTGTGCCCTTCCAGTAGATATATTATTGACACTCACTAAAGCCGATACAGTCTTATTATCGACCTTCAATCTTGACAACCAGATGGGCAACTGTAAAATCAAAATCAAGTGCGGGAAGTATGGTCAAGTTTCAGTCCTACTTATTCAGTAATAACCGCCTGGTAATCCAAGAGTTCCTACTACAGGTCTATCAAGACCAGCCTCTCAAACTAGACATATGGGATGTTTTGGAATACAGCGATCTCAAATGCACGAAAGCTGTAGTCAATATAGTAATATCTACTGCATCAGAATAAGCATGTTAATGAAGTGCCATGTCCGTATTGAACATACTCATTGGACTCTTTAGTTGTGAATATAGTCTGCACCAGGGCTAGCCACGTGGTGATTGCACAAGAAACGGCTATCCATCTCCCTGGAAAGGCATATGAGACACCGGCAAATCGGCCACGGCCAGCCTGTCAACCCCACTCATCTCGGCCGATCACCTTCCCGACTGGGCAAGCTCCTGGTGGAGTTTTCTCGGGAAGCATCGCTATAGACATCCACGAGCCACTAGATAAGCGTCGATAAGAATAGCTCCACTTGGTGCACGTGTGACCTCCGACCTGGGGGCGGCTGATGGATCCTGCCCAAAGGCTGACAGGAGACGATCATACGAGGGAAACTTCCGGAGTCACTACGAAGCCAGAGTTAAATAAGACCCCGGATAGTGCCGGCTTGGCAACGGCGCGCTCGGCAGTCTTATTTCTCTTCGCTAAACCCAGAATGCTGGTCATGGGCCCCGTCAGCCAGTATTCCATCTTATGAAGCCTTACGTTATGGCGTGTTTGAGCCTCTGCATCTCCCTTCTCCTATTTACTGCATCCACATCGGTCCCTTCATACGTGTCTCGCCAGGCCTTTGTTTTCTGCTTCCTGCTATCACTTCCTTTTACCATCAGTCACGGCATCATCTACTTTTTCCAGCAGGGTTATATGCAGATGAGGCAAATCATAGGTCAGTTGCTCCCAATAGATATATCAGCGATAGCCATAACCCATAACAGTTGCTCCGCCGTCATAGCACCTACCAGCTAACACCATGAAGACTGATATTTAAGCCTCGCGTGGCACGGGGGGGGGGTCAAAGGCGCAAATGACAAGACCCCTAGCTCGAGATACTGGATCAATCGAACATGATGTTTTTTTTAGGTTTTCATGTGTGCCAATATCGGGATATGTAAACCCGGATATGTGATGGCCGGGCCCATATGCAGATCGCCCGGTGGAAGGGTTCTGAGTGAGTCGATGAGTGGAGTAAACTGGTTTCCACTCCTCATAAACGGGATTGATAAGTGCGCATGGGTGCCTTACAGGGGGTAGACCTGTCTACATCGGGGACAGATTCCACAGAGGATGGGTTTCAGGGACGGCTTTGGTGACACGCATACATGACTGTTGGGTGTTTGGCAAGGAGTAGGATCTGCGGATGAGCATGCGCACCTTTGGCTTTGGGACTGTCGGGTCGGCTGGGGAAGGTCTGGTTCAGATCAGGATGCATTGGTGATAAACAGACAGCTAGGCAAATGCCGGCTACCAGCTGATGGCTTATAGTGGAGTGGGAGCGTGTCCTCTCAGGTATGCCGAAATGAGTGTTGCGGAAAACAAGCAAGGCTCGAAATATAGCCTGCGCCTTGGCAACTATGGCTTTAGGAGTGCCTGACAAACGATCTGGACTGTCCCGCGCGTGGGCAGCGCGCTTTGACTGGTCCGCTGGATGGATCAAATGACCCCCTGGCCGAGGAAAACGGCGGGATTGGACTTGGGTCGTCCGCGTGGGTATCTTGCCTTGAGTTCCAACTCAATCTTATTTGGCTTTGAAAGCTCCGTGAAGATATTATATCAAAGCCATCTTCAAACCAAGCATTACGTGGTTCTAGATCGTATTAGCCATATACTATAATTTTTGCCCCTGAGTAGGTGAAAGCTGGGAAGAAAGAATATGATCATATTACTGTGATATATCACTTTCCCTGGTCTCGCGCCTTCCACAATGCCCACCACAGACACTTAGAACATTATCCACAATCACATATGATCCTGTGCAGTCCTGACTTCTGCTGTAGCCCTCCACATGACATGTCATCAGCCTGTATATAGCTTGACTGTATCAGAGCCAGTCCGAGTCTAGGCCCTCGGGCTGAATTTTAACCAGCATGGCCCCGCCTGTGCAGTCAATTGATCCTTCATCTCGGCTTCCACCCGCTCGCCGTCAGGGCTGCACGCCGCAAAAGTAATCCGATACCGCATCACCAGCGCCGCGACTACCAGGCGAATCTGCGTCAGGGCTAGATTCTTCCCCACGCAGCTTGTATTCCCTGTAAGACAGCCCCCGTTGGTTAGTTCCTTGTGGTGCATGGTTCTGAGAAGTCCCACTTACCAACCCCGAATGGCGCAAACGCCCGTCTGTCGCGAATCAATTCTTCTTGGCTATACCAACGCTCGGGAATGAATTCTTCGGGGCGCTCATACGCCGACTCCACTAATTGTTGTCAGTACTGTACAGTAGGTGCCCGAACAGCAAGCAGAAGGATATAAGAGACACACGTACATCGACCAATCGTGTATCTGGGGGCACATATCTTGGTCCCACCGGGGATAAAGGTGCCCTCAATGGTCAGGCCCTCCGGGGGTGTAACACGAGTTCCAAAGGTCAGCACGGCCGGAAGCAACCGTAGGGTTTCATTGATGCTCCCGTTCAGGTGGGGAAGTTTGGAGAGCTCCACAGCGTCGTCGGGTGCACCCAGGCTGGTCAGTTCTTGGTAAATCCTTTCCGCGTGCGCCGGGTAGCGGGCCAGGAAGTAGAACAGGTGGGTTAGTGTAGGTGCGTTTGTGTCACTTCCCGCAACAACGAGCGTTGCCGTATCGCCACTCAGCCAGAGTTGTCGGCGCTTGTCGGTGCTGCTGCTGTGGTCTTCGATGAAGAAGGAGGCGATATCCTTATCCTTCAAAGTCCTCTATATATGTGTGTGCCCGTATCATTAGAGCCCGGTCAATGAAGAAGAGGAAGGACGGCGGAAACTCACCTTCATCCGTCGTTCCATGCATTTGTCACAGAAGGCTAGCATCTGAAACCACCATTTGGCCCAGCACAAGCCCGGAATGACTGCGAATGCCAGGCGTGGGATGTAAATTGCCGGGCTGAATGGGCCTAGGAGCGCCAGTGCAGACCGAAACATCAGGATGATCTGGTGCCATGCCTGATTCTCCATCATTGCAAAGTCTTCACTGAACGCAAAATCGCCCATCGAATCGAACGCGAACCAGTACATGACCTGATTGATCAGGATGGGCTGATCTTCTTTCTCGCGAATCAGGTCAACGAGCTTGTGCACTTTTTTCACGATGCGGTGGTGGTATTGTCGGATCGCTGGCCGCCTTAGCTTCACGGGCACTGGGACAGGGGCATGGCTGTGGGGGAAGCGCCTACCAGTGCTGCTTAACGCATGGGTCCAAATATGTCGCCTGACCCTATGGAGCGCTCGGTCCCGGGTGAAGATGGACGATATCCGCGGGTATAAGAGGTCGTACCAGTCCGAGCGGGTATTCTGGTTCCCAGGGCCGTCCATCGCTTCATATGCGGCAGGATGAAACACGGTGATCTCCGCTGGGCCTGGGCGGGCACGGTCTGTGAGCACAGAACAGAAGAAAGAGGGTAACGGTGGAATCTTTACCAGTCCGAACAAAGGTGCCGTATTTGTGATACCAATCCTCCAGCACCAGATGCCCGCGCGAGCTGCGGCATCGCCAAACATGCCAGAGCTTGCTTACCGCGGCCAGGCGAGGACCGGGGAAGTCTCCCAGTCGGTGGAAGAAGAGACGGTAAACACCAATGCTGCAAAAAAGAGACGATAGGTATAGAAGCAGAAGAAGCTCTGGGTGGGAGGAAGAGGGACTGAGGGCATCAAACTGTGTACACAGGGCTTGGTAGATATGTAGCCCCCCAAGCATCGCAAAGTGTGCCACGAGAACCGTTGCAACCTGCAGATGCCATTCTCCACGGATGAAGATGAGCCAATGGGCCAGAAAACCGGTGATAATGACAAGAGTCTCTGCAGTAAACATTTCTGCGCAGTCTGGATACTCTAAGATAGACAAGGGAGCGAGGTGCTTGGGAGGGGCACACGCTTCTATTTGAGCACCTGTGTCTGCTTGCCGAGGTCCAAAACACGGGAATCTGGCTCAAGGCAATTGGGCATCACTAGGCCTACGGGTGGGGGGCGTCTTTGGTCGTAAAAAAAAAAAAAACGACCTGCAGGGGAGGGGCCTGGCGAGGGTTTGATTCCACGCATGCGGCGGCTGGTGGTGATCGGCAGCTCCTCCCTGGGGTTTCATGTTTTCTTTTACGCTACGGATTTCTAGATACAGCCTACCGGAACCAAAAAACGCTAACACTGTAAGATATTAACCCAATAATAGGGGGCTGTGTGTGTACATAGCCTTGGCCAGCTGCCCTGAACCCCACGATGATTACGCTCTCAGCATAACCGGAAACCATTCGGCCAAACGCACATGGTCCCAGCCGGATCACATCCAAAATCAGTAGTCTTACCTAGCATGCAGAACCCATACCGGAGGTGGCCATATAAACCAGCAAGCACTCCACAAATCCAAAATCACCATTGCATTCAGTTCGCTTTTAGATACTACAAATCATCCCTCCAATGTGGAACCAGATGACGTACGACTCGATCGCTACCCATGTACTTCGATTGAAGGTAAGGGCAGTTCGAGAACTTGAAGGTCGTAGGCACCTCAGGCTTATCGATCCCACAGGATTATCGCGCTAGCCTCTGGCAAACCGTCCTTCGGCCGTTGCACTTCATCATCTACCATGCTTATACACTCTTTCTATTTACCTACAGTGATTTCAAAACCATTGTAATTCCGAGCACCATCTTCGGGCTGTTCAATTCTCTTGCGACCACGGCGTACGGCTTGGATGATGACACCCCCATCACCTTTTTCTTACTCTTGAAGCGGATGCTATCAACCCTTCTCTGGGTGATGCTTGTCTTCATCCCCTTTGCCATAAACAATCAACGCACTCCATCGGCCATTGCAGAGGATGCTATCAACAAGCCATGGCGGCCCATACCTCAAAAGCGTATTTCTGCCACCGAAGCGCTGTGCTTCATGTGCTTCTTCGCCTTTCTTGTCCAGATTCACGGCCGAATCCACAACGGTCTTGGTTACCGTCAATCGTCGCTTCTGCTGGTCCTGAATATCTGGTATAACAACCTGGGTGGAGCAGACAAGAACCCCGTGATTCGAAATGGTATCAATACCCTTGGGTACCTGTGCTTCCTCTCCGGTGCCCTGGAGGTTGCCCTAGAAAAGCGGATTCCCTTTTTCTTGCATATTTTTCTTGGTCACACAGGGTACCGCCTAGATCAATGGCTCTTGATAATTGCTGGGGTTTTGTTCAGTACCGTGCATCTGCAAGACTTGTATGATCAGGAGGGAGATGCCGTCCGTGGCCGCCGGACCCTGCCGTTGGTGATCGGAGACGGGCCCGCACGGTGGACAGTGGCCATCCCGATGCTTTTCTGGGGGGTTGCATGTCCTTCATTCTGGGGGTTACGAGGTGGGCTTTTTTCCCTCAGCCTGGGCCTTGCTTGTCTTATCGCATGGAGGGTTCTAACTGTGCGCCATGAGGAGGGTGACCGGGCGACGTTTTTCTTGTGGAATTGCTGGATATCGATGATATACATCATGCCACTTATTGCAGAGTGGAGGTGAACCTGTTATTTGGCTGTCGTTGCCTATATTCATGCTGTAACCATTGTCGACTACAATAAGTACAGGCTGTGTCTTTTGGGGGGGGGGGGGGGGGGGGGGGGGGGGGGGGGGGGGGGGGCCAAAGACCTAGGACCAGGATACTACACGAACATATCATACTATCTTCTCTTTCAATCCCCGGAAGCTACGTCTGAGATGCTAGCCTAGCCTTGCACTGCATCTCCATTGGTGGAAATCCCTCATCATGCGATCATTGACGCCGGGCCGGCCGCCGCTGGAGAGGCTGTGGGTGCCCACATCTACAATCAAGTTTCTGTATTAAGATGGGCCCCTAGTAGTTCCACGATGTTGCAACTCGGTCGACCTATCATGAAATCCTTGTGAATTCATCGCCCTCCACGATCGTTGAGGTCGGAAGGGGGGGGGGGTCTTCTGTCCTGCATTATACCTGGTTGGCCGGTAGAACCTCCAGCGGTATATCGAGAGGCATAGCGAGGCGCAGCGCGGAGTAGTAGGCAGTAAACAACCTGAAACTCCAAGTTTCTCCAAACTACATATCCTTGTGTGGTACGGTTTCGTATATTTGGATGAGTTGCACAGCCCTCATTCTACAGCAGGGGCGGCTAGTAGTGCTTACTGCCATTACACCCCACTACTCAAGACTATAGGAAGATGGAGTATACATGGTCATACCTTTTCTTGATTCCTTTTGTCTATCACACGTCATTCCTAACGCCCACCGGATTTCGATAAAATGACGCACCCGTGTCAAGGACATCAAACGTCTCACGGCGATGACATCCTTGCTCTCCCACTCGCGCAGCCGAACGCAGCCGCCGCCACGGTTTTGCTCGGCCATGGACCTGAAATCGCATGAGATGCCACAGGCCAGTTGACCTATGCAGAACTAGCGGCGCTGGACGCATTGCTGACCAGAATGGCAACCGCAGACAGCTGGGGATGAGGAGATCTTATTCGATCGGGCCAGGTAGGGGGGTTGCCTTGCTGGGAGATGTCGTCGAGACTGAAATTTGGGGGGAGAGCCTCCTGTATCGGAGTCATTTTTTAACCTTTGCCGATCGCCTCTGCAGGGAATGTGCAACTAGGTGCTGTGTGTTGCATTGCCTTTTGCCATGCGCGGTTCCTTGTCATCTGCAGTACCCTCTATTCAGCAAATCTCGACGAAGAAAGACAGACAGGTGTCCGAAACGACGAGTGGTCTGAACAGATTACAAGGGGTACCGAGTAGATCTCTTACATTATGTATCGACTATGCAACACACTCTTTCAAATCGGTGGCCTGTTACAACGGAAAGTCATCGTAGAATCTGCGCTACGCAGTGCTAATCGGGACCCTGTGCGTGAGTGACGAAGCTTTGCTGAACTTGGAAAATAAGCAATCATGGAATTATGATCATGATCATGGTTAGAGTCTCATGCATGGTACATACTGCATTGAATCGTGCATAAAGCCAATCCCTAGATTTCGGGCCGTTTATCCATCCAATGTTGTACCCGCAAGTATTTACATTCGGGCTGATGGTCTCGAGGCTTAGTACCAGGGGTCTGTCATGGCATTCGTCGGGTGCATTGCATTGCAGTGCCGCCATATTTGGGTCTAGAACCGGCTACCGCTATTTCTGAGCTCCACGGTGGTTGGTCAGTTGCGTCGCCGCGAATGTGGGCGGGTTCGGATACTGAGGTCACTTCCACCATCAGCTAGCGCCCTGTAGGGATTGACGTACTCGTTGTGCGAGCTAAATCCGGTGGGATGTAGTGAAGGGGCTCTTTTTATTTATTTATTCTTTTTGACAACAGCCGCAAACCTTGCGTAAACAGGGTACTGTACATGCAGCTTCTGGCCACTGATTAGCACAATTTACAAAAGGGCGAACAAAACAAGTTTGGTGTTACCGAGCGCGTACGTATAGCTGTCTTCCGAGGTGTTAGGGTCTGTGGTTGTTTGTCCTTAGCGGCTCCACGGCTGATGGTTGGCGCGTTGGACGGGAATATGTGAGATATTATACACCGTTTATTTACTAGTGTTGGTGCGTTTCGGAATCGGCGTGACCTTGCACGAACCTTGGAATTCTACAAATTAGTGACTAGAGCCTGTAAATGGCGATGATAAACCATGAAGAGACAGCTACTAAAATGGAAGACCTTGCATAGAGGGTCTTGTAGACATTATTCTCCTGATTGAAGCTAAAAAAGGAAATAAAAACCAAAGATGCGACAATGGAGGGCTTTGAATGCAGACTCTTGTTTGTACAGCACGTCCGTTGTTGTTCGCTCTGTATCACTGTCAGTTCTTCCGCGCTATGCGCACCCCCCAACTGAGGATGACATGTATGGAAACAGTCCTGCAAATGGATGATGATGTGAGCACAAGTTTGGCCCCCAGCGGTAACTTTCATGCTAGCCTAAGTTCTATAGATATCAGTAGTATGGTGCACTCCTAATTACACAGACCACCAGCCGAGCTCCACAAATGACGCTGCCTCCTCTCGCAACGGGTCACACAACCCATCAATCTGCCTTGCCAGCTCCTCTGGCAAGGGACCTGCCTGGCGAGCTGCAAGGTACTCCTCTAGTTGGGAAAGGGTACTAGGACCGATAGCCACCATGTCTGTGCTCTGCAGGCGCGAATGGAACAGCAACCAGCGCACAGCCGCCTGGGCCACGCTGCTCACCCCCTCATGTCGCTCCACCCCGGCTGCGAGCTCGCGCACCGCATTGTGGAAGACCGGCTTGTCATACCACATGCGGAATAGATACCCCATGAGATTGCCCTCGCTCTGCTCGAAGCGAGTCCCCCTCGGTTGTTCTGCGTCCTTGGCGAACGTGAGTTTGCCCGTAGCGAAGCCGCCGGCCAAAGGGGAGTTGGCCACAAACTTGACCCCGTGCTTGCATAGGAGAGGGAAGAGTTCGGCTTCGTATTGTCGGCAGAAGATATTATACTGCCCCTGGTAAACTGTCGGGACAATATAACCTTGAGCAATCGCGATCTCAATCCACTCGAGTAACTGGGCGGGGGGGGGGGGGGGGGGGGGGGCGGGGGGGAGGGGGGGGGGGGGGGGGGGGGTCAGTTGCAGAGCCCGAGATGCTCGAAATAACCCGCCCGGTGAAACTGATCGAAATTGGCAGCCTGTTCGACGATTGGGGTGGCCTTGTCCGGGGCATGAGTGTAGAGCGTGGTGACCTACATGAGACTTTTGGTCATAACAGGTTCCTGCAGAGTCAATGAAAATGCCACAGTGTGGGTATTTTTGTAACGCCGAGATTCTCCAAACTCCGGTGGATCGACTCCTCCATATGCTCTCTGCTCAGAGCCCCAGGTCTAAAGAGGATCTTGGTGTCGATGACAAATTCCGGCTTCCAGATCTTTCCTAGGGGCCTTTCGGAGGCCCCGGAATCTGTGACCGGGTAGAGCAGGGCTGTGTCGTAGTGGCCGATTCCAGCTGCATCCAGACGATCCATCCGTGCTGAAACATTGTCCATCGTCCAGGCGTCAGCGAAGCCCTGTGCGCCCATCACATATTCGGGGGTGTGCGACATGATGGGGTGGAGGTTACGGCAATGGGGTAAAATTGGAAGACTGACTTGACCCAGGGGGGCGGTACCAATGTGGAAGGGAAGAGAATGTAGGTGAATGTGAATGTGAATGTGAATGTGAGCCCGCAGTAGCGGCATATTTAATGCTTGGATATGGGGCACTTATACTCTCTTGTCCTAAGGACCCAAGGACAGCCCAAAAAATAAAGAAACAAGGCAGCCGCGGGCAATGCGGCTGGAGCGGTGAGGTACTAAGCTTCCTGATGGGGTCCCGCCGGGATGACAGGCGGGCTGATTGGCGGGCCCAGTAGGCCATAGGGCAGAGGCAGGAAAAAGACAAAGATCCTTACTTACTGACCTAGTAGTACTAGTACTAGTCAATGCTACGATGCGCCAACGGGCATTGCCGGTGAGGAGGATGGTCTAAATCCCACGCAGAGAACTAAATTTGGTGGTGTGGCTCACTAAAACTGTATCTAGGCTAGTGGGGGTGGCACTGGTTGGTGAATTCTGCCACCTTGCCAACCAATTGATCCGTCCAACTCAGGTGCGGGGAGTGGCCTGATTGGGCGTGGTAGACGGTGAACGTGTTTCCCCTTTGGGTCTCAAGTGCGATCATACCCTCTTGGTACTCGCGGGGTAGGGTGCAATCGTTATCCAGGACCAGGTATGCACAGGGTAAGGCGGAGGTGGCATCATTGGTCAAAACCCCTGTGCTGATAGGTGACGCCGTCAGGGTGGCCGCCCATTTGGCGGCTTCTTCGGGATCTAGACCATCAAAGATGTACCGGTGGGCTTCGACGACGGTTCCCAGGCCATCAAATCCGTGTTTCTAAGCCCGGTGGTCGTCAGTTGTGCTCGCTCAAAGGCAAAGAATCGAAGATGAGTAACCTACATGGAATCGCATGAATGGTGGCGTCACAAGGGGCCCTTCTTTGGGTTGGAAGAAAGTGTGTACAGATTCACCGACTGGGATGACAAACGCCCCAACGTAGAAAATCCCAATCACACCTCCTGATTGACCCTTGGCCTGGCGAGACTTGTACTGCAGCCCGGGAGTAGCAGCTTGCGCTGCTACTAAACCACCGGATGAATGGCCTAGCAGAAGGACTTGCTTGCTTTCCTGATTAATAAGCTTGTCCAGTAACTGGTCAATGACTTGTACATCATCCAGTTCACTGGGATAGCCCTCCGGCGGAGGTCCTAGATCAAAATCCGGGTTGTTGATATCTCCCACATTGAGCCTTTTCAGGTCACAGGTTGGACGCTGAGGACAATACGCCTCGAACCCATTGGACTCCAGGGCCTGCCTGAAGGGCTCAAATGGGGCAGGGGTGTGGTAGGAGCCAGTGCAGATGACAACGGTGAATCTCGGGGTTTCGTTGGCAGCCATGAGGGGTGGAAAATGAGCTAGCTTATTTGGTTTCGGTGGCAGAAGGGAGATTTCCTTTGATTGTGCGAGTGAAGAGAGAAATGTCTGAGGGGGTTTTAAACCGTTAATCGAGGGGGTGGGTAGGTGGTAGTGAACCGTGCGGTCGCAGGAACAAGAAGGAGACCTGTACTGTAAGCCCTAAATTCTTACTTCTTGCCCCCTATCCATAGGTCAACTACAGCGTCACGTTTATGCAGTTCAATGGAGGAAATCACATTCTGCCTATCCAACTGACCCCTGCGTAGACCCCGGGGGCAATACAATACATTACAATACCCAGTGATACCGTCGAGATGATCAACCCTTGTTCAAAGCGCAGAACGGGCAATCTCGGGAAGAATGGGCGTCTCTCCAGCCTTAAAAGTCAGTGCCTGTTCTCTCCAGGTGTAGGCAGCCAGGTACCTACTGGACAAGCATCTCGTCTCAACCATGGCGGATGTCTACGCCGAAAACCTGCAGCGTGATGCTGAAGACTCTCGAAGGTTAGTGTCTTTTGTCCGCCCGTCACCCACCTGGTGACATTCCATTCTCTTCTAGCGGCGGCTAAGATGACAAACAAACAGGCTCGATGAGCAATTCGATCTCCTGACCGAGTATGTTCTTCCCCCCTCCCAACACACAAACAAACCCTCTCTCTCTCGAATTGCCCTGGGGGTTATTTAGGCTGACCCACGTAGAAACCTTGGCTACCTCATTCACCCGAAAGTCCTGTGGTCGCTCACCAACACCACCACACCACCCATCAAGATCGCTGATCTGGCCACTGGGACGGCACGCTTCCTGCGACGGGTGGCTGATTGCTCCGACGCGATCCTGGCCAACGCCATCCTTGATGGGAGCGACCTCTCCGCATCGCAGTTCCCGGTGCCTAGCTCTTTGCCGCCCAACGTCCAACTCAGGGTGCAGGACGTGCGGGCGCCGATGCCGCGCGAGTGGGAGGGACGCTACGACCTGGTGCATGTGCGTCAGATTGCTGCGGGGCTGACGCCCGAGGAGTGGGAGTCGGTGGTGGCCAACCTGGCGCGGCTGCTGAAGCCCGGCGGGGCAATGCAATGGGAGGAATGCAACTTTGCAAACACAGTGCACCTGCGCGGGGGGGAGAGGGATGGGCAGTTGTGCTCGGTGGAAGCGGCGCGAACGCTGGGCCAGATGTTCAAGACGGGCCTCATGACCCACTTCTGTCATGGCTGGGACCGACTCCAGGCAGCGATGCAGGCCGCGGGGCTCGAACGGGTAGGCGCCGAGTGGGTTAGTTCGGATCGCATCCCCCACACCAGGCGCGCCCTCACCCAGAACGGTATGCATGTTATTCGCCGCTGGGCCTGCGCCAAGGCCCAGGCCGGCCGCCTGCTTTCCGTCGGCGAGGTGCAGGCCTTGGCGGACCAAGCCGACCGGGATATTGAATCCGGTTGTTACGTCCGATTTGACATCCATGCCGCTTGGGGATTTAAGCCCAATTGATTGGGGCGAGTCCCCACCCCCCTTTCGTTCTATCCAGGCATAGCAGTCATGAAGTCATGAAGCCCCGCCTGGGAATAAATATCATGCTACCGGGTTGTATCGCACACTTGGTTACCACGTAAATAAGACAATCCTCTCGTCATTTCACGGAAGTCACCGACGCTACTTACGCCTAAGAAGAGAAAAGAACACACACAAAAAAAAAGAAAAAGAGTAGGTAGAGTAGCAGATTTACAAGGTCATTCACATCTAAATACAGTAGAGTGGCAGGGGCCTACTCCAATAAGGCTACAAGAGGACAAAAGGTAGCAATGAAAGCTCCCTTCCCATAATCTTCTGTCTCCCACCATCCTCTTCTCTTGCCTTGCTCGACCACCAAATCAAACCCCCTCTCAGCGCAATGCACACACCAGATAATCATCCTCGTATGCAGTATGCTAGGCTACACCGCTCCACTCGCCGGCGGCACTTTGCGAGACCGACATCTCGCTCTGAACTCGAATTTCGCCCGGGTTCGTCTGGTGGCATCCACCCGGGGAGACAACCTGGGTCTGATGTGTGTGGGTTCCGTTTTTGGGTAGCTCGAACACATCGTCCACCGAGCCCAGCAAGGTGGTGTCGACCTGCAGCTTCCGCCGCGGCCAGGAACGCCCGCTAGAACCAAAGGTGCGCAGACCGTGCCGGCCGTTCCTCTCCGGGGGGTTGTAGGTGCGCGCGCGGCGCTGAAAGATGGGGCCCAGCGTCGGTGCACAGGACACCAAGATTCCGCAGCTGATCTCGGCCTGGATCAAGATCGACGCGTCTAGTGCACAGTAGGTGGTGTTGCTCTGGTCGCACAGTTTGGTTTGCATGATACGTCCAATGTTGACCCCCGCAGTGCTAGAGAGGGTTGGGTTTAGCAAGCAAGAACATAGAGGGCCCCGGGGATTCATTCTCTGACTTGACTTACACTAAGCCCAAAAGGAAGGCTGCGGTGACAGTGACTTTCTTCTCCTTCGGCATTTGCAAGCTCCAGACAATGGGCATCGGAAGCGTCACAACCACCAGGTCCACGGCGAGGTTGAACCCGGCCGACGCATATTCTGTCTTGGCCACATCCCCACAAGTCCGGTGAACGGTGATATTCCAGTTGGCATTGATTGGACGGCAGAGCAGAGCAATTGTCAAGATGGAGGCGACCCAATACAGAACCACGATAGCTATGGTCACTTTGCAGCACCAGCGGAACCAGCTGCCTCGGAACAGCTCAAGATACAGGCAAAGGATTGCAAGGCGAAAGGCAGCAACTGCTGTCACGAAGAACCATTCCGACGCGAAGAACACCTGCACGGCTTGTTTCATCAGCTCTTGACTTATCCAATCGTCGTGAAGATACTGACCTTTAGCGAAATGACCAGTTTGTCCATGGGAACTAGACTGATATGCCAGCCATATGCCCCCGCCACAACACCTAGACCAAGCGGGTCAGCCAATAAGACGATGCGGGACATGCTAGCGCAACTGCCTTACCAACAAGGACGTCAATTACATAGCAGGTGAGACAGAACTGAGAAGATTGGTCAAACTGAAGCCTGTGTTCTTTTTGGCCCAGGAAGTACCTACCAGCGCCAGCGCTATAAAGTAGTCATGAATTTTCCAAGTAGTCTTGCGGATTCGAATGACTATCACCCGGAGGACGACCGCGGTGGTGCTCAGGGCCCATAGGATGATGGCCGCCACAATTAGCTTATGGCCTTCTTTTCTCTCCGCAGGCGTCATTTTTGGTGGGCTTAGAGGAAGACGATTGCGTCCAGGAAAGAACAAGAAATAGTCCAGGAGAGAGAATCAAGGCCACTCTAAACCAGTAATAAATATCCTCTCCATTTTATATATGATCACCATGGCACTGGTTGTGCACTGCCATGGTGCAATACAATATGCGTTATGTTGCGGGGCGCCAGAGCTCATGGTCAGGACTGCCCCTGGTGGCGACTGGACAACCGCATAGTAAGGGTCTACTGCTTAAGATTTGCATGCTGTGGGAATTAGCCTCGTCTCAGCCTAAGGGTGGAAGTGCAGTGGGGCCGAATGCAGACCATGAGGAGTAGAATCGATACTTTATCTGGAGTTGGGACCCAGTTGGTCCGAAGCTCCTGCATGCTCCACCAGCCCTATTCATACTTGGTTTGATTTCTAACCTCGCTGCCTGGGGTGGAGAAAACACATGCCGCTATCTTGACACAATGCTCGCTGACAATTCAAGTGTAAAAGTCTCTCAATCAACATCAACCGACGAAGCTCATCATGACCGTGCTGGTACCGGAGCTAGGGGCTCCAACCCATTCAAACATGAATGAATAACAAGCGATGGTTGATTTTCACGTGCATTGGACAGTTGGCCTGCTGTAGCATAATTAGTCCGCAGGCACGTCATGCTGCACACGTCAGGCGACTTTCAGACCCGAGTGAGATCAACTGTCGCCATCCCAGCCATCCCCACAAACAGCATCGTGTTTGCATGAACTGAATCCTGTGCGACATTTGCTTGCTTCTTGGTCGGTGTCAGCACTCCCGTCTTTTCGCTAACAGTTTGCTCCTTTCCGTTACCCCTTCAGTAGCTGATATCGCTTTGATTCAACCCCCGCCCCCCCCCCAAAATATTCCAATAAGATAGCGGAATAATTCAAGGAATCTTTACATGACTTCTTAAAATTCAGAGCCTCCTCAAGTCCTATCTTTGGATTGATAGATTTTGGATATTCGCTAGATTTCCATGCACATACACCCGTAACAGGGTATCTTATCAATCAGTGAAAGAGCTCTTATGTACAAGATCTTACTTATTGGGATACTAAATTTAGAAATCTGTCCAGGTAACACATTTTCTCCCATCTTTGGGTTCTCGTCCTTCCGTTTTATTTATTTATTTTGTTTTCACCTCCCGAGAAATAGGTATAAGATTATGCAGCAAGGGCTGATCACCGCCAATGAATACAGGAATCTCATGCAAACCATGTGTCTGGACCGATTTGGGCTGGACATTAATCTCTACCTGCACCTGACTGTGCATGGCGTGGTTGCCTATCAGAGTGCATTTAGATAGACCGACGAGGTAGGGGATCATGAACCCCATGGCAATCATCCGGGCGGCTGCGGCGCTACCCGGCGATCAAACCGGCTGCCGTGGGATGAAAAGGAGAGTGGATGATGGACTGCATCAGTTGGGGGCCAGGGGGATTGCTCCCACCGATCAGAGGGAGGGGGGGCTCGTTAACAAGCGTCTCATCCGTTGAAGCTCCCGGTCATTACAGGAAACCTGCGAGTCATGGAGCAAATGACGGCCAGCATCTCGCAGGTGGCCGATACCACTTGTCGATCGCAAGTGGAGGTGATCTTCGTGCGGTTTTTTGGAGATGTGGAGTTCCCAGGAGCCTAGCGCCATCAGAACCCTAGGCAGAACCGGCGGTCGTGGGCCATGCGAGGGACGTGGGGGGCCGTGGCCCTTCCAATTGGCTCGGTCAAGGTCCGAACAGGGAATGGGTGTTTGACAGGAGGGCGCAGTTCGATCTGTTCTCATCGGGCGAGTTCGGGCAAAACCTGGTTGGTCGGACCCCGGAGCGTCTGGTGACAATTGGGCAGTACGCAGACGTGCCATACGTCGACGCCACGGTAGCTACAGGATGCGTTCCAACGGGGGGGCTGCGGGGGACGTTGATCCAGCAGTGTACGGCTAGACTCCATTTCTCTGCGGACCCGATGCTCGCCTCCATGCAGGTGATCTATGGCAGCGAGGTGGTAGCCCTACATAGAAGATCCCACCCGGGGGGAGGGAGGAGGGAGAAGGCATCCCTGTCAGGGGAAAGGGGGCGCAGCATTGACGGCGGCGGAAGCTTGTTTGTTCGTCCTGCTGCTGTCCTGCTGCCAATGAAACAGTGTGATTGTCGGTAGCCTGCATTAGTGCTTATCCGGGCGCTTCCGTGGCATTTTAGCCCGTGCCAGGAAACAGTACGGAGTAGACCGACGGCCAATCCTTCTTGTACCTACATCCCCTTGGCGCTCTCTCAGTTCTCCATCTCATTCACCTGTTCGTTGCTAATTTATCATCCCCTCACCCAACAATAAATGGCTTCATTCGATACCTCCGTTTGGTCCCAGCTGGAGTTTGGCCCCCGGCTGAAACATTGCTCTCGATCCGTCTAAGATCATTGGAATGGCACTTCTGTTGAGGATCCACTATTGCATTTGCACAGTTTTGTACGTGGTCAAAGTGGGACCCCACGATAAGCAGGCGACAGATCTGATTCGGTGGAAACAGAGCAATCAAGGCTGCCCCTTGGCGAGTATCCCTGCCCTGGCCTGTGGGCTTTCCTGCTTCCTGGACTGACAGCCTTCCCTGAGTTTCCTTCCAAGAGCCCCTGTCAATGATCCTCGATCTAGGGGGTCGAATGGCCTACTCTTAGTCGCAGCCCATGGGTTCCCACAGCCGCATCGAGGCCGTCAGCGTCGAGCCAGGCCTATTGACGCTGGGATATGAATTCTTCCGTGATACCGGCAGGATGAACGCACAATTTATTTCAGGGGACTCTCGAGTCCTGCTGAATGAGGCCCTGAGCGAGGTGACCGGGCGGGTCGACCTTGTGATTGCGTCGCAATTCCTGCATCCGTTCGAAAGAGATGGTTGACTAGCAGCTAGCAAATATATTTTTGGTTTCTCCAGCCCGTCCACCATGCTGGTTGGGAATCGACAGGCCCGCCATCATCCACGCCAGTGTATTTGGCTGTGAGGGATGATGTCCTATCGCAATCGAGAAACCTCAAGCTAGCTATGGAACATTGTCCAGAGAGAGGCGAATACGACATGGTCCGTGGACGTTGATGAACTCAGCCTACAGAAGTGGGGATGGAAGAAGAGGATGGAGAATGGATGCCAGAGGATAGAATGTGAATCAATTTCGTTATCACTCGAATATCTTACTTTAGGGGAGGAACAAGCATCGCTAGTAAATGAGACCCAGTGGCTACAGCAGCCAACGAAATGCCTTACCTGTCCAAGCTCCTTGGCGCATCTCCCCTACTATCTGCACAGTCTCCTCGACCTTCACAATGAACGGTGCGCAGTGACTGCAATCCATTTCCTTGACAATCTACTGCTGTTGAGTGGCTGCCACCATGCCATACTGCGCCTCCTTGGGGACTGCTTCATCCAGCGCTATTACGAAAAAAGGCCAGTCGTCCCCGGAAAACAGCGTCAGCCCATGCAGGAGCTGGGTGGGCCGAGGTAAAGACCAAAATCGCATGAGGCTTAAGGTGAGCCTCCAAGTCTTCCTCGACTTCAGGAGCGAATCCCCGACGGGGTCATCGGGATAGTTCAGTGGCTCCGACAGTTATGGAGAAATGTTAGCTACGTTAGGTGGATCTTGATGGCAGTTTGACCTTGTGGAGAAGAGTCCAAGGCGGCAAATTGCCCCCCTGCAGGCCATCAAACTTAAGTCCCTGTGGACAACAAAGTCTGCAATCAAAATTAACCCCAAACTCCCACCGTTCCGATTCTGCTTCATCCGCTGCGACGTTGCAAAGCCACGGGCAGCCGCCGCTCCAGGCATTCCTACATAAACGTGCATCACCAACAGGATATCTCGGCCTTTCTATTTCACCAAGATTTGGAGGGCTTTGGTGATGGCCTCAATATCCGCCGGGCAGGCTGCCTTGCAAGGATTCGCAGGCTCCAGAAACGAGTAGTCAGCGTAGCGAACGCAGTAACCAGCCCTAGTCAGGGAGTGAAGAAAAGGCTGGTAGAGTGCTGGAGTGATCAAAGCCCCTGGGACGAAGACAACCAGCATTCGTATCCCTATATACATGCTGGGCTTTCTGGTCACGGGCTGGGGACTGGGTTTGGTAAGTACGGGGCCCGTTCCTGACTCTCCCAGCATGACCGACATGCTCACCACTCCAGATTCTCACCACAATCTTTCAATGTGTCCTCACAAACGGCTTCTGGGACAAGTCCATTCCGTCTCACCGTGGGGCACATGTCAGTAAATTCTTCATTGGCAACTCGGATCCAGATATCATTACAGACTTGGCATTGTTGGTCCTTCCCATGCCGTATATCTGGAACCTACATCGGAACACATCACAGAAGCTAGCTCTCTCTAGTGTATTTCTCCTGGGAGGCTTGTAAGCCAAGTTGGTCCTGTCCGACGCTATACTTTCTTGCTGCGGCTGATGTGCGTAGTATGTGTATCATATCGACTATGCGCTTACTCGTCATGTTGAATGTATACAAAGTTCCATCTATCAATGAGACACGGGTGTTTGTCGGCCCATCAGCGTAGACAGCTGTTGAGACCAATATGGGGGTTGTCTCTGGTGAGTATAAAACACCCATACCCAACCCACAGGGATTCCCCGCTGATCGACAATAGCATGTCTACCTTCGCTGCGTCCGCTCATCAGGTTCATTAAGAAAAGCCGTGTGAGCCGAGCCTGCAGTGCCTCCCCTCGGCAAAACTCTAAATTGGCTGGAAGTTTTTGCATTCCAGTGCCAAGCGCAACAAACGGGTCGTTGATGAAGAGTCCATGTTGAACTTGACGGGCATTACCGTGTGTACGACTCTGGATGTGGGGGAGACACAACATTCCTAGCTGGGTCAGCTGTGTACTTCCCTCCAAATCACTCGCTAGGGTCCTTGGCCTAGCCTTTCTTCTATGTTTTAACATCCCCCGCATACTTGACAACCGAAGTGATGATCCCCTAATCTGTACTTTCCAATTCTCACGATGGTGACCGTGTACATACTTTATCAGGAGGAGCACCAGGTTACTCAAGATATCATTCGTCAAACGCATACCTCATCACTATTACGTGTCTAGATCCTACCACGATATTCCTTATCCTGCTATGCACAGCACTCTTATGTCGTCAGGAATCAATGTACGGAGTACAATCCCCACGCTTCCTTCTTCCCCGATATCTTGCTTGCACCTGGTACCCATTGCAAGCTACCCAATTCGCAAGTCGAAACGAGATATACAAGTACCTCGACTGAGTCCACAGATTTTATATTTTCACATGATTCAGTGACTCATTTACTATGAATATGTCCACGACAGAAATACCCATCATAAAAGCACGGATAATACGCACGATTACGTTTTTCACAAACCAGCAATAAATTCGAATTCAATATAAAAACATGTAAGTAAATATTAAACATCAGCATTACAAATACCACACATCCTAAACAACCATCACCACCACAACCGCCACCATCATTCCCAAAACCCGCACCATCGACCACCGACTACCCGCTGACGCAGACCCAGTGTACAACGGATTGACCGCACTCCTTGTGGGAGAAACAACCGCTGTGCTCATGCCACCAGCTTGGCTGCTCTGCGGCCATACGTGTCCTGAGAAGGCAGCGGCAGAAGCAGAGGCAGAGGCATTGTGGTTACCTCCAGGTCCGGAGCCGGAGTGTGGGGTAGATGTGTATGGGAATGGGGTCACGGTGGGTTGAGCGATGTCCGTCTGGGTCATCACGATGGTGCTGATGTAGCCGGTGCAGGTTGCGTCGTTGGAGCATGATTCGACGGTGATGGTTGTCGTGTAGACTGCGTTTGCATTTGCGCCTGTGTTTGCTTCGATACCTGAGCCGGAGCCGGAGCTGGAGCCGGAGCTGGAGCCAGAGCCAGAGCCAGAGATGGAGCTGGAGCCTGCATTGGAACCTGCAATGGAGCTGGTACCCGAGCTTGTACCCAAGCTTGCACCTGCAGAGTTTGTGATGTCACCAGCAGATCCAGATTGAGATCCAGTTGACACAGCCTGAGATGTAACGGCCGAGCCGGTAGGCTGAGAATTTGCAGCCACGGTGAAAGCAGAGACTTCATCAACGCCTTCGGCCGGAATAGAAGTGTGGGCAGGCGATACCGTGTATGTGGCCATTCCCACAACCAGGGTCTCAGTTGTGACATAAGAACCCTGAGACGAGCCACTGCAATTGGAATTATCTCCGCAGGCACTAACTGTCGCAACCCGGGTACTCAGGATAGTAGAGGTGGTGACGGCCGGTACTTCGCCAGCTGCCCCTGTTGCGGATGGCAGAGTGTTAGTCTGGGTGATTGACAGCTGTGATACCGGGTAGACAGTGGTTCCGAGAACCAGTGTTTCGGTGGTTGCGTAGGTGGTCTTTGATCTCAGGGGGCAGTTGGTCACCGATGAAGGACAGGCGGTGATGGTGGTTGTGCCAGTGGTCAAGATGGTAGATGTGGTAAGTTCAGAATCTCCAATACCCCCTCCAACTGCCCCAGTAGCAGAAGGAGACGCAAGCTGGGTGATTGCCGCGCCACTGCCGGTGGCACCGGCCACCGGGCAAACGGTCGTAGAGACAACCAGGGTTTCGGTGGTCAAATACGTGGTCTTCGATCTGAGTGGGCAGTTGGTCACAGACGAAGGGCATGCGGTGATAGTCGCCGTGCGAGTGCTGAACACTGTAGAGGTTGTGAAATCCGAACCACCGTTGCCATGGCCGTGAGCACCGGCAATTCCGGTCACGGACGGGGGGATGGCGGCTGTCTGGGTGGCGCCGGCAGCCTCGGTAACCGGGCAGATCGTGGTGGATACCACAATTGTCTCTGTGGTCACAAAGGTGGTTCTGGAACTGGCCGGGCAGTTGGGAACTGTAGAGGGGCATGCAGTGATGGTTGCCGTACGAGTGGAGAGAACCATCGACGTGGTCAATTGCGGCGTGGAAGACTCAATGGCAGTTACAGTTTGTGTGGCAGAGGCAATGCTCGATTGAGGAGCTCCGGTTGAAACAGAGGCTGGTGCAGAAATAACAACGGGGTTGCTAGGAGCTGGCCTTGAGGCCGGGGCTAAAGAGGCCGGGATAGCCCCGGACGAGGAAGCCGAGCACTGGGTGCGCTGTGGCAGAGGCCGGGAGACATAGCTCCAATGCGGCTGAGAGGCCACCGAATGACTCGGGGCTGGTCTTGAAGAAGTAGTGGACGATCCCCTTAGCAGCGGAGTCAAAGATGAAGGGATTCCGCTTGATGAGGGCACAACGATAGCTGATGGGGTAGGAGTTACCCTGGAAGAAGGAACGGACGATGAATAGACAGCGCTGCAGGGGCTGCGACTAGGGAATGATCTTGAAATGTAAGACCAATGATGTTGACTAGATGTTGCAGCTGAAGGAGTGGGAGTTGCGGTTGATTCAGAAGTAATGGTCAAGGCAACGCTGGTTTGCAACAACAATGCGGCGAGGATCCATCCTCGTACCAGCAGGTGGCCCATCTTGACAGAACCAACTCGAGATTGTAGGTTTCAACGACTGACTATACGAAGAACAAAGGCGGTAGGGAATGAAAAGGTAATGATGATTATAGGCAATTGAACAACATGAAAGTAAAGAATGACTGAGGGTTGGTTCTGTTAAGGGGGGGAAAGAAGGTGAAAATCCGCGTCCGCATGGAGTCCATGGAGAGGCGAGCTGCTGTATATACACCAGCGCGAGCACCGTCGGCTATTGCTACCCAACAAGTGCTGGGAGGAACAAACCAGGAACTCAATGGAACCACTAGTGTGAGGGTCTTGCTCCTGTGGCGCAGCTCCGTATTCAGCTGCACTATTGACGCCCGCTGGGTCGGCATGAGTCGGTGGTGGTGAAAATAGCCGACGGCCATTTTTGCCCAAACCAAGGGAGGACTACTTATTGCGAGGATACTCCAACCCTCGAATGTCCAGTGTCACTCAATTAAGAGCTCCTGGCCTCGTTCTACAAAGATGTCACTCTACCGCTTTGCCCTCGTTGCAGGCCTCCTGCTCGGCCAGGGTTCGGCCAGCGCGCCTAGCCCTAGCTCCCCAGCAGCCAGCTCTCCCGTGGCCAGCAGTCAAGCCCTTGAGCCTACGGTGACCTGTCGGACGGAGCTGGGAACCATCTCGCTGGCATCAGTACCTACCACCACCATCACTCGCACCATCCATGACCAAACCCCAGTCGTTGTCTTCACGACGACACAGGACACTGTCACGGTGACTCCCGATGCCACTACCGTGGTCGTGACAGACTATGCGACCACCACAGTCACTTCCACTGCTTCCACTATCACCGATACCTTCTCAACCACCTCAACCGAGTACGAGACGGCTACAATGACTCTCACTCCTGCTGCCATCACCACTACCGTCTCCGCCACCATCTCGACCACCAGCACCAGTACCTCCACCATTGCCAGCTCCGCAGGCTTTACTCCCATTGCCGACACGCTGCCCGTTGCTACTGCCGCCAAGCGGTCCTTAGTCGAGGACACCGCGTGCTCTCCTTTGTTGGATGATTACCAGTATCCTCAAGAGGTGGAGTGCCATGAGAAGATCATCGTCAAGACCACCACCGTCTCCACCGTCACTGGATCCCCCATTACCGCCACCGCCACTGCCCCCACCACCGCAGTGACAGTGACCAACACCATCACCCAGAGCTCGACGGTGCTTCCCTCCGATGTCTCTACTACCCTGAGCTACAGCACCACCTCCACCATCACCGAGACAAGCTACGCTGCGGCCGTGACCAACACTGTGACTTCGACAACCACCGCCGTGGGCGCCGTTGCGACCACCACCTTCTACGAAGCGTGCGCTAGCAACAACATCGCCGGCGATCCTCTCTCCTCCGACTACGGCACCTTTTCGGGCCAGTACATTTACTACATTACCTTCAGTAGTGTCCCTGGAGAGAGTCTGAGTGTTGGCAACACCGCCTCTGCATATGACTGCTGCGTCAGCTGCATGCAAACCTCCACTTGCGCCATGTCCTACTACAACGCGATTTCCTCTTCTGTTAAATACTGCTATCTCATCAAGACCACGTCTTGCTCACAAGATTCGACTTATGCCATGGCGTCGGTGCACAGCTCCTCGGCAACTATCCAAATGTCCAATGGAAACTGTGGGCGGGTCCGGGGTGCACAGGGTTGATGCGTGGATACTGTATGGATGGTCAGATTTCAAGTGGTTCTTATCTGTATTTATTGTATTTAATATTACACTTCTTCGTTATAATTTACTTCCGTTGCATTCAGAAAATTCAGTCATACAAGTAATAAAGGGCCCGGCTATGATCAATCCAAGCCTCACCAACTCTACTGAACCCACCCCCCCCCAACAACGCACAACAATAAAAAGATCAATAACCTAACGCCACTCAACCCTCGTATCCCGGAAATTACCCAGAAACTAGCGCAGCCACCGATACGCCAGATCGGCTTTTTTTACTCTGTCGATATTCGGGTCAGGTACCCTGCGCATTTGATTGGTCGGGAGGCTTTTAGTTTTTAAACAAGAGTCCAGGCCACCCTGCTATATAGATCCTCGGGGCACAAACACTCGGGTATCTCCGAGTGCTAATCTGGAATTGCTTCATGGTAGGTTTGAATGGTGTTTTGGATCGATTGGTGCTTGTAGCTGCAGGTATACTATGCTATATGTATTCTCGGGGGAGGGGTACAGGTGGACGTTTAATCCTAATACAAATGTGGCTAGGAATGAGTAAGGAAAGGGTTGGTTACAGAGATGGTTATATGTTATATTTTGGTTTCATTTATGAAATCACCGTCTGCGTCCTGAACTTCCACACGCATTCCATTGGGGGGTCCGGCGCGGTTGGCAGCGGGTCGTCCATATGTGCGTCCAATCGACCAGGTATTCTGCGGAGGACGGCTATCAGCACTCAGCAGGTCCTACCAAGGCTCTGTCTGGGCTTCAAATAACGGCCACCCTGAATGCTAAAAATATCGATAATTAAAAAGTCAAAAACATACAACAGAAGGGATTCGCTGGTGGTCACCCACCCAACTACTAACCTCCCGGCGTGTGGCTTGAGTACGGCTGAGCGGACGGGAAGCCCTGTTTTCCACACCCTATGGTCGTATGTACTATTCTTTGCTTCAAGTTGCCTCATATAGAGTATTTGAGTGTATCGATAGTAATGATTTTATAAATAGGCCGGCTCTGCTGACACGGTCAGCCCGCTTACGAACTTCTCTTTTATCCTACCAATGGTCTAGTTGTATTAATGTCCAGATCCTCATCAGAATATATTGGGAATGACCACTGGGTGTGGCTTGGTCTAACGGCTCATTTACCGTCCCCATGACGTGCTCATGGGGGCGTCGGAGGTGAGCGACGCGAGTCGGGAAGACGGGAGTCGGTTGCATAACCAACCATACCCTAGGAAATACACGATATCTTCACCTACCACCCCGTTCATTCCCATTGACTCCAATGAGTCAGTCTCATTTATATAGTTATCTATCTGTATAAAAGACGGCAGTTATGATATGTTGGGACATCTCTACCTTCCGCGCCAGTAGCCAGGCGGGATTAATCTCTTTTGGTCTACGTGGTAGTAGTTCTGACATGATATTAGTATAAGAACAGAATTAACCCAATATATCACTAAGAATACCCATCTACCCATCTGTATATTTATTTATTTATCGTCCCCTACACTTCCCAACCACCCACCCCCCTCCCATTAACCCACAAATACACCCCCCCAAGAACCCCCACCATCACCCCCGCCCCAACATAACACCCCATCGACGCCACCATCCCCATCTTCACCCCCTCCATCCCACTTCCCTCAAACATCCTCTGCCCCAAAAGCCCCCCCCAAATTACTCCCGATCACACAAAGCGCCAACCCCACACTCCTTTCCCTCTCATTCCTCGCATTCCGACTACACCAGGCATTATTGACCGGTTGGGCGATGAGCATTCCCGCTACAATGAGCGTGAATAGAGCATATAGCGTCCATGGGGATGTATGTGGAGTAGTAGTGGTGTAGAAGTGGTAGAACAGGCCGACGAAGACGAGACACCAGCTGTAGGAGAGGAGACAGGCGAGACTGGTGAGGTGGGTTCTGGAGGCGAAGATGGAGAGGCCTAGGGCTAGGGGCAGGGCCGTGAAGTAGCCGACTGCTATTAGGGCGTTGGCGGTCGTGCGGTGGAAGCTGAGCGATTCGAGGATCGTTGGGCCGAAGAGGACGAGCCCGCCCGCGGGGAGGAGGCTGAGGAGGTTGATGGTGAAGTGCAGGTAGGGGGTTGGGGTGGTGAGGGCTTTGAGGAGGGAGGGGGAGGGGGAGGATGAGGATGGGGATGGGGAGGAGAGTTGGAGGGTCTGGAGGAGGTGGCCCTCTCGGGGGCTGAAGAGGTTGAAGCTTTTGTGGACGGGGCGGGTGTCGGGGGGAGAGCCGGGAAGGAGGACGAGTAGGACGAGACTGAAGGTTAGGGTCATGGCGCCGTCCACTGGGGAGGAGGTTAGGTATGTAGAGTGTTTTATGGGTATGGGTCGGGGGAGGGGGGTACCTAGGAAGAGCCAGCGCCAACCTGACCAGCCTCGTATACCGTCTAGGGTTAACAGGCCGGCAGCGATAAGAGTGCTGGTGCCTGAGGCAATGTAGTTGCCGTAGTAGAAGATGGCGAAGCGCGTGGACACCACAGACCGGGGGTAGAACTCGCTCAGTAGGTACATGGCGCCAGGGATGAAGCCGCCTTCGACAACGCCCAGGAGGAAGCGGGTGGCATAGTACTGCGCCCGATTTTGGATGAAGCACTGGAAGGTTGCGATACAGCCCCAGGCGAGCATCTGGAATACAAGCCAACGGTGAGCCCTGACGCGGGCAAGGAGGATGTTGGCCGGAAGCTCGAAGATGATGATGCCAGCTTGCTGGAGCTGGTTGCCTAGGGTTGCCTGGGCGGTAGTGATGCCCAGGTCGGTGATGAAATGGTCGGTTAGGGCGTTGCTGATGTTGGACCGATCGAGGCAGAGGAAGAAGAAGGCGATGAGAAGGAGTGGGAGGACATAGAAATCGACTCTGTTGGGGCGTGAGTTGGGCCATGTTACGTCTCAGGTAGGGGGATGTACTTGCGAATGAGCTTCCGCTCCTCGTCCGCATCCCAGTCATTGACTATCGACCCGCTCTCTGTCACCGACGGCTGGCTCTGCGGTTCCTCTTTTTCAAATGACATCTTGCTCATAGAGAGGGAAAACCACGACGCTCCATTTACCGACTATATATAGATACACAATCCGAGGATAGAGGGATGGAGAGGGAGATTGCAACAACGGGGTAGTAGAAAAATAGAAGGGATCAGACTAAATGCCGCGACCCTTGTCAAATAGTGCTAGTACCAGGACGAGGCCCATGCTATATGTACCATGGTTGGGAGGATGCGGATGCCGTGTCAGGTAAGACAGCATCTGGATACAGGCTGGGAATGAAATCAAAGGCAGCCAGGCAGCGAGGAAGTAGAAAAACATGATGAAACAATCACCAGATTCGCCATTTTAGCTCCACCTGACGCATGCGCATCCCGTTCTCGAGTGGAGACATCAACCGGGAGGGAGGTTAGTGTCGCTCACCTCCGACGCCCACCTCCGATGCTTGTCCCCACAGCAGCCAGGCGGAGACGAGCTTATCGATTTCCCTGTTTATGCGAGAAACCGACAACTTTCCACAGCGCTGGCTTCATCTGTCGCCTTTTTCTAGCAAAAAAAACAGCCAACAAAAGACCATGTCTCGCGATCCCTCCCAGCCCAACATCGTGCTCATCCTGGCCGACAATCTCGGCTGGGGCGAACTCGGGTGCTATGGCGGGGGCGTCCTTCGTGGCGCCGCAACACCACACATCGATCGACTCGCCACCGAAGGCCTCCTCCTCCACAACTTCAACGTCGAGAGCGACTGCGTACCCACGCGCTCGGCACTCATGACAGGCCGCCATCCCATCCGCACCGGGTGCCGACAGTCCGTTCCGCCGGGGTTCCCGCAGGGCCTGACGCCCTGGGAGCGTACACTCGCGGAGGAGTTGAAGCGCGTGGGCTACCACACGGCGCATCACGGGAAATGGCACCTGGGGGATATCCCCGGCCGGTATCCCTCGGACCGTGGCTTCGATGAATGGTACGGCATCCCGCGCACGACGGACGAGACCCAGTTCACGACATCCCCCGGCTACACCCCGGAGGTCGCGGAGCTGCCGTACATCATGCAGGGCAAGGCGGGGACGCCGTCGACGAACGTCGTCGTCTATGATTTGGAGCAGCGGCGGGGAATTGATGAGACGTTGGTGCGGAAATCCAAGGATTGGTTAAGCCGGGTGGCGTCAACAGGACAGCCGTTTTTCTTGTACCATCCACTGGTCCATCTCCATTTCCCGACGCTGCCACACCGAGACTTCGCGGGGAAGACGGGGCAGGGCGACTTTGCAGACTCGATGGTGGAGATGGATTCTCGGGTTGGGGAGCTGTTGACAGCGATCGATGAGCTGGGGCTGCGGGAGAATACCGTGGTCATCTTTGCATCGGACAATGGGCCCGAGTTCCGCGAGCCGTATCGCGGCACTGCCGGCCCCTGGACGGGCACGTATCACACGGCCATGGAGGGCAGTCTGCGCGTTCCCTTTATTGTACGGTGGCCGGGTCGGGTCCCGCAGAATGTGACCTCCAATGAGCTGGTGCATGTCACGGATGTCTTTACAACGTTGCTTCATGTGGCCGGCACGGCCCCGCCGGCGGATCGGCCGATTGATGGCATTAACCAACTGCCTTTTTTCTTGAATCCCACCACCGAGAAATCCCCCCGCGACGGGTTTCTGTTCTACATCAAGAAGGAGCTGGTGGCGATCAAGTGGCGCGATTGGAAGTTGCATTTCATTTGGTCGCCGGCGGTCAATCAGTCCAAGGGGAAACTCGAAAGCCCCTATTTGTTTAATGTGGTGCGTGACCCCAAGGAGGAGTCGAATGTCATGTCGTTCAATACCTGGGTGCTGCAGCCGATGTTGAGACTGCGGGCCGAGTTCATGCGGAGTCTAGCCGGGGACCCTGCTCCGAGGGATGAGTTGAAGGAGGACTGGGATCTGTGAGGAATATGAGAAGCATATTAAACAAACTCCGAGGATTCCAGATTGGTGTGCGAGTACTCCGTAGATGAAAGTAGGTCCTGCAAATCCGGAATCGGTGGCCACGAGGGTGAAAAGTCTGCCAGGAAAGTCTGAAATGGTTCGAATGGTCCTAGGTTTCTATGTTCGAAGCCAGCTGGTCCGTTGTTCGGCGAGTCGAATGGTACTCCAGGGGTGAGGATTACCGAATCCGGCCGAGTCACCCGCTGGTTGATGTGATCGAACAGGTCGCGACATTTCCGGCCTTGTGGATGCCGTTCCACCATGCCCCAGAGTACAGCAGAACAGGTCGCCGTTGTGGAGGCGAGCTCATCCGCCGGGAACTCCCTGCTCAGCTGTGGGGTCTTGCACATGCAGTAAAGAATGGCTGTCCCCGCCAGGAACAGCTTGTGTATCGTTCGCCAGTAGAACCGAAGGGTGCCTGCTTGGAAAGCTTCCCGGTAGCAGCGGACGCTTTCGATGGAGCTCAATCGCCTCTTCCAGCGATAGAGCCGGCTGAAACTTATTCGGCGAATGAAGAAGAACCTTCATGTTGCTGTAGAAGCCGGCAAAGGTGTTTTGATGGATGTGCACCGATGAAAGAGGTCTTTCGGTGTACCACTGCTGCACTCGATCCAGAATGCTCGATTTCCAGGCCAGGAAATCGAAGGCGGGAAATCCACGGGGGGTAGCTTGGAATAGTCGGGCGTGGATTTCCGATTCGAGCCGACGCCCCCGGATGATCCCGACGGCCACTTGTCTCTTCAAGGTCTGCTCCTGCTGTCCCGTTTCATCGGGGACAAGGGGATAGTCGGCCGATATCGCTTCGTCGGGGATGGAGCATGGCCTCCCCAGCACGGCGCAGACATTGAGCTCGAGGGAACAGGCGGCCCAAAATAGCCGCCGTCGCCGGTCTAGCTCTGCTGGTGCCATTCTCGTAGGCTCGGTGGGGGCCTCGTGCAGCCCGAGGTCCACCGCCAGCCGAGTGGCGAGGCCGGCCGTATGCCATGCACCGCTGGACTTGGGGTGCAAGGAGACGTATTGGGCCAGCAGTAGGATGGCTTCCATGTGGTCGAGATCTCCCGTGAAGATAGCCATGGGCCGTTCGTCGACAATCTTGATCGCCGACGCGAACCGTTGATCGGATATTCGATATGGCGTGGACAGATCTTTCTTGGTCAGAAGCAGGATGCCGATCGCCAAAACCATGAAACATCGGAAGACGCCGTGTTCGGCGCCGTCTGGCACGCCATCAATGAATGACACACGATAGACCTGGTCGAGGTCGGCTTCCAAGGCCGTCCTTTGCAGAACTGGTAGGAACCAGTCACTGTGGTCAAAGAAGATATGCACCACTTTCTCTGCGCTGATTTGGGGAGCTTGGAAACAGCATCTCATCAATCGGCTCAAACCACTCGGCATTCTCGGCGGCCGCGCCCTGAAGGGTCTCTATATCGATGCCGATTTCCACGAGCAAGAGCCGGGTGAGACCCAAGCCGCACCCGGCGCCCATATACCGCGGAAAGGAGGTGGCTGATAGCGAAACAAATGCTGCCTGCTGCAGCACCTGATCGACCCCCGCTGGAACCTGTCTCGGATGGAGAGGGCTTGGTGACACCAACGGGCTCGAGGCGCTGGGGAGCTCGGGCGGAGGCGTCTCCACCGAGACCCCGTGCTCACGAAGCTGCTTCTCAAGCATGGCAATCCGGTCTTCGAGACTCTGGAGGTAGCTAGAGGCAGAAAATTGATCAGGCATGCGGTGGTGATGTCGGATGTCTTCTGGGGACTTACCTGCGCGGTGCAATCCTCCCTGTGACGGTATCAAAGCCTACACAGCTAACCCCGGCCCGTTTGCAGTTGGAACACGCTCTAAACAGCCGACCCGTCTGGTTTTAGTTTCTGCAGCTAGCGCGCAGCGAGCATGAGGGGAGACGAACGGCAATTGCTGATCACACCGCTGCTTGCGGCTCTTGCAGCGAGTGCAGGCCGTCACATTGCCGCGACGAACATCCACCCGAGGCATCGCGGCAGCTTGGTTGAGTTCGTGATCGATGGCGGAGTTGCGGAGAGAACGCGGAATTCAGGTGGAGCCCTGGATAAGGGGAGAGTTCCACCCTTTCCGCTTACTGGACTGGGAAAGGCTTCGATTTTATCCCCGACAGAATCTCACCGCTTTAATCATTATACTGCCTGAGGATAGCCACCCCACTCTACTATACTTGATAGGTTATGCAATGACTTTATCTCTGGGGCATAAGTTTCGAATCGAGAAATGGCCGATTGGTCTATATCTACAAGGTCTCGAGACTTGTAAAGATATATTGGTTGAAAAATCAGGATATAGGTCAGTCCAATAGCTGGTAGTACTTCCTCTCCGGTCCCTCACTCCCAAAAAGCTCTCGAATGGGGAGGTGGGCTGTACCTGGAATTAAAGCGAGAAAAAGGGTCCCGGCAGAGCGGTAGCAGGATTCGGTTGAGGTCTAGCATGGCTAACTTGTAATGCGCTCATACATGCCTCAGGTCCACAACTCTGCCCAATTGCCCGATATAGTCAGAGGCTGCCTGCTTCTATTGTCCGTTACTTGTTTATATTTATACCAGCCAGTCAACCTATCATTCTATTGGCGGGAAAGTACTTTTGACATAATTTAGTTCATCCATTAACAATAACTCCTTAATCTAAAATCACAAGAATGATTAACTATCGGTGCATAATAATACAAAGCCAGTACAAAGACTCGGCTACTCCATGTCAGGATGCTCCTCGGTCCACTCCGCATAGCCGAGACTCGGATCCAGCGCCAGCGACGGGTCCAGGACAAAGTCCTCCGACACACCAGCGGTCAGGGTGCCATCCCAGCAGTGCTCCTGGAAGCACTGCTCGCAGGCCTGCGAGCGCTGCATGCCCACCCGCGCCAGACTACGGTCAATGGCCGCACAGCCGAGACATTCGGTCCAGGTGCTGTCGAGGGTTCCGTTGCCCTGCGTCAGCAGGTTGAAGCTGTTCTGCATGATGCCGTTGGCCTCGGCGGACGACAGGGTGGTCGTTGACCAGCTGAAGTTGCTGTACCAGCTGTACGGCGCGTTGGCGAAGTACGCGACGATGGGTGAGGTCGCGTCGCGTGTCGTGGTGAGGTTCGTGTCGCAGCCGAACAGCACCGGCTTGATTGTGTAGTTACGCGCTAGCATCTCGCGGACAGGCGGGATCTCGGGGAAGGGCAGGCCGTGGGCTTTGGCGAACACGTAGCTGTCGTAGATGTTGGTGCCATTGTTCCATGTGTAGGGCTCATCGTCGGCGTCATCGTCCCAAGCCATACTAGAGGATATTAGAATGGGCTGGAGAACCCTAAGTCAGAAGAGGAGGCTTACATAAAGTCGAGCTTGCGGTCGGGCTGGATCAGCGGCAAGAAGGGGATTGACTGTCCTGCCTCAGAGCCGTCGGCCAAGGTGAGGTTCTCGTCTGGGTTGAAAGCGTTGGGGATGGAGGGATTGCTGATCTGGGAGACGGTGTAGTTGAAGAACTCGCTGAAAACCTCGTCAACCAGCTCCACCAGCTCGTCCACATTGGAGTCCCGCTTCTGAATGGCACCGTTGCGCTTGGAGAAGGTCCCCAGCGTGTCGTTGCTCACGGCCTCGAGATACCAGTAGTTCCACGCGCTCGCGACGGAGCCCAGGACAAAGCTGGCCTGATCGAGATTGACGACGCACTGCTCGGCCGTGTTGTTCTCGTTGGGGACCGTGCCAACGTACTTGGTAGGCACAAATCCAAGCTTCCACGAGCCGAACTCGAAGGGGTTCCATTCGTACTTTTTGTCTGTCAGTATTGGCATCGAGATGGGGGAATATGTGGGGAAGTTACCCATGGAGCCTCCCACGAGGGAACATAGAGGCCGTCTTCGACCGGTGAGCTCCTGTTGATGCTGCTGGCGATTAGGATCGGGAAGGGCCCGCTGAAGCTCTTGAAGCCCGGCATCTCAGGGATCGAAGACCAGGTGCGGTTCACTCCGGGGATGGTCTGGGCAGCAAATCCCCGCCCCATCATGTCGGCCACGGAAATATTGAACCCGGCCTCGTACTTTTCGACGAGGACCTCGAAATAGCCCTCCACGGTATCCTCGGTGAACCGGTCCACGTCTAGCTGCCAGTCCGCGACCATGTCGCCGATGGGCTCGTAGTCGTGGAAGGTCGGTGACGAGACGGGCCACGACCCGCCGGAGAGGCCGGCGATGTAGGTCAGCATCTGGAACAGGCCGCCCACCTTGGCCTCTCGGGCACCCGCCGTGCGCTCATCGATGGCCTGCAGCCCGCCGACCCCCGTCGTGGCCGAGCGCCAGCCGCCACCGCTGTTGGCCCAGCCGATCACCGGCACGTTGTAGTCGATGTTGGCAAGCACTCGGTCCATGTACTCGGCCGTGTCGAAGTCTCCCAGGTCCAGGTTCCAGAGATACCTGCCCAGCGCCTCGACGATCTGTGCCTTGCGGCCATGGACCCATTCGGACTCGGCCAGTGAAGTCGACCGGGGCTGGCGCACGAGCTGGATGTCTTCGGGACAATCGACATAATACGGGGCGTAGCTGTCTGTAGAACTGTTGCTGGCGAGTGCCGTGGCAGCTGCCAGGAACACTGCATGATGGATATGATTAGCGGGGATTTCCAGCCAGACTTTGCTTGCGGGTCTTTACCTGGAAGAGCGATTTTGGAAACCATTGCTGATTCTTTTCTTTTCTTCCTCGGACCGCCGATGCTGATGAACAAAACTATCAACGTGGGATTCAACAAGGGTTATATACTGACAACCGGGTACTGCTGAATAGGAATAGACTCGCATTTGTATGCCTCTGTTGAGGGATCATCTCTCATCCTTCATTGCTCCATGGGGTATACACTTCAGTTCAAGGCGGAGTCTAGCAGTATTTCTTCTAAGCGAGGTGACCAATAATAAGGTGGCAGCACAGCCTCGCATCTCCCCACTTCTTCGAGCCGAGAGTTACTATCTCAAGGCGATTGGAGACAGCATTGCTGACAGGTCCATTCACGGGAGCCTCCGAAGAGGTTACTGTTTTGGGGCAAAAGCCATGCTGATCCCCAGGCCGATGACTCGTCGAAGCTTTTGGGGCCCCACTTTTGGGCCCCGTTATTCGGCGTTATGATGTCAGGACTCACGCTAGCATCCCTCAGATCCTCCTAAGCCTGCTAAGCTTGCGAGACGCGTGGCCGAACCCAGCCTTGTCACTGTTGGGGGAAGCTTCTTTTATGAACTAACTTGTTATAGTATGTTCTACGGGGTAGTGGAGAGGACGCCTGACGGCTACTCAATAGACTAATAAGACGCTGCCTACTCGGTAAGCACAAGGCGCAGCCTGAAGAATTAGTGGGTGAATGTCGGAAAATGTACCCGACGCTCAACTGTACGAATGGGCGGGCCCCTGTGCCCTACGGGAAGGGTACGATCAAAATATGAATCAGTATATGCCACCCGGAAAAGTATAAAAACAGTGATGAAATGTCAGCACTAGTTTTTCAGGCCGAATACTGCATGGGGTATATACGTCAGTCCGTCAGCTGCTAGTACCTGCTCTCCAGTCTTACTTTCAGAGAGTTCTGGAATGATGAAGAGGTGGGGGGCCTGTAACAGAAGCAATACTGTTGGTGGATATAGATCAGGTACATGGTTCGCTTTCATTCGTCTATGTATAGCTATCTGTCTTGTCAAGCCCTTCTGCATCTCGTCTTTTCTTTTTATATTTCAAATGACATTCTTCATTGGGTGATGTGGCTGGGGACTGGTCCTTCAGCTCAGTGATTTATCTGTCAGAAGCATTGAGTAATAGAGGCATTCTTCTGGTAGGTGTACGATACTTGAACCACGAATCACAATTCGGTCATTTATATTATTCTACTCTTCCTGTAGCTGCACATCACAATGAAAATAATGAATCCAAGTCATCTCATCTCTTTACATAGTTGGCCTCTATCTCATCCAGCATGAATACCTAGCTCCCGGTAAAACCTCTCTTCGACTGTTTGGTGTTATGCACTTACATGCTAAAAAGATATAACCCTCAAGATCAAATCTGCAACCTATATCAAAATAGGCAATAAACCACTCATCTCCCAACAATATCCGTAGAAATTGAAACAACTCTATGTATCCAACGATGATTTATAACACACAACCACCACAACACCCTCACCTCCCCAACCCTAAACCTCCTCCCCACCATCAGAAAACCGCACCGGATCTCTACGCGTACGATTAACCCTCAAATCAAAAACATCCAGCCGCTGATACCCACCGACCACATCATGATACTGCTTGCCCTCAACCACACGACTCAAATCCAGATCCGCATACAAGATACCCTCGTCCGCCTGCAAAAACTCCCTCCTCTGCGCCTCCCCAGTCACCTCATCCACCGTCCAGCCCTGCACAGCCGCCCCCGTTGGATCCAAGAACATGCTCACCCCGCGGGGAGAAGTTTCCAGGGCCCGACGGATCCGACCGGGCTCCGTTGCCCCGTCAACCAGCGTCTCGATGGCCGTCTCATCCAGCACACCACTGCACATGACCCCGAAACATTTCGCCTCGAAGCAGTGCGCCGCAGCCCGTAATCGGTTCGCGAGCACATTATCGTAGTTGCGGGATGCCGTCGCTGCAGCACCTCCGGCATCGTCCGACACCCGCGTCGGCCAGATACACGGCCAACTAGAGATATGAATTTCCTGGCGCTGCGCCATTAGGGCATACCGGGCGAGGGGGTTAGTGTTCTCGCCGCAGATCAAAGCCCCGATGCGGCCGGCGGGGGTATCGGCAACGCGCAACCCGTACCCGTCGCCGGGGCTCCAGGTCAGTTTTTCGAAAAAGGTGGGTACGAGTTTGCGGTGGTGGATGGCGATTTTTCCCGTGGGGTCGATCAATAGGTTCGTGTTGTATAGACTGGCGGTGCTGGCGGGGCTGCGCTCGGATATGCCCATGCTCACGACGGTGTGTGTGGCGCGGGCGGCGGCGCGGATGGCGGCTATTTCTTCTCCGTCGACGGCGATGGATTGCGCGACCATGCGCTCGAATAAGGTGTGGTTTGAGGTTGGGGGGCGGAGGGCGCTCCAGAGGGGGAATGCGGAAATGTAGGATTCGGGGAAGACGATTAGTTGTGCTTTTTGTCTTGCTGCTTGGTGGATCAGGGAGATGGCTTTGGCGGTTGTTTGGGTGGCGGAGAGGAAATGTGGGGATACATGGCAGGCCGCGACGCGGGTGATGGCCATTGTCTGGGTTTTCTTCTTTTTGTCTGGGGGGCTGGTGACGGGGGGTTGGAAGTCTTTGTGAAGGTGTTGCTGATATATTGGATATTGGTGGTTTGAGGGGTCGTTGAATGAGGTGGCGGGAAACCCGCCCACTTGGGGGAATGAATGTCCTGATAAGCGGGGTTCCTATCAGAAACAAAGCCATCAACAATAGTTACAAAAATGACCTCTTGCACTTCAGCGATAAGCACTTGCACTCCAGATCATCACTACTACAACTTGATGAAAGATATTAAGCCAGTCCGCTTACCTATTTTGTAACCTCAACCAGGTCAGGACTGTTTCTTCCCCCCCCCTCCCCCTCCCCCCGGGGTATCCTAAACCCTAACATCGCCAATCCCTCACCACTAAGCCTTTTCATCGCAGCATCCCTTCTTTGCAGAGCAGATCGACTCCACATCCACCGTCATATCGCGATAGAAAGCCGCCGACATCTCTTCCAGTGTGCGGCCCCGCATCTCCGGGTAGAACAAGTACCACACTAGCCCACAGCCAACGTAATATTTCCACCCGATCGCATCCAGCACAATGGGGTGGACGGAGGTCCTGAAGATGATGGCAATGATGCACGACATCCATGTTACCGATAGTCCGCGTGAGCGCAGCCAGATCTCGCATGGAGATGAGGTTAATAAGCGGGTTCTGGACAGCATCGCCGCCTATGGCCCGTCGGGGTTCGTGTTCGGGGCAGGTCCTGTAGATCATAAAGGTGGGTAAGGGTGAAAAGTTGATACGGCCGGGTCATGAGGCCATATCTGACACCAGAGAAAGAGTGTTTTGTTGTTGTTGAACCGGTTTTCATATAGCGACTGTGTGATGGCATTGCTTGCACACTTCAGAAGAAATGTCGTCATTCCTACTAAGACTGATCCATGGCCATCGGGAACATAAAACATACTAAACCCTGTGATGCTCCTGGAAGGGGAATCCTGGGAGGGGAACCCGTGGTTGGATGGCAGTGCAGTAAGCAGTCCGTCCAGCTCGTCTTCTGCGCAACCTCCCGGGGCCATCTACTGATGCCTTGCGACGCGGCTGGGGACTCCTGGGAGCGGCCGATCCAGAAGTAAGCCCGTCGGCCTGGATTGTGTGGATGGAAGGGCGTTTGCACGGAGGGCACACCGTTGCTTTGATAAGAGAGCAGAGCCAGTCCAGGAATCGTGGCTGACCCGTGACAGCGTGGTATACGATGCTCGGGTTACTGGGACCATGAAGACTACGGAATACGAGCAGATGGGCCGAATTAAAATCACCAAATCTATTCATTCTTACGGGTTTGTCCTAGAGACCAGGCCGCACGCTGTCCACCCTGGGCGCCCATCCTGGCTTATGGCAGTGTCATGACCAGCTTCTTCGCCGATACTCCTTGTTTCAAGGTGTCCAAGGCTCCCTGGATCGCTTCCAACCCCGTGCCCACCACCTCAGGCTCAGGCGCAGCAACGAAGCTCCCGTGGGCCAATGCCGCGGGGAGATATTCCCCGTAGAGGCGATGGCTGACCTCATTGTCCTTGACAGTGCTGGCGAAGATGAACTTGCATGCCACCCCATCAGGCACGGTAGGGGGCGCGGGCATGGACAGAGCGACAAACTTGTCGCCCTCGGACTCGGCGACGACGTGCAGACACGCCTCTGCTGCCTCGTTGCGGGTCTGAGGCACCACCCCCGCGATGGCCAGGGCCCCCGCACAGGTCTTGCCGCGGAAGGCCTCCCGCAGATCGTCGCGGATGGTGGGTTGCTTGTAGTCGAACACCGCCGTGGCCCCCAGGCGGCGGACGTAGTCGAAGTTGTGCGGGGAGGAGGTGGCGATGACCTCGTAGCCGGCCGCGACGGCCAGCTGGATGGCGTTGCTGCCCACGCTGGTGGCACCGCCCCAGATCAGGAGGGTCTTCCCTGTCGGGATTGGAGTCAGGGACGGGGTCTGTAGGCCTAGATAGTCCTGCTGGAAGAGACCCGCGATGGCGGTGGAGAAGGCGAGGGGGATGACGGCGGCCTGCTCGTAGGGCAGAGCGGCGGGCAGAGTTGAGGTCATATTCTCCAGCAATACGACATATTGTTGAAAGGCCGCCTCGAGGCTGTTATTGGTGTTGGTGCCCACCGCTTGGCCGACGACACGATCGCCGGGCTGGAAGCGAGTAACGCCAGGGCCGACCGCCACGACCTCGCCTGCTACATCCTCTCCCAGGATCAGGGGGAAGGTAATCCACGGAAACAGGGTCTCGCCCATCATCTGGATGGCATAGTCGATGGCGTTGACCGCCAGGGCATGAACGCGCACCACGATGCGGTTCTCGCCCGCCGTCGGGTACGGCGCTTCCTGGACGACGAGTGCCTGGTTCTTTCCGGGGGCGATGGCGGCGTGGTTGATGGGCATGATGGTGCGTGGGGAAATAAAGATTCGATGAATGTGGATGACAGTTGGAGTGCTGGTCGCCAGGTTAGGGCGGGAGGGAAACTATATATATAGCCGAGGGGTTGGCGCAATCCCGACGGGATGACCTCCCTCTCAACTCCGAGCCTCGTGCATCTTCATTCACCCCGTCGGGGTTGAAAGCCGGCGGAGTTTCTGTGGCTGACAGGCCTACCTTTCGATAAGCTACTCGGGAAACTTGAAATCTACCACACCGTACTTGAGAGCCAGGAAGAGGATCACAGCGATGGAAATTTTCGTACCCTGTGCTGCCGTTTCCCGCCTTCTCTTAAAGAAATGCAAAGTTAAAAGCTTAACATCATAACCTCTCCTCGTCACAAAATATGTACCGAAGCTTCTGCCAGGATCGGCTCAAATAATTAAGCTTTCATGTCACGCTCCTTGCCGACTCCCCTACCCCAGAAAGCCATAGAATATGAGTGAGACATGCAATATGGCCCCAAGCTCATGACGCCATTTTCATCCAGTTCTTATTTAAGGGTTCAGAACATGGTCGCTATCTGGTGGATTGGTCTTTTCTTTTTTTTAAAAAAAAGAAAGAAAGAAAGAAAGAAAGAAAGATCTTCAGTGTTGCATTATACTCAGTTACCTGACTAGAAAGAGGTTCAGAGTCTCATGCGCAAAAAAGAAACTGATGCCGAAACCGCGGGGAAGCTCGATACTATTACCGTCTACGTGACCTGAAAGTGGAACATGGACTAGAGTAGTATTGAGCAGTAGCATTGCACCCATTGACCCTACATGTACTACATCATAAAGGCGGGGATGTTACACATTAGCCCGGGAGCCAATAAGCATAATATAACCTTTGGCAACGAAGCACAGATTATCAAACATGTACAAGGATAGGCTGGTCAGCTGAGCTATCAAAGGTATGGCCATTTCGTAAGAAGTGATAATGGGGGTTGTGTTACAATCCACCCAGAAATAGAAACCTGGGGGAAGACATAAAGAGGGGTTGGATTCTTACTCCATGGCCTCCCATTTCTGCATCTTTATCCATCATGCCTTCATCGAAAAGCGAGTACTAATAACGAACTGCACAATGCATCTTCATTTCTGGATCATAGCCACCCTCGCCTATCTGGCTACTTCCGCCCCTCCTCCTGAACCTGCAACTGATGATATCGTTGCTGATAACTGTGGATACCCCAACGGAAACTGCTATGATAATAACTGTCATGGCGAGCTTAGCAGCGACCGCATAACATGTACTTCGGTATGGCTTTCTTGTTTTGCAATGGCGATGCGGAGGTATGAATACTCTGGACTAACCTATCCTTTCTAGGGCCCATACCTAGGTTGTCCCTGCGGATATGGCTGTGGAAGGAATGTTGGCCCTTGTAACGAAAACGGCTGCGATGGTCGGAATGGACGCTGCACGAATAATTATTTGGGGTGCAATTGTCATTGACATGGGAAGCCTGTTTATAAGGGAATGAAGGTGTCGATGGTTGGGTAGTATTTTACTAGTTCGTCTCATTCTGGTACTGAGGTTTTAATGTCCACTGTGGGTGAAAGTCTGGTCCTAATGGATGAAAATGAATACTGTTATGACAGTACGTACAGATTGTGGAATGAATTAGAGCACAAAAAAGTAATCACATAACACCTTGTAGAAAGACAAAAAGAGAGGGTTTTGTTCAATGATCAGAGCAAGTGTTGGAGTGTTTATCGTTTCGGACACTTCGTACGAGTCATCTTTTCTGGTCGAAAATGATTCGGACTCACTTCTTGGTAACAGAGACGAATTGGACTTCGAGCTGGTGGTCTTCGTGCCATCCACACCCCTTAGTCATCCCATAACTGGCATGTCTGATCATCTCGTACCAGCTGACCTCATCGTAATATGGAGTGTCTCCACCTTGAAAATGATCACGATTGTCGATCCATTTGAACATCGCAGTTTTCGGTAGGCTCCCTAGCTCCCAACGCGACTGCGCTTTACCATCAATCTCCTCCCTCGGCATGTCTTTGAAGTTGACAACTAGAAACACCTTTTGAATGCTACTGTAACTTCTTGCGTGAAAAAGGTGCGTGAGAAAGATATATCCCGTTGCAACGATTTTCCAGGGAACGGCAATTTGCGTAAAGGCCGGTTCCATCCAGTCGATAGTCATTCCCTCATGATCCGGATTACGGCGCCACATACGATCTGCCTCAAAAACGAACTCCGGCCATCTATCCCATGGGACAAATAGCGTATCATATTTCGGATTGAAGGCTCGTCTGAACCAAAAGGTATCTGTGGCTGTATCGAATTGTACCTTAACGCCCTGCTTGTGGATCCAACGCATCACAACGTCTCGAGCTTCACGGTTCGTCGAGAAGAGTGGGATCTCGAACTTCATGTCATCTAATAAGCGGTGATCGAACTCGTATCTTAGTTGCATCTGGCCCACGCGTCGTAGTCGCCAGCAGCCTTTTCGGTAGAAGTATAGAGGGCGTCGGAATTTAGGCAGGGCTTCTCCCCATATCTGTATTCGGAGCTCGGTAGGTAGATGGGAAAAGAGAGGAAAGTCCACATCTGGTGCCTCCATGGTCGTTGAGATCGTATGCCGGTTCGGGTGGTTGAATTGTGAAGGAGGACAAAAAGGAGAGTGCAGGAGGGCTGTTATCTCTGAGAAACTGATTCTAAATAACGAGGGGTCAAATGTTCTAGGTATTCCAACGACTAGAATGATAGTAGGAGCCACGTAGATAGTAGCTGTTGTTGTTGTCCTGGATGGAGAGGTGATGTAGGCTACAATGTCAGCCGTATAGCCCCAAGAGACCCTTTGAAGCCAACACGCGTACGCACACCAATCCTTGGTTGTGAGGGAAACGAGAAAGGTGTTGGTTACTGGACGGGCAGGTCTTAAGTAACACTCGTTTCTTTTTCTTGTCTGTCGCCTTCACTTCACTTCCTCGTTCTTTCAACTTCTTCTGTAACAGGGGCAAATGAGTGAACCCTGATAACTCACTCACACCCCCTCACTCTACGTCTGACCAAACTCTGGGGTTCGTTTCCACAGAGCAGTCAGCCTCCCGCGGATGGATAATAAGCAGGGCCGACCTTCAATCACCAGCTAAACGAATCTGGCGATTTGAGCACCAGCAGGATGAGAAGGAGCTAATGTGAAAAACATAAGCGGGAGACCGTGGATGATGACAGATGCACTTCAGTGATATAGCCTGTCACCCTCCCTTGCATTGAACCCATCACAGCACTAATAAGCATTTGTTCACGGTCCAGATCTTCCACTTGAACGATGTGAACTATACCGCCGTGCTGACCAAAGTCATTCTACCCACGTTCACACCCAATGCGTTAAAGCTGCTGCCTTCACAAAGAGGAGGAAAATCGAGAGTTGGAAATCGAGCCTCCGAGCCACACATCCACTGAGCTCTCCAATGCCGATGGCTCCTAGGATGGCTGCCATATATTGGGCCGTCTCAGATCATAATAAACCTCACTCGAACCCTGATGATCATCTAGATCGGGTAGGACTTTCTATGAAAAGGTACAGGTGAGTCAAATGTCGCACGCCCAGAATTTAATTATAACAGAACATCCATTAGACACTATACAACGACGATAAACTGACTGCTCATATCTCCTAGCTATCTCGTTCACGACTTCGCCGTAAATCGACTTCTCGCTCTAAGCGCGGCCCCAAACCGATACAAGGAAAACATACCTACCGTGCAAAGGACACACAACCCACCAATCAAGGACGTGCCCCCGGCAATCCCCAGCCTCCCATAGAGTGTGTTCGCAATCAAGATAGCACCACATGCTACCGTCGCCTTGGCGAACCCGTTGCACCCGAATAGCGACGCCGCATACCGCGGATACGCAAGCGCGATATACACATATATGGACTGGAAGATGACGGCGTTGCCGCCGGACACCAGCATGGCGCCGATAGTGGGCACAATCCAGTGGATGCTGGCGGTGCGGCCGGTCCACGCGAATAAGAACAGGCCCGTGGGGATGATGACGGACGCTACCAGGGCGGGCACCAGTCGGTCTTCTGGTTCGAGTGGAGATTGTTGGGGATGTGCTGCGCGCATGGGCGCGTGCACTTTCCAGTGGATGAAGGCAAAGTATGGGATCGCGGCCAGGAAGGTGCCTACCGGCACGCAGATGTAGATCAGCCCCATCTGGCCTACTGTCATGCCGTGCTGGTCCATGTATACCAGTGGGAAGACTTCGAAGAAGAGGTAATAGGCTGAGTATACGAGGCAACAGTACAGCGTGGTGAATAGGATCGACGGATCCAGTGCATTGACCTTCCACGGCATGACGAGGGCCGAGTAGAGGAGGGCCGAGGCGGATCTGTCCCCCTCATCCTTTCCCCGTTGCTCGACCTCGTACTGCGAGAGCAGGGTGGGATCCTGTGTGACGTGGCGGAGACGCCTGGATCGTGCGTATAGGATGCGTGGCGCGGACGTTTCAGGGAGGAGCAACTATATATACTATTGGTTATTTCCAGGCTTGAGCTCTCATCATACACACACGTACCACCAGGATCAAAGTGGGAACCGCTAGGATCAGAATCTCCCAGAGAGGGAACCGCCACCCCTCAGGACCGACCGAGAAGCCAGAGATGATGGGTCCGATCGCAGGACCCACGAAGGCAAACATTGCCCACGAGTACATGCCGTATGGCAGCTCGTATGTGGTGGTGATATCGGCTAGCGACGCGCCCCCTGTGTTCATAATGGGCGAGGCCAGCAGTCCTTGCAAGAATCGCAGGATCATGATACCCGCGACGGTGTTGACGAAGGGCGTGCCGATGGAGAACAGCGTGAACAAGACGGTGCTGACGACATAGGGAGGGTTGCGCCCCACGGCGGGGATCTCGGACAGGGGGGAGAGAAACAGCCCCCCGGACCCATAGCCAAACACGAATAGGGCCAGCCCTAGCGACGATACGGTTGTCGAGATGCCGAAGATGTCGGGCAGGAGCATTTGCGACGGGGTGAAGATCGACACGGAGGCTTGGGCGGTGGCTGTGTAGAAGCAGATGATGATATATACCGCGGCCTTTTTCCAACTGCTCCAGTTCTTAGGGTTCTCGGGGTCGTTGGCGCTGTACCAGGTTACCGGAGGGGAGGATGTCGCGGCCTCGAGAACCGCGGGTGATACGTGAGCATCCGACACAACGGTGGTTTGACGGCTGAATCGGACGGTATCGGGGACTGAGAATCCATCCTGCTCCTCGGGGAAGCGAAGCAGTTTCCTGCCACTCAGCAGACGAATGAGATGCCCTAGGGGCACCTCTCTTAGGTATGTCAGCATGAAGTTGAGGGTGCTGGTCGGTGTCGAAGAGAAGGCAATTAAAAAAACCGGCAGAGCCTACGTATCCTGCCTAAATAACGTCCCCGGCCATGATTGACAACTATGCCAGGTGGGAGCTGGTACTGGGGAAGTGAAATGGTCGAAGAATCTGACAAATTCAATGGAGTGGGGACGCGGAAGATATTTTCCTCGCAATTTAATTCTGCCGGCGCGCAGATCCTCGGCCACCCCTAAGCAGTTGGAGCTGTGTGACTTGCGTGGTTCCCTCTAAGAGGGTCCCTTGGTTTAAATGTAACGCCAATGGGATTGTAAATAATGTATTCGATTGCGGGGATGGGTATGGATTCCGCCCAGGTTTGACTACACTCTGGGAACCGCGATGCAGATCAGCGAGTTAAAGATGCTCTGACAACGACGCATTCCCAACACCGTAAAGACAACACCGAGCCTTGAGACCAACTTGACAACGAGCATCGAGTGACAAGAAAACAATCATGCAACTGAAGGGGTTCGCGGGTGGTCACCCACCAACCGCTCACCTCCTGGCATGTGGCTTGAATGCGGCCAGAAGTATTATATAACCAAGAGTGATCTAGGATAACTACACTGTGAAAAGATATATTCCTAGTTTATTTATACAATATTCGCGTGTTTTTACGCTACTAAATCTCTTGTGTGCCAAAGACCAGTAGCATATTATCATTGCTGGAGAAAAAGTCTATCTTGGGATGTAGTAAGAAGCCAGTTATCTCCTACGAGTAGTGCCTAGATAGAAGCTTACTTCGGCGCTCGATATACATGAAAGCTAGGTATATTACTCGAACCACGACTCAGTAACACGTAATATCAGAGTGGATACCATCGTCGTTCCCACCGCCACAAGTAGGTCCTGATCGCGTCTGTTCGGAAAATCTCATTCAAGACAAAGTAACCCGGGAAGGAAATGGAGCCAGAGCAGCTTGGCTCTTCTCCCGATCCTCCATTCTCTTCCAATAAGCCTCCACATTCAAGCGTCCCGGCGACAGTACCCATTGGGCGACTTGATCAACCATGAGTTTGAGGAGCCCGTAGAAATGGATGTCAGCAGCAGAGAATCGATCCCCACAGAGATAGGTTTTTCACTCCAGTTCATCGTCGAGGAGGTTCAGAAATTTGTTGATCATGACTTTCTGAACAACACGAGCCTCGGGGGTGGGGATGCGATTGCCCTTGTAGAAATCGATAGTCGCAGGGTCGTTGCGGAACCAGGCAATGACAGGCTGGGCAATTTCCAAGTCCATTCGTCGAAGCCACATTCGAGTCTCTGCTCGCTCCATAGCCGTCTCACCAAAGAGAGACTTGCCTCCGGTGGCTATCTCATCAAGGTATTCACAGATAGCCGTGATCTCCGTGAGAACGGTTTTGTCGTCAATACGCAGAGCTGGGAGCTCGCCTCGCGGGTTAACATTGGTGCGATAGGCTAGTCTCCGGTTCTCAAGCTTCATGATATCGACTTGCTCCACGTCAAGGTTCAATCCGCCTCGCTCTAGGATAAACAAGCGTACAACATATGGGTTCGGAGCAGGAGCATCGTATAACTTCAACGAAGGAGCCATGGCGAATAGGATAGAAGGAACGATTGCTTTGAGAAGTACTTGAGGATAGTCATGGATGGAGAAGGGGTTTTCTGTGCGTGCTTTAAATGCCCAACCTCCTAGCTATTAAATAGCATTAACCTTTCACACTATTACTCCTCCCGGAACTAGGATCCAACGATTCATTACTTCACGGAACCCGGAGACCCAATTCCCAGCTGTGACTAAGAACGCCCCACAGGGATTTACCTCCGGTCCTTATCTCCTATCTCCATTTACTATGTACTGGCGCATTCCCCTCAACCCTGACAGGTATTTTGATAGTTTTTATTTACTCCGACTGATTTACCTGAAGGCTCTTGCTGCTCTGTATGGCCATCGGTCCAATTCGCCCAACTCGCTTCGAGAGGTCTACCGGTATTTTTCGAGTTAGCAGCCTCCCCGTGGGCCAGGTTGGCCAGGTGAAAAAAGAAAAGAGAGAGAGAAAGGCAGCCCTATCATCAAGAGGATTCCACATCATTGAGTGTCTAGCTTTTAGAACCAATATACTGGAGTTAGGTTCCTCCAATTCTGTAATCACATACTCAACTGCCTTATCGCAGACATTTGGGACGACTGTTAAAAAACTACACGCTCATCCACGCCCTCGTCTTCCAGTCATCCTTCGGGCATCATCATTGTATATCTCATCCCCCTTATGATTCCATCCTCTGACCACCCAAGGGAGAAATATTCCCTTCTTCAAACTTCATCCAATCCATCAATAAATAACAAGACACAAACCTCGACAGCCATCCTCGCTTATGTGACGTATACCACTCACCCATGTTGCTGCCTTCAATCAAGACTTAGACCAGTACTTTCCAGTTAATGCATCCACTAATTATGAATCAGCAGGGCTACTAGCATATATCTACTTACGTATTTGGCCACCTTCTGACCTTGCAACTTGATAGACTTCAGCAATAGAGCAATACCTCCCTTCGAAAATAAAATAAAAGACAAACAAAAATCTAAAGAACTAGAAAAAAAATATAAAAACATACAACAGAAGGGATTCGCTGGTGGTCACCCACCCAACTACTAACCTCCCGGCGTGTGGCTTAAGTACGGCTGAGCGGACGGGAAGCCCTGTTCTCCACACCCTGTGGTCGTATGTACCTGTTTCTTCGAAAAAGAGCTTTATATTCAACATCAGGAGGTGACAGACGTCCAGGGGTTATTCGCAGCGTGAAGTTAAATACAAAGAGCACCGAATAGAACATGAGACACATCAAAAACGACCTGGCGAAGACCTGGAACAACAACCTGCAAGATCTCAATGTGGATTTCACAACATCATCTCATCCGTCTAAAAGTTACGTAATTAGGTCTGGGGGTGGAATACCAGAGGTGGCCTTGGATTGGGGATTGGGGAAGAGACACGATTTGGGGAAACCCCCTCAACTCACAGGTTTCATTTAGCTTACATCATCACAAACAGTTATTATTTAAGAGCAGCTTGGTTGGATTTGAACCAGCAAACAACAACCAGAACGACCTGGTATTCGCCTACAATCCACAACCGTCCAGTCCATCACCAAAGGAACGACAGCCAAAACGATGTCTCTCCCCTTCACCTGCGCGCTGGTGACCGGCGGCGGAGGCGGCATCGGAAAAGCCCTAGCATCATACCTGACCTCGAAAGGAGTCAAGGTTCTGCTTGCCGGACGGACCGAATCCAAATTAAAAACCGCCCTACAAGAGACCGGGGCTGCCGACTACTATGTTTTCGACACGGGCGACGTTGCAACCATCCCGGCCTTCATTGCGCGAGTCACAGCCGAGCACCCGGATCTCGATTGCCTGATCAATAACGCAGGCGTGCAACGACCGCTGAACATCATGCACATGCCCCCCGCGGAATTCCTCCAAAAGGCCGACCAGGAAATCAATATCAATATCCGTGGCCCCATGCATTTGGCACTTGGATTGCTGGACCATCTGCGTGCTAGACCCCGCGCTACCATCATGAACGTTTCTTCGGCTCTGGCTTTTCTTCCCACGTCGATTATTAATCCGGTTTATAATGGGACTAAGGCGTGGTTGCACTTTTGGTCCATGAATCTGCGTACCCAGATTGCTTGGGCTGGGCTGGGTGAGAAGATCAAGGTTGTTGAGATCGCGCCCCCGTCTGTGGAAACGGATCTTCATCGTGAGAGGGAAGATCCGGATGATAATAAGAAGAGAAATGATCCGAATGTTCTCAGTTTGGAGGAATTTATGCAGGAGGTGTCGGCGAAGTTGGAGAGGGGCGAGGAGATGATTGGGGCTGGAGTGAGCACGGAGCTGATTGATAAATGGTACGCAACGTATGGGCAGATGTATACGGACGCTGTAACCAGGTAGGCATTGGGATAAGCATGTACATATTGAAGAAACGCGCCTGCAATTGAAGATCAAGTACACGTGGTACCTTTCCACCCGCCCAGATACCCCCATATACTGATACTATCATTGCCTAAAACTTTCCCTGCCACTTTTCGTCGCCCCCAAGATAGCGAAACACCACCCGCGAATCTCGATCAAAACACCGGGGATCTTCTGTGGCCGCTTCATACGTGGTCAGCCCCTCATGCCCCAAAGCCAGCTTGGCGCCCACACTGTCCGCCAACTGCACGGCCAAAGAAAAGTCCTTCTTCATAAGTTGCACCTTAAACCCACCCTGATAGTCGTTGCTGGACGGAGCATCCACCACAATTCCCGGACAGGGGTTCCATCGATCGCAGATAGTATTCTGAGCGGTGCCTGCCGCGAAGACAGTCGACAGAACGCGCGGGTCCAGGCCTGCCCGGATGCCCATGTTCAGTGCCTCAGAGCTACCAATGGCAATCAGACCCGATAGATAGTTATTGCACAGCTTGGCTGCCAGTCCCAGGGTTGGACCGCCACAGGGAATAATCGTCTGTCCCATAAGTCTCAACAGAGCTGTCAAGGAAACGAGGTGAGGGTCGCTCTCCGCGCAGCCAAGGAAGAATGCAATGGTTCCTTTGGCCGCTCCTAACGTTCCGCCACTGACGGGCGCGTCGTAAAACGAGGCTGCTGGGTGGTGCTCGTTGATGTGCGTTTTGACTGATGAGCTCGTTCCTAGGTCGATTGTTGAGCAGTCGATCATCACCCGGTCTCCGAGGTCAGTACTCGCGATGCCGGACTTTTCGTCTAAATAGACAGATCGAACATGGGATCCCTCGGGCACCATTGAGAGAATGAATCTCTGTCCGTGCGTGTTATAGTCAGCTTCAGCAGCGGAGGGGCAACCAGAAGAAGGGAGAGGGGGGCATAAGGTCACATACTGAGTTCTGCGTAACATGTTTGGGCGAGGTGCAGGGGATTACCTTGCCCGGATGCTCTTGGGCAAGCTCCTCGACAGGGGCATTTGCAACGTCATATATGTAAACATGCGCCGTATCAGGGAGTTTTTTGACGAGCTGCTGGGCCATGTGTTTGCCCATGGCTCCTAGGCCGATGAACCCTACTTGAGTGGAATCAAACTGTGACATTGCTGCCTGCTTGAGGATTTCTATGTCGATTAAGGGTATAGACCTATGCTGAACCCCATCCAGGGTTGCGGTGGTTATATAGACTACCGCTAGTACTGGTGTTGTAAGGAAACAGCGGTATTGAAGCATTTTCGAAACCACCGATGGTGGAGTCAATGCTAATTCGACACTGTAGGAATGCGCACAGATTTGGGGGAAAGGTTGGGGTATGTTGGGGAAGGGGTGCGGGGAACATGATGTCGGGTAATGCGGGTGAATCAATGCTCATGACCCACCACATATGTTAACATAGATGCCAAGTTTCCTGATTCCTCAGTAACTAGTCATACGAGACGACTATTGCTATACGCCCGTGTTTGAAATCATTATTGAGGCATTGTAAAATAAACCATCTGAGGCCAAACGAATGCTACTGCTTAACCATAGCAAGTGATATAAACACCATCCAGTTCATTCAGATATCCACCACTTATCACCCCATGTCACATGCTCACAACTACTCCCCGCACTTTAAGCTACCGAGAATATGTTCGATCGCCTCCAGCAAATGACCCACAAACAGCCCAGGGTTCTCCGTGGCGGGAAAGTGCCCGAGAGCCGGCATCCGCTTGAACCGCGCCCCAGGGATCTTCCTGGCCGTCTCCTCAGACATTTCAGGCGTATTGCTCCAGTCATACTCCCCGGTCAGGAAGAATATCGGGCAGCGCGTCGTGTCAATCCCCTCCACCCTTCCCCGACCGTCCCATCCATTGAAGTAAAAGTCGAGGTCCCCATGATACACCCCATACGCTTGTGCGCTGTATGTATGCCACAGCAACCGGCGATTCTCGGCTGGTGCCATCGGGCACATCATCTGTACGATCTTATTTAGCTGGCGGTTATCATTTTCGCGCGATTCTGTACGGATGAAAGGGCGGTCATACCCCGTAAACCCATTCAGGGTTGAAAGTCGCGCTGTTGATCAGTGGAGACTTGTCGTACCACTCGCGATACATCTCAACACGCTCGCATCTATTCCCCAGACATGTACAGTAAGTGGTGATTATTCAAGAAATATCTCATATATTAGAAAGGAGGGGGGGGGTCTCACCCTTGCAGTGGAATCGATCCCATGATGCCCACCTCGTCGGCACGAATGGCGGCAGCAATACACGCCTGGCCAGCCATCGAGGCACCACACAGGATAATTTTCTTCAGGCCTAGCGTCTTGATCACTTTGGCGATGCAATCGAGATAGGCATCCTCACTGTTTGTATGCCCACCGGCCGGGTAGACCGGGCTAGGGAAGCTGCGGCCATGCGACGGTAGATCGAATGCGTACATGGTGCAGCGATGTCTCATACGCGGATCATTCATGACTCCGTGATACTGTCGGCTGTCGGAGCCGGCGGTGTGAAGAAAGAGAATTCCCTGGGGCCCAGTACCGCTGGCTTCGTAGAAGATCTTGCATCGTCCCCAGGCCTTGGTAGGAACAAATATGTAGCGGCCCGTGATAAAGTCCTCGTCTTGTTCTGGTTGGTAAGAAACATCGTTGGGGCCACAGTACACGTCATGAAGAAGGTCCAGCATGGTGCGCCAGATGTGGGCATAGTTGGCGAAGGCGAGCTGATCGCCGAGGACTTCGACGCCATCCTGGCGGATGTTTTGTCCGTAGAGAGCCCAGTAGCTTTGGTATGGCATGACGGGGTTTCGTTGAAAGAGATTCTGCCACTGTGAAGGGAGGGCGACAAGGGTGAAAACTGCATCGGTATGGGTGCCGATTCGGGCGTGTCCTGTCACTTGGTTGAAGGTGAAGAAAATAGCGTCATCGTTGCCCACGGACTTAATTGCAAAGGAAACAGGCGTGGGCATATGGCTCGTGTCTGTAAAGGCCAGATATTGAGGATCCTCCTTGACCACCCGGTTGAACTCGGGAAGCACAGGTCCCAGTTGCTCGGAGAGACTGCTCCAGGGATGCTCATACATGATGATATGTTGTGCTTTAGAACTCGTCCAAGTAGTAGAGAGAGTATACGGGTTGCGGATGGTGAAAGATTAACTTCTAAACGCTTCAAGGGGGACTTATAACCTTCAATACGCTTGTTCAGGAGGAATACCAACCTCTCGCCGTGGTTGGGCAGACCCCCATGATGCATCCCCAGAAAGTGTAGATCTGGGGTTTGAGGTATGATTTGGGGTAGGGTCGGGGTTACCCGTCAGTCATCTGCAGCATCTTCCTCGGTTACGGGCTTCTTCCGATCTTCATCCCCCCGAGTGACATGACTTGGTATCATGGTTACGTCAAGAGGGGCCAGCTGACTCACGGGGATTGAGATATGTGCAATTAGTGGTTGAAATGTCCAAGATATGTAAATCTAACTAGTTGCAGCCATGTTCGATGACATTCTATCCAAACTTCCCCCGAGCCCAGTTCCACGCAATAGGTCTTGCTGTCGTCCGCATATATACCCATTTTAGACGATAGGAGGAAGCAGACTCCAACCATATCATCGCTGAGTCTCTCTATTCTCTACAACAAGGTCAATTGCATATTTATCGGATTCGACCTTCTTCGCTCGCTCAAGGCCTGGGCGCAAGGAGATCTGCGTACGCAAATAATGTCCGCGATATCATATCGACCGCGCACCATGTTCGCGTGCCCTCGAGAATCGTCGCCCACGCCCGTACGACCTTTGCCCCTAAAAGTTGCGGAGAGGCGACATGGACACTTTCGGGATTCCCGCTGCGGGTGGATGACTCCACCTCACGTAACGTGTATTTTATAGTGGCCAGCAGGTTGTCCTCATCGCTCTCCAGGGGGTACTCGAGGCGGGCAGGCGCTGTCGCTTGAATGAACTGGTTTAGGATATATGCATACTCGAGGGAGCAGACGGCATGCATTACAGACCAACTGGGCGCCCGTCCGACGAAGTGAACCCCCATTTGCACAGGCGCACATAGGGCGGCGGTCTGTAGGACAGAACGGATAAGCTCAGCGTTCGGGGGCGTGGAACAAGGGAACATCATACTGCATGTCTCGCGGCTAGAGAGAGGAAAGATCCCCGAGGGAGTGACGGCTGGTTCGCCAGCCGCTGCGCGATTTCGAGGGGGGGTTGCTCCAGGAGCGACCGGGCGGGTCCGATATTAACGGCGAGGCGGGTATAAGCGAGGTGTAAGAGGGCCTCTATGAATGAGCAGATGTAGAGGAAATGGTAAGTCACCACCAAGAACCACCTACCGTCGAATTGAATGCGATGGGTCCATGTTTATCCAGGGGGCTGTAGGACGATTCGGGATTCTGTTCCCATGCCTGCTGCCACTTCCGGAGGGCTCGACGGAAGGAGACAAATAGACCGGGAAACATTTGATCCTGAAGGGTTTGCAGAGGCATGGAGTGCTGGATGGAGATAATCCTTTGAAGCAACGCGTGGATCAAAATATGGCTTCCCAGCGACGAACAGACCGGGATCACATCTGTCTCCTGAATCAATGCGGCCATGCTGTCGCTCAGCGAGGGCGGACGCTCGGATCGGGTCCAAAGGGTTTGCCAGTCCGCTGCATCGGCCGCCTTCCATTCCATTTCGGCGCAGGGAAGCTTGAGCTGCATGTCGGTTACCAATATAGGAGATGGCAGATTGAAGGCGATTGCTTGGAGGTTGAAGAAACAAAAGATAACCAGCTTCGTCCGTCGTGCGCTCTCATCACGCGCCCAGTCGTGCCAATTCATGGGTGCCGTCGGGGACTCCGTCAAACCATGTTGTCGCACGAGCATCGCAAGCACGCTGGGCAGAGCCAATCCTTGCCTTACGAGGGGGCGATTTTCCCCTCCCCAGGTTGCCAAAGCCATTACGAAGAATAATGCCTGCATCGACTCCACTAACCTCGCCGCATCAGCATGGTTCCCCCCCTCGTCCGCGATGGTGCCCTCTTGATTCCGGGAATTAGTCTCGGATGGAGCTTGTATGGGGATTATGCCATGCTTGTCACGCTCTCCGATCTGTTTCAGGGCCACTTGCTGGGCCAGGTGCGCCAGCTTCAGACCCTGATGTGATTCGAAGCAATAGTGGCTGCCTACTGCGGCCAGCGCCAGGATGAGCTCGGGAGCCATGTCCCGAAATCGCAACGTTGGGGGATGGATGATGGGGAAATGTGGATGGAAGCCATTCATGAAGCCGTGCAAGTAACGGGAGAGAGCATGTCGCGACGGAAGCTCCCAATTGGGGGGCAGGACGCCGACAAAGCGAGCCATCTGGGTCGAAAGCCAGAGCCAGTCATCTTGGGTCACTCGCAGGAACGCGGCCACATGCACGTGGGACCGTCCCAAATCCGGCATCGCGGGGGGAGGCTGGGACATTCGACCAGAATCGGTGGCCAGCGGGGGACTGCCCAGGTCATTGGCTCCCTGCTGCAAGGCCGGCACCACCGACGGGGGATCCATGACCCAGAGCTCTGGATAGGAGGGTGGCAAGCAAACGCTATTTAAATAATTCAGCGGAAAGGTTCCCGCATCCATCTCGGATGCCAAAAATGACGGCAGGAGGGGTGGTGGAGACATGGCAGTGGGGTCTGGCTGGCTGATGGCTGCGGTTGTACCCATAATCTCCCCGATCATGGCTTGCTGATGAGCGGACCCGCCTGGTAGACTGTCCTGGCTCTCGGGGAGCACGGGGGATGGCAAGTTGGAGATATCCCCTATGCCATACTCCGGTTCATCCGTCGACGAGGTCAGGGCAGCCCCCTCATTGGCGTGAGTCAACTTCACATGACGGTTCAACAGATCTTGTCTTCGACACGCATAGGAACACAGCGAGCATTGGAACGGCTTCCTGTTACAATCTAATCCGAAGGATCAGTCAGCGAGATGGGTACCCCGAAGCAGATCCAGTGAGGGGCCAGGGCTGACGGATGTTTTCATGCCGTTGCAGATGCTCGCGGCGCGTGAAGGATCTTTCGCACTTGGAACACGGAAACCGTCTCTTAGCAGAAGCGCCTGGGGCGGAGACATGACGTGGACTCATGACTTGCGATTTTTTTTTGCTGTGGTGGGGGGAGGGGAAATGAGGGGGATGGGGAACGGAACGGGGAAAGAAATGGGGAAGCGATGACGCAACAAGTACCCCGTCACGTGGCCCACCCCCAACCCTATGGACACCCCCAGGTTCTGTCTACTTCTCGACATTTGTCATTTACGTACAAACTCATCCATAGGACATATGATTGTGGCATTTCTTGGCCCCCTCTTCATGTTCATGCTCGCGTGTATTCCCCGGTCTCAATCATCTCGTTGATGGTCTTTTCTGTGACCTTGGTAGCCTCGATCCCAGCCGGAGCACCACAATAGATTGTCGCCTGTAAAACAGCCTCGCTAATCTCCCTTTCAGTCAACCCGTTGTTGATAGCGCCGCGTGTGTGGACCGCCAGTTCAGGCCAGGCCTTCAGGGCAATCAGCATCCCCAGATCTAGGAGTAACACCTTCCATATTAGCTCTATGGATACGGAGAAGGAAAAGGGAAGTGTGGATTATCTTACTCAGGAGACTGCGTTGCTTCCTGTCGAGACCGGGCCGAGTCCAGACGTGTCCCCAACACCATTCCGTGACGAGTTCTTGACCAGGACGAGCAAACTCGCTGGAGCCGTTGGCCAGAGATCGATTCACATATGCGTCTCCCACAACGGCCCGCCGGATCTTCAATCCTTCCTTGAAGAGGGCATCATGGAGAGGCTTCAACTCGGGCTTTTCGGCCATCGTATCTGGTGAGTGCAGCAGTGAAAGAAGCGGTGCGCTGGCGTGTGGAAAGCTTCCTTCAAAGTCCACGAAGAAAATATATGCACGCTTTCACATTAGCAAATGTGTCAGGGCTCTCTCCATGTTCCCTTGTCCTGTTGAGGGAGAAAAAAAAGACGATTTCCCCAAACTCTTCCCCAATGCCGATTACCCCAATCTCCAGACCCCAAGTCGAGGTCCCCGCTCTCTCTTCGCATCTGCATCCTATAGCCGAGGATCAGATGTGAATCTTTCCGATAGAGGGTGAAGCATGGCCGTGAACCCGAAAATACCTGCTAAGATACATAAATAAATAGACTGACTCTGAACGCCATGGAAAGTGACTGACTCTATTCAGGATGGACTCCACTATCAACATACTGATTGACATCCTACTTCTCTCTCGTCCAGGAAGAATAATATAACCATGTCATCAATCACTGTGAGCTTCTAAATCCAGTCCATCCTGACTAGAAGGACACGACTAAAATGAATGGTTTCCAGACTCAACTCAAAAATCCTGCCTTGTTTCAGCGACGTGCTTATTCCCACGGTCAGTGGATTGATGCCCGGTCCAAGGCAGAGTTCGATGTCGACGGTACGTTCCAAGCCCAGCCCAACCCTCTTCCTGCAGGGAAATTCACATCTCATTTTATCTATAGACCCGGGAACCGGAGGGGTCATCGCCAGCTGCCCTGACCTTGCGGTTGAAGATGTGGATGCCATCTTGCAATCCTCCCATCAAGCGTTCCAGGAGTACAAGGCCATAAATCCGAGGAAGCGTGCCGAGTTGTTGCTTCGGTGGCACCAGCTGATCCGTGACCACCGCGACGACATTGCCCTGATTCTGTCGCGGGAGACAGGCAAACCCCTCGCCGAGGCATATGGCGAGATCGACTACGCCACTGGCTTCACCTGGTGGTGGTTCGCTGGCGAGGCCGAGCGCATCCGCGGAGACATCAGTACCCCATCAGCTCCCAACCGTCGGGTGGTGATCTTGAAGCAACCTATCGGTGTTTGTGTCGCCCTGGTGCCCTGGAACTTCCCAGTGGCGTGAGTACCCCCCACCCCACCCCTGGGGGGCAAATCAATACTAACCGCCCGCCTGCCCACCCACAGGATGATTCTCCGCAAGGTTGGCGCTGCCCTAGCAGCAGGGTGTACTATGATCGCCAAACCATCTCCCGAAACCCCGCTGACAACCCTCACGCTGGCGAAACTAGCCACCGAGGCCGGATTCGCCCCGGGAGTGTTCAACGTGATTACGACCTCGAATGCAAACACCCCGGCGGTTTCCGAGGCGCTCTGCACCCATTCGCTGGTGCAGAAGGTCTCGTTTACGGGGTCTACGGCCGTAGGCAGCATCATTGCACGACACTGCGCAATCGGAATTAAACGATTGACCCTCGAGCTCGGCGGGAACTGTCCGATGGTCATCTTTTCCGACGCCAATCAGGAACAAGCCCTGGCGCAGCTCACGGCACTCAAATGGAGACATGCCGGCCAGGCGTGCATCACTGCCAATCGCATCTACGTCCAGGATGAGATCTACGAGGAGTTCTTGGCCAAGCTGGTCGATCACGCCAAATCGATCAAGGTCGGGCATGGACTTGACGACAGAACTACCATGGGCCCTCTTACCACTCGGTGGGGCGTGGAGAAGGCGCGTCGTCTGGTCGATGATGCAGTCGCTGATGGCGCAAATATCGTCCATGGAGGTAAGGAGCTTGAGGGGGGGTGCTTCGGTGGCGGATACTTTTTTGAACCAACGATTCTTCGTGATGTCACGGCCAAGGCACAGGTCACGCAGGAAGAGTGCTTCGCGCCTATCGCAGCGGTGTACAGATTCAAGACGGAGGAGGAGGTGCTGCGGCTAGCTAATGACACGAATATGGGGCTGGCCAGTTACGTGTTCACCAAGGACGTCGACCGCTCGTGGCGCATGCTGGAAGGGTTAGACGCTGGGATGATCGGGCTAAATACTGGGAATTCCTCTGCGGCGGAGTCGCCCTTTGGTGGAATGAAGATGTCGGGATATGGCAAAGAGTCGGGGAAGGAGGTGGCCGTTGCGGAATACTTGGTTTCCAAGACGTGCACAATGACAGTCGAAGGGGCAAGAGTGTAGATGCAATGGTGTCTGCAAAGCACCTGACACCGAATTAAAAGATCATCGAAACAAGTGTGTTTCTTGAACTTCTGGGTTGTACTTGCTCTAGTGCCTAAAGGAATGAATGTGAACCCGAAAGATACGAGTCAACCCTAATTTAAGGGTGCATGGCTTATTCCACCGGGTTGCATCCAAAAGACACGCATACTGTTGACTCTATCTCTAAAATGACATGCCCTTCCCATACATCTCCTCATACATAGCCAGTGCCCGGATCGGAAACGAGTATATATAGTTATGATATTGAATATGACTGCTGCTCATCAGTATTGTTCTCAAGTTATCAGCTGCACCGAAAACATACCATGTAAGGGCTCCACTGCCGACGGGGTATTCTTGTTCCCATTCACCATTGGGCTTTTGCCGGCTCCGGATCAGATGAATTCCCCGTTTGATCGGCTCTGGATCAGGATACCCAGCGTACATCAGCGCGAGACAAGACCATGCAGTCTGGGTAGTGTGAGACCTAGGGGCTCGTACATATGAGCCCGATAGGCGAGACTGGTCGAGGAGTAGTTGTTAGCTTCTGCAGCAGGGAGGATTGGATTGGATGTACCCACCTCTATCGTCTCTCCCCACCCTCCATCGGATTCCCGCATTTCAAGGAGAAAATGACAACCCGCTCGGGCCACGGAAGAGTTCTCATACGTCCGTCCCCCACAGTGCAAGGCTTCCATGGCAAAGAAAGCACCATATGTGAATGTAATCCCCCAAGACGCCATCCAGCCACCATCATCCCGCTGGCTTCTCTCCACGAATTTCACCCCCCGCTCAATGGCTGTATCAATTTCCTTGCGCCGATACTCGCTGTTGCGGGCCCTAAAGAGTGCCAGCGCCGTGATGCATGAGGAAGTGCACTCCACGTAGTCGTGTTCCGTCATTACTTGCCCAAACATTTCGGTCCCGTTGAGATACTCCAGCCAGGCGCCGGCGCCGATGGGCTCGAAGCTGCTATAGCCCCCGCTGGCATTTTGGATCAAGAGAAGATTGTCCACCGCTAAACAGATGTTCTTCTCACTCATTTGTCGCAGATTCGTTTCGCTTTCGACCATCAAGATGGCTTTCAGTGCCTCGGCCGTGCAATCGGAACAGGGGCTGCCATGGTAACGGGTGGTAAAGGACCAAGCCCCGAGACGACTCGGGCGATGGCAAGGAGGAGAGTCATTCCACTCTTCCACAAGCTGTTGCTGTATCAGGTACTCATAGGCTTGCAGGGCATGACTTTGGAAATCAGCGTGGTTGACAAGACCCGTATACGCAAGGGTCTGCAGCGCAAAGGACGTTTCCCATGCGTGGGCCCCATGAATACTCATGGACTGGATTCCCGAAGACCCCATCCACAGATACTCTATACTCGCTTCTTGCATTTCCTTAAGGGCAGGAGAGTCGGGCCCCTCGGCACAGTAGAAAGCAATTATGTTCAACCATGAATCAAGACTAATGAGCCCAGTCATCGTGCTAGTCCTTGCTGAATGCTGGAGGATTTCCCACGTTCGTTTCTCTGCATTTTCCTTTAGCTTTCTGGGGCAGATCCACGGGTTCCATACGTTCTTGAGGGTCCAGTTCAGGGTCTGCAGTATCCAGCTTTTTGCCTGATGCCTCTTGGACGGGCGCACAACCCCTTCGAATGCGGCGAAATCGACGGAGGAGAAGTCTTGTGGGAACAGCTCCGCCCGAATCTCGTCCAGAAGATCATTGGTCGGCATTGTAAACCTTTGAGATGAGAGGTAGCACATCGCCAGGTAGACTTGGCGCGGGATTATGAACCATTGCCATGGGCTGAGTGAAAGCCACTCCGGCAGGAGCCTGACATCAAGTCAGTATCATCCCGACCTCGGGCCAGCCAACAAATAGACCAAAACTCACCACATCTCCACTGGAAAGGGGTCAGTACCTGCCCAGTCATATAGACCCAGCAGCGCCAGCCAGAACTTGGCCCAACACGGTAGATAAACCGCTCCCCCTAGGCGGAGATAGTACGAGCGAGCTTTGCGAAGACGCTCATCGTCGGCAGGGACTCCCATAAGCCGCAGTGCTATGTAAACCAATGTTGTACTCATGAGCGAACTCTCCTCTTGTAGATATGTTGGCCAGCCGCCGTCATCGGGGCTCTGTAAGCTGAACATAAAACGGGCCAATTCGATGATGTAGGCTTCATCGATCTCGGCGCCGGTGATATACCAGGCCATGACCAACATCGGGGTCACAAAAAAGATACAACTCAGGTCGGCAGCCCAGCAACCCAGATCGCGGACCTGCGTGTTCGTCTGAAAACGGGTGCCCTTATAGATGGCCTCGGAGGCCGTCTTGGCTGGGCCCGAGTCGGGAATGCCCTATATCTTCCTTGTCAGCGACCCCAACCACCCGACAGTGGCCACGTGTGACATACCGTTGGAAGATCTAAGAAGAATTTGCTTGTCGCATCTTGTGGGTGAGCCTTGCCCTCCTCCTTGTCATTAACATAGATCCATTTCAGACGTCCCAAATCTCCGGTCGCCACCAGGTGCCACCCCTCTGTGTCGGTGGTTTTGGTATATAATGGGCGTGTCACATCGCTCTGGGTTTTTCCCAGGCGATTCTTGATCTTCAAGGTGTACTTGCTTGCCATTGCTCAAGAGGCAAGTCGACAGTACTCCAGGCTCGAGGCTCGAGGCTCCAGAACTCCGGGGACCTACTTATAATTCATACGCAGGAAAGACTTGTCCTGTTGAATTAAGTCGGATTGAAAGGACCAATTGTGGTGCACACATACATGCTCTTGTCAAATAGTCCATTATTTTCCGCGGTCCATTGGCGCAAGAGACAGGTCCAGCTCATTCTTTGCTTACTCTTTTTGGTTGTTTTTTCAGGTGACAGCTCGGTGACTATATTGAACTGCAATATGAAGCATTATGTGTGTTGAGGTGTTCATGCAGTACTACAACGCTGGAAGAGAATATGGAGACGGGAGGGTCGTGGCTGCAGAGGGACTATGCACTGACAAGAGCAAGCACGAGCCTGTCGGTGTGACAACTCAAGGCTGCTGTGCAACGCCTCCTCATCCGGCTGGGTATCGCCCGTCTGCCGAATACTATCGCATGCCGGTTCCATTCGATCGGTAATGACTGCATCCAGCGGTCGACTTGTCATGTCGATCAACACACCGCTCATCCTCAACACCATCCATATACTTCAATAATGGATGCAGTCTAGATGCACATCCCGGCAACAACAAGATGTTTCTTGTCGTCCCAATCGTACTGGGTAACTAGCTGATCAGCCGCTTGCTCTTCGTTCTAGACTTGATATCTGGGGCACACTTATATACCGAGAGATCCAGTACCCATGGAAGACATCACTTAGCTCACGAACCACGACAGCCATGCTCGACGTGGTATTCCACACCCTGACCCAGGGGTTCTATTTCCTTGTCTTTGCCTTCCTGGTTCGTTGTTTGATACTGCTCTGGAAGCCCTCTTTCCCCGCCAATGCCCCCAAGTTAGTCTCGGGATACCCGCTGGTGGGCGCCGTTCGATTGTACTCGGATCGGAGAGGGTTTTGTCGCGACAGCAAGGCAGCCTCTCCCACCGGGAACTACAGCTACTACCTCGGCCGGAATCGCGTTGTGGGCCTGTCCGGTCCCCAGGGCCGCAAGACCTTTTTCGAGAACCAAGATCTCTCTCTGGACCAAGGGTTCGGCCATCACTCCTCTCTCCGATATTGGTGATTCAAGGAGCCCACTGACTCTGAGTGCGAATTGCAGGGCTGGGCTTTTCGTGGCTTTCTCTAGTGTTGCCGAGCGACCCAACGATCCATCCCTCGAGACGCATGTCTCGTATTTTCGGTCCACAGTGCGCGCGGCGCTGCTGCGCACCCAGAGTCTAGAATTCGTACCAGCAGCCATAGACGCGTGTACCACCGCCAGCTTGAACCGCATTCTGGCCAAAGGCCTGATCGATCCTTTCCAGGAGCTGCGCGGGCTTAACGCGCAGTCCAGTGCGGCAGTGTTTGGAATTGATGAGGTGGCGTACTCTCCCGAGTTGTCGAAGAAGGTAAGTGACTTGGTAAGTGATGTGGATGGAACCTTTTCGGCGGCCGATATGATGGTTCCGTGGCTGCTGAACCCGTTGCATATCCCCGCAATGATGGCCGTGGGACGGGCGTATGTGATGCTGTGGCAGATCATCCGCAATCGAAAGCAGGAGCATCATCACAAGCGAGGAGATTCCAAGAAAGATTGCATGCTGCAGAATCTGATTGAGAAGGGGAGAAGTACGAGAGCAATCCTGAAGGTGAGGGCGGGGTTCCGCGATTGATAATAGGAAGAAAAACGGACTAATGTTCCCCAGATCATGCTGACGAGTGTGTTTGCGTCTCAAGGGAATTCTCCGATGGTGGCTTCCTGGCTAGTGATATGGCTTGCCACCGATGCGCATTGGATGGCTCGAGTGCGTCAGGAGGTGGACCAAGTGGTCGTCAAACATCGAAAGGATGGCGAGTCCCCGGAGGAGGTCCTCCAAGCCCTGGATGTGCATTCCTTGGAACACGAGTTTCCGATCCTCGAGGCCTGTCTCCTGGAGAGCATTCGGCTGGCTGCTGGGTTGCTGTTGTTCCGTAAAAACATCAGCCCAACGGATGTTCCGATTGGCGATACAGGCGAGGTGATACCACCAGGGGCCTTTGTTGTAAGTCTGATAAGTCTGATCCAACCACCCCGGCGCGGCTGACAGTGCATCAGACTTACGACGCTGAAGAAGCCAACCTCGATCCGGGCATCCACCCCAATCCGCAACGCTGGGATCCGGGACGCTTCCTGTCAGATGATGCAGAACATCGGAAAGTGCTCCTGGGGTATACTGGGTTCGGAACGGGGCGTCGGAAATGCCGTGAGTTAATTCCCTTCTTGGTAGAATACATTCTAACACTGATTTTGATGGCACGCATGTAAAGCCGGACGAAGGGTACGTCAAACCTCTAGGCCCTAAGGTGACCAAAGCTAACTATACCTAGCTGGTGAAAATTCAAACGTTTGTGTTAGTGGCGAGGCTTGTCACTGTGTCAGACATGACCCTTTGTGATGAGCACGGCAACCCAATCTACCAGGCTCCCGCTCCATGCCTTCGATCTTCCCATTTTCCAGCCCATCCGGAATTCCCTGTGCGGCTTCGCTGTACCCGCCGGTCATAAGGGAATTCCCTCTCTTTTCCACGGCGAAGCTGGCACAGTAATACAGGCAGGAGTTTGCGGTGGCATGGAAAATTATGTGTTCGGATGTGATGGGCATGGTGAACTGATCGGGGCGATGCTGATGGAGAGATGCATGATGGTTGTTTATTGATGAAGTGAGGGGTGGTTGGCAGATGCTTGGTTCAAGGGTAGGTAGAGGTTCAAAAATGTGTGGATAAAGAGGGATTTGGAAGGCGTCGGAAGACCAAGTGGCTAACCGCCCCCGATGTCAGTTCAGGAAGGCATTACTCGCTAGGTCTCCCAATACCAATACCGCTTCGGTTGACTGGGTGTATCGGAATAGTGAAATGGGCCCGCTGGCCATGGTGACATGGTGTTAGCGAGTTGCTCTCCGTGCCCTAAACAGCTTCGACCAAGTCCTACAAAACATAGCATTCAAGTTCCCTACGGCAAAGAGAAGAAAAGGAAAAGAGGGGTAAGACTCCAAAAAAAGCTAAGCATCGACTCCAATACAAATTCTCACTTCAAAAGATCCTGCAGTGTCACAATCTCCCTTTTCAACATCTCCACCAACACCGACCCACTATCACTATAGAACTGAAACCTTTTGATCCGTAAGCCGTCATTCACTGCACCTTGATACCTCACAAAATGAAAGCGAAACATGCTCTCGATGCCTAAATCCCACGCACGGCCTTCTATATCCCGAACTGTTTTCTCCCTCGGTCCTTCTTTCGGCAGGTCAATGAACAACATGCCCTCGCCGATAAACTCCCACCCATCCTCTACATCGATCACGCAAACCCAGCGTGGCTCGTGATGTGAGAGTTTAAACATGGCGTATTCATTCTTCATGGACTCCCAGGCTGATTGGCCGCCCGTGTACTGCTCGCCGTTGGGCTTGATGAAGATGAAGTCGTCCGTGACCCAGTCCGAGTACGGGGTCGACCAGCTTTGACGGGTGTCCCAGGCGTGGGTGCATTTTTCCATCCAGCTCATGGCTGGGTGGGTGCGGGCGGGGTCCCAGCCTTTGGTTCGGGTGATGAATGCGGGGGTGGTAGAGTAGGACATTGTTTTTAGATGTGGGCTAGAGGAATGTAAGAGATTGGATTCTGAAGGACGATTAAAAAAAAAAAAGACGGACGACAGGCTGAACGCTGGTCTTTATACTCGGAGATGATCTTGGCCATCGGGGTCCTGGCTCATTCCCGCAAGCAGTTCAAGTGATGAATTGCAGAAGGCACTCGCCGGTCTAGGATCTATACGAGGCCGTCTTCAAATCTACCCAAGCAAGCGTGGGATCGACCGGGCTAGATTTGCGGGGAAGGTTCGAACCCGAGATCGCTAATTAGTTGGTTCCATGGGTGGAACCGTATATGATGGGAATTGAGTTTTCTCATATCACAGCCTACCAACCACGACTAGAGAGTTGGATGTGATGTCAGAGGACGGTTGATTGCAACAATGAAAGACGGAAATACTCTGCCACTGGCAGCTATCCATTCTTGGCGCAAAAACACAACCTTGCAACGATGCGTCTCCCCAGGCGGGTCACCCGATTTTTATTCGAACAGGCAACAAATACAACCATCAATCATTACAATGAAGGGAAAAAAACACGGAGAAAAACAAAAACATACAACAGAAGGGATTCGCTGGTGGTCACCCACCCAACTACTAACCTCCCGGCGTGTGGCTTAAGTACGGCTGAGCGGACGGGAAGCCCTGTTTTCCACACCCTGTGGTCGTATGTACTTGTTACTTGTTGAAAGTGGCCTATATTGGACATGTCAGATTTGTGCTACTAAGCACACTGCAGGTTGTTGTAAACTCCAAAGACAAACAAGGATTGACACCCTTGTTCTGGGATGTTATAGGTGGACCTTATCTCCGCAACTCGGATACAGACATTGACTGTCAAAGTTCGACTGGGCAGACGCCGCTTTTTGTGGCCGCGTCGCGTGCAGAAGATGAAGACATGCCGAGTAAACTCCTGCAGACTGGCCGTGTGGATGTCAATTCTCAGGATAACAACGGTTGAATTCTCTTATCTTGGGTTGTTCGTCCTTACTATTATTTTCCGCCGCCATACCCTGAGGACTCGACACGATACGGCAGGAGAGGATTCCGTTTGGTACCCAGGAGGGAGCCGCATGCAATCCAAGTGTTACTGGATTGCCCGATGATGGATGCCAGCATTCCTGATTTCTTCGGCCATTCACTGTCCCCTTCCGTGGATGACTTCCAGGCTCAAATTATCCAGTCGCTCGCAGATAGGAACCCCCTGAAAGTAACTTACTTTGGAGGTTTCTTGAAAAGCTCCCCCTTTTCAACTGATATGGATGTGGGGCTATTGAGATCACTTTTCTGTTCCTGTTAGATAGTTGTCCTATTATGCAACCAGGGGTGATAGCCAAGGTAATCTCTGAGGACCAACACAAACACAGTTGAACCATATATTCTCTACTACGGGATGTGGGAGAAGGCGCGGGGGTTACCATTGGCTCGGGTTTGCAGGCCATCACATGATGCTGCAGGGAGGGGTTAAAGCGGCCATTGTCCTCGCACCTGGATTTCCCCTCCTCTTGACCTCTGCAGTCTAACCCTTCAAGCCTTATCATTTCTTCACCTTTAAGCATCATCTCTATCCCCTTATATTATATTCAACCCGTTCTTCAACCCACCATGCCCTTATCTTCGACTCTTGCAGAGAGGGTCGAGACCCTGCAGCACATCATCGGGTACACCTTCACCAACCAGGCCCTTCTTTTCGAGTCCCTTCACTCGGCTGGCTTCTACGTCCCAGCCAGGTCCACTCGCGACGGTGGTCACAAAGATCTCGCCCAGGTCGGAGACGCCGTTCTCCGGATGGTGCTTATTCTACATGGATACCAAGCCCGCAAGACCAGGAGTAACAGACCCAGCCCCCTCTTTGAACAGACCCTTACCCTTGCCCTCTACTAGGCACCATCAACAATACCATCTCCGCCAATGCCAGCAATGCGAACCTGGCCGCCACCGGATTCGACAAAACCCTCGACCATTTCGTCATGATCAACCCCGCCCAGGGCAGAACCGTCTCCAACGGCGTGATGGCCAGCACCGTCGAAGCCCTCATCGGAGCCGTCTACATCGACAGTAATATGGATATCGAGACTGTGCGATCCGTGATCGATACTCTGGATCTCGGCTGGCCGGCCTGAATATGCACCTAAGTGGTAACGTCAAATCCCCCCCCAATCTATCAAGATATTGAGAGCATGCTATGCCAAATTAACGTGACTTGGGATTCTAGTTGCTTACCAGGGGGGCACGCAGAGGCCCTCCAGCCCGACACACGTCCCTTGCTACGAGAAAGCTCCCCCTGCCACTCACAGACAACCGGGACTTGTGCACAAGATGCAATTTTCGGTCGACCTTGAGTGGCCCGGGGAGCTCCTTTTAGCGTGTTCTTGTGTTGGGCGGGAGGGCCTTTGGGTGCCCCCCTGGCCAGGAACGTCTTGGAGCCACCGACTGTGTTGGGTCTACGTGGTTCGTGGTAAGGTGGAGTGCTAATGTTGGATGGGATTATTAGGTTTCCGGTCGCAGCGAGGGTACTAAAGTTGGAATGCGGGGTGGACATGGGAGAATGTTTATCGATTTGAGTGGACTTGGAGGAAATTGTGTTTGTTGTGTCATGGACGATTGGATTGTTGTGCTTTGATTTGGATGTGTGTGCTATCCGAGGACGTGTTTTTCGGGTGGAGTGGAATGCATTCAAATTGTGCTGGGTAACTGAACAAACTGTCTTTTCAAGTAGAGCTCGCCTGTCTTGTCTTCAAAAAACAAGATGATCAATCAATCAAGCAGTGGGTGTGTGTGGGTAGCGGGATAAAAATCCAAAAAGATGGTCCCAGAGGGGCTCGAACCCTCGACTTTAACGTTATTAGCGTTACGCTCTAACCAACTGAGCTATGGGACCCGCTCGTTGAAGAACGGGTCGACTATTTGCTACTTAAGCCAAAATAAAATGGGCTACACATAAGAGGAAACAACTCATTATTGGTATCAATCCTACGGAGTAATCTCCGATAAATATTAAGGAACAAAAATGGTTGAAATATAATTAAGGAGTTAAATGGAGTAATACCCAACTGGAGTTGGCTCGCTCGCACGTCTTTGTAGGAAAACTGTAGGGGTTCGACTAGCGAAAATAGTCCGTGGTAATGAATATATATCATGATCGTTCATGGTGTCAGCTTCCCCTCTCTCACACCCATCCTTCCCACGAGGTCTGAAAGTCCTCAGCAGACATCACCTGGAAGAGCTACTCCCAGGTGACGAATTTCCATATTCCGACGATATCCACGACTGTGTTTCCACCCCATCCCGGAGCAACCGGGCCGAAGCCAAAGCCTGATTGATCCCCAAGTAATGACCAATCCCGTCCAGACAGCTCATCACCCATTCGCGAAAATCTCGTGATGCGAACCTGGAAGTTGCAGTTACCAACAACGGCCAAACAATGGTAATGCCGCCTGATATTGTTGGGTTGGATCCCCTATCACTTGTTCCAAGATGATAGGGCACACTGGCGCAGATATCCTGGACAATTTGACGAGACATTTTTTGGCTTTGATCCAGGAGGGTCTGTCGCTCCTGGTGACTGATGATATTCAATGGGCAGGTGTGGACCGTGTTGATTATAAGCTCATGGAGGATGAGTCGGGTGGATCGATACTTATTCCACGCGGTGCTGATGGTCAGGTTCCGATACAGATGGATTTTGTCACCCCAGACGGCATGCATTGTCCGCTCTTGTTTGAATTCCGGGAGCTCCGCAGTGCTATAGACCCACGAGTCGGGGACTGAGAGTAAGATCGACACGAGGTCCGCATCGAGATCCAGGGCCGAGCGGATAATCTCGGTCGGCTGCGTGAGGGTTCCATCTTTGACGGCTGCACAGAAATTGCAGACCCGAATAATTGCGAGTCCAAGTTGGTCAAGAACCTGGAAATCGGGGCTCCGGTACTTCTGGGCTTCTTCGGTTAGGTGCGTGAGAATGGGAGACGTATATCTTCCCTCATAGACTCTGCCAATCACCTGGACAGGGCCGAGATTAGCTCACATGAGGGTTGGTAGCCAAGGAGGAATGAGATGATAATCATGAACAGAACCTACGATCTGACTACGCAGTACCGTGAATAGATGCAACCCCTCTGGGGTTTTCAGCTGCCGTGTCCCACGGATCTCAATCAACCTTGCTGCGCCATCCATGTGCCTCGCCCAGCGATCGATGAAAGAGCCATCGCCACAAGTGATCAACTTGATAGGATTAGCCACGAAATCGGAGCATCATAAAGCAGCGACGAAACCTACCTCAAACGTGCTCAGCAGGATTACACCCGCCAGCGTCTCATTCTTGCGGAACGAGGCGGCATCCCCGAGGGCGTGATTGGTCTGCGATAGGGCCGTGGTGTAATGTCGTCGGGCGGCCAGCATCAGCTGCTGCGATACATGGAGATTGGCCAATGCTGCGAGTCCCACTGCTGTCAGGGCCGCATTGATGCTGCATTCCCGGGGATGCTCCGACATGGCCAAGAGGTATGGCATATGGCATCCACCAAAGTTGGTGAAGAAGTAGCCCTTGGCCAGCTCATCCCGTGACGGAGGTAATCCGAAAGTCAGCAACGGAGTGCTCCTGACGACTTGCTGGCTGGTCCTTGCTGTTATGACTGATTTCCTCTGGCCCTGCCGCGCTACCTTACGAACCACATCGTCGCTCTGGTCGCGGAAGTTGAGATCTAATGCATCCCGGTAGCCTGGACAGATAACCTGTGCTCGCATGCACTGGGAGCATGATGGCGTTGCTCGATCGCACTATCATCTGATGTGTCATTTTTTGATTCTTTCTTCCGATGACTCTTAATCCTGGCAGAGGGAGGATACCTTTAAGCGCCGCGGCCGACAGCGGTCGCAGGCAGTACTCGGCTTCCCACAGTAGACCATTTTTGACTCGGTCCAACAATCAAGGTTTCAGATAAGAGAAGAGGAGAAACCGGGGGGCTGGATATTGGGAATGATATGTCAACCAAGGTAAGGGCTGAGCAGATGCAGCACGCAGTCACCGCGGCTCGGCGTCAGCGACCACTGCATGGATGGACCGCCAGGCATCGAATCAAAGGCGAGCGGGTCGGTAGATCTTGGGGTAAGTTGCTTTTTAGGTAGCATCGGGGGAGATCCCTCGCATAAGCAGCAGACACATCATACGGTGGATGCTTCACGACTCTAGGACGGTGGAATAAAAGAAACAAAAGTGGTCGATTTCAGGTTTATTTGAGGGGGCATTCACGCAGGTCAGGTGATCGGGTCCCTCTCTCGGTCTCGGCCTCAATCCCGCTCTCATCCTCACCTCATCTTCCTGTCTCATCGTCCTGGATTTCAGGAAGTTTCTTGAGAAGCCATCGTGTCATCCCATCAATCCAGTTTTGGAGAGGCTCGGGGAGCAGTCGTCTACCATTCCCCACCGTGAGTACACCGAACCCGTGAACTATCTCCTCATTTTATGCTACTGCCCACATGCCTTACTGACTGGTATGAGGGGAAGTGTCCAGTCCTTCTAATCTCGCCCCGAAAGTCACGAAAGAAGTCGCAGTTGGCCACAATATCCCCTCTTTCTAGGACCAGAATCCGATCGTACTGAGCCACCGTCTCCAGTGGACCTTGCGGAAGACGGCATTGACCAAGACACCGCGAACCATGACTACTGTCGGTATGCCTGATGATAGTACCAGCTGTTTGACATCTTCAAGTTTACATTAGGTAGTCGGGCAGTAGATCATTGTCGCAAATCTACCACAATACCAGTGTATACCGATATACACCTGCCTGTCAATCCCCGGCCCACGCCCAGCTCAGTCTTATCAGGCCTCTCAAGGTAGTTCAATATTCTTGTTACAAGGAAGGCCTGGGCAAAGTTGCATCCTGTCATACAGAGTCGAGGGATTACCGGCCGTAGGAGTTGTCATTTAAGTCCATTGCGACCCTGGCGACGAGACTGCAGTCCCCAGATACAGCCACTGCTAGAATTGGCCACGCCATTGCATTGATGGGACTGGTGCAACCCACTGAATTGACCTCGAAGCATCTGGGACATCCGATCGAAACTGTCATGCAGCATTTTCGAATCTACGGGCCGCAGATCGACCGCCAGTGAATCGTGACGAAAGCCACGGTTGAACAATGCGTCGAGCCAGAGAAACAAGCTCATTCCGAGCAGACCTGCCTTTTCTTTGGAGTAGCTCTCCTGTCGGATCGTCGTCGCCTTCTGTGTGCTTTCAAAGACGATCATGAGAACCTTGACGGCAAACCCGACCGTGAACGTGACACCGACAGCCCTGTCTTCGGGGCCATCCACAACGTCCGCGTTCGCGCAATATCAAACGGCTCAGTTAGCAGGGGATACCCGGTCAACAGGCACGACAGTCGCAATGAGTGGCGATGCTCCGTGTGCGACAGGCCGCCGATGAAAACTGCCGAGAGGACCGAGAGCGCGCGGCTGGGATCGTGGCTCGCGTTTTCATCAACGTCTCGAGCACACTGAACTGAACGAGAAGCGCAACTTGCAGGCACAGGTATACAAACGACAGTAACTATAGATTTATTAGACAAATCGCTCATCGTCTTGGCTATCCAGCGATGCTGGGCAGAAAGTGGCGGTCGTATCCATGTTGGATGCCCTGCGCACCATACACCGAGTCTCATTTGGAAGATACGATCATGGAATCCCCATGGTCAGTATATAAGGATGGAATGGAATGCCTAGCCAGGCACCAGAATATCGGATACGATATCACCTCCCCCTTTCAGGCAGTATCAAGGAATAAATCTACATTGATTTATGGCAGAGCAGCGCATGCACGCAGACAGACCCCAAGGCGACCGGCGAAGCTCTGATTTGCTTATCGGGTCCATTATCTAGGACATGGCTGGGTGAGTCATCTTAGTGCTTACTCGCAGTCGCTCGGCCGTTGTAGGCGCAGGGATTAAGTGTGCGAGGAAATGGTGCTATCCAGTAGCCCTGGTAATTAGTTGTCTAGAAGGGTGACTTGTTTTCGTCGAGGAAGTAATCCTGCTAACACACAATAGAACGAATAGATGGTGGTGAAAATAAGGTGGATTTGAGCCACGGACGGCGGGTTCCGAGTCTTCCCGCAAGACGCAGCCGCCTCATCTCCCATCTAAGACATCCAAGACACAACCGATCCCGATGGCTTCTATAAAGTTGCTCCACCGATCAGCGCACCCACTACCCCAGTTTCAGTGTGAGACATCCGCGAAGATCGAAATCACCGCAGCGTATACATAGTAAGTCCCCACGGCCACTCATCCGCAGAAACACTACACATCCCTACGCTCTAACACCGGCAGTACGCAACTATGTATATTGTCCCGAATTCGACATCCGATTTATATACAGCAAGAAAACAAAGCAAGTGGTATATACATCCGCACGCCCTTAGCTATAATCGACCTCGACAGTCAATCTGACCGCACCGGAGGACACGGTGCCACCGATGCCATCCACCGACGCCTCCGAGCTGGTGTACGCGTTGACCACGGTTCCGGCATCCGTGGTGATGTACGAGCACTCCTTATCGGCGTGCTGGCAGATTCTCATACCCTGGACGGTCTGATCGGCATTCTGGGCCTGAATGGCACTCACATCCCATCCAGACCAGGCGTCATTATCGGTGTCGCCAAAGTCAAACTCACCCCAAGTGCAGGAGTAACCACCATAGTCATCGGTGGGCAGACTGTCACCCTCGGCGGCACCCCATCCACCCTGCGAGTTCTCATCGAAGGCGACGTACTTGGTCGCACCCTTGGCGAGGGTGAAGTTCAGCGCCGAGTGTCCATACCATCCGTCCATCTTTCCATCGGGGCCGATCTTGTTCCAGAAGCTCACGAACCAGTCGTTGGTGTTGCTGCCCGTGACCTGGATGACGTACTTGTATTGCCAGGCATCGGAGGCGCTCACTTCAATGATGTTGCTGCCCCACGGGTCACCAACGTTACCGGTGTAGGTGATTCCGCTGCTGCTGCTGTTGGTGACGCCGCCAAATCCCTCGGTCGAGTAGACGCCGTTGGTGGGAGTCGAGGTCCAGGCCTCGCTACCTGCAGTGCCGCTGCTGGCCGCAGTGGAGCTGGCCGCGGTGGAGGAGGCCGCGGTGTGACTGCTAGTGTGGGTGCTGGTGTGAGTCTTGGTGTGGGTCTGAGTGTGAGTGCTGGTGCTGGTGTGCTCGCCGAAGCCGAGAGAGAGAGAGATGCCCAGGCTGGCGCTGATGGCCAGGTCCTCGTTGGTGTCGATTTCCACGAAAGCGGCCCCGTCGGCGCTGGTGGTGGCAGCGGCGGGGGTGCTGGTGCTGGTGACCTCCTCGTAGGTGGTGACGGCCTCGGTAGTTTCAGTGGCCCCGCCGTAGACGGTGGTGGTCAGGGTGATGTGCTCAACGTCGGTGATGGTGTGGACCTCGACTTGAACGTCACGGGCGGCCACATGAGCCTCCTGGGCGTGGCCGTGACCGTGTTGACGGCGATCATGGCCGTGGGAGCGCGCCAGGGCCGATTCGGCGATGGCAGCGCAAAGAAGGAGCGACTTCCACTGCATGGTGGAAATGGGGGAGGACAGACCAGTGAGTCAATCAGTGAATCTGCACCCGCTTAGGAGGGGGGGGGGGGGTTCCAAAAGGAGGGGTTGGATTTCGTGCGGTGGCTCTTTAATATCGAAACCAGGGTCCAAAGGAGTGACTGGAGAAGCAGACAATGCAATAAAGGAGGGTGCTACGAATGGTGGCAGGACCGGGGCGACTGGTAGGTATATAGACGGACTGGTGCTAGTCGGCCCCTGCTGGCTCCGGGGGTGGTGGTGGCCTCGAAACAGACGGAGTGGATACGGGCAGCGCAAAAGGAATCGTCAGCATTGGACCAGGGCAGGCGCCGCCGCCATGGTGGGAAAATTGACGAGTGCACCGGGCTAGTGCCAGCACCTGTGCGCCTCGACTGGACGACTAAGGAGGCCGACTGGATAGCCCCGTTTAGGGCAGTGAAACGGAGGGCGGCGGTGGTCTGAAACGCAGGACAGCCATGGAGAACGAACAGGCAGCGACGGCGCGATGGACTTTGTTGGCGACGGGCTTTTTGTAGATGGGCGCCAGCCAATGTTGTTGTCGTGTTTTGTTGATGGGCTCCACCATCCAGGCACGGAACTGGCATGCCATCCATCCAGTTCTGCCCCTACGTAAGCCGGCCCCCTTGCGTCATCAACCACTGGTCCGGCAGGCTCACTGCAGCGGTCTGGCAGCGGCGCCCACGGAGTCACGGACATTCGAGAGGGCGCCATGTGGTCTGGCCCTGGTTGATTGGATTGCTTGGACGAATAGCAGCATTCCGGTTCCTGCTGGTGCTGGTTGTGCCTGACGCCACGATGGAAGGTGGTGTGGGTGGGGTCAAGGCGTCGAAGCAACCGGAAATCGGAAAACCAAAAAAATAAAAATAAAAAAGGACCAAAAAAGCCAGATGCGTGTGATTCGACGACGGACTCCAGGCAGAGAGATAAAATCTCGAGCATAGCGTTGGAGCCGGCGGAGTTAAGCATCGACTAGCGTGGCTTAGCCGTGCAACTCCTTTCTCTGGCGGGAGTGATCGGTCACCACCCACCCACGTGTGTGACGAGATGCCGATCAAGACAAGACCAAGTGACACAGCATCTGCCAACAGGATCACAATGCTGTGCCTGACATTACCCATCCTTTTCCATGCAACGATTCCGGCATCCAGATCCCATGGACCTCGCCACAAACATTACCATGACAGATTAGGGCGCCACCGGCCCGGCGTTTGGCTCGGGTGGGGCCTCACTTACGTATGCCTGCCTTCTCTACCAGTCGGCCACAGGAAAAGGGTTAATAATAGCCCAGCCCTAGACCTCAAAATCAGCCTGTGGCCAGCAGCAGCCATCATGCTTACGAATCCACGGTTCATCGGGTCACCTTATTTCTTGCCGCTCGTCCGCCCATGGATGCGACAAACTCTCGTGGTTGACAACCGCCCAGCCAAAGCCTACGTACGAGGGTTAAATAGTTCTTCTTGGCTGGCGGGGGGCTTCCATAATGGGCCACGACCACGCAACCCGAGTAATTAGTATCTGTGCGAGGTCTAGGCTGGCCGGAAGGGGTAGTATTAAGAGATGGGGTTGCTTCCGAGGTACGTAGAGCCTTTCTACCTCCCATACCTATCTCCCGCGAAGCCGTGGGATTTGCCGAGGGGCACTTTCGACCACCAGAAAACTTTATCTATTTCGTATCTATCCCGAGATAGAAGTGATCGGATTGCCACCTGCATACTGAGTACACCCATCTGTGATTCGATTTATCCACTGCCTGCCTGCAGGGAGCAAATATACCCGACCCCCAATTCTACGGTGCGGTGTGTCTGAGATGCATGCAGCAGATACCTATCTCCAAACCAGCAGCAATCCCCCACGCCCATATCTACCTACTACTACTCCCTAAATAAGTCATATCGTGGAAATCCATCTATCCTCTTTACCTCATCCGAGTGGATACCATCCCGTCTAACAAATAATAATGACTGCCTGGACCTTTACATTTGCTACCCACCTAGGTACATTACCTACACAGTAGTAGGATCCATACCCCTTGTACTCTGATTGGCCACTACTTACCCACCAAATAACCAAACATACCTACATGCATGCATGATTGGCATTTATACCCGAACTTGGCTTTTCTTGACTTGTCTATCTATCTATTTGGTAGATCGATTTGACCTATCGCTTTTGGTTTCCTACTTGCGGATAGTTACATGTGAGGTTATGTGATGAGTCATTGGGATTCTTGCTAGGTACCTAGGTAGGTGAGTTGGTAAGGGGTAAGGGTAAGAGTATAGCCATGGATCAGGTTATCTGCAGTACGGAGTACTTAGGATCAAATTCTAGATAGGTAGATAGATTTGAGGATGGGTGATGGATGCATTAGGTTGGGGGCTACTGTTGGGATTTCATTGCTTTCATGGGTTTGGGGGAATGTTCCTGTTAGGTGGGTGTTGGAGGGAGATAAATCCAGGAGGATTTGGGGATTGTTGGGGTGATGGGAGGGATAAGATGAGTATAGGATAGGGGCTGACAAGGCTGGCTGGCTGGCTGGTTGGTGTTGCTTTTGCCGGGTCGGGTTGGGCTTGCTATGGCTTGCTTTTTGGGTGGTGAGTGTGCATTGTGGTGGTGGGAGATCTGCTGGTTAATTTCATGCGGGGATTTTATTGGTGGGAAGTACGGGAGATGGGAAGTGTTGAAGAAATTCTTGATGGATGTGTTGTGGTCGGATACATTTGTAAGCGGCAAGTGGTATGTGCAGCCTGCATAAGGTTGGTTCATTGGCTCATGTCGTCATCATCCGTCATTCCCGATCTGTGAATACTTCGGGTTAGGGATTACTTTCCCACAACCACAGATCCGTCTGCAGCCCCTCGCGTTCTGCGTCCAGCACCAAATTGTTCGTGCTCAGTTGGTCCGCTGCAGAGAGCATACAGTCCAACGAGAGTCCAAATCCCCGCCAATCCAGTGGCAGGTCGTCGTCCTGCTCCGAGATCTCGTGTGGGGGCGGAAGGGCCGAAGCCCCTATTTCCCCCGGCATTCCCGACCCCGATTGGTGCACCTGCTCGGAGAGGTGCTCCTGGCTGGTCGGCGTGGCCAGTTGCGGTCGTGCATAATTTCCGGCCTCGGTGGGTCGGCCCTGGCGCTGGACTAATGGCTGGATCAGTTCTTCCAACAGCTCGATCTCGGACTTGCGCAGCTGCGCTACTCGATTCCCTCGGTCAATCATGGCGTCCAGCAGACCGTAGCCCATGTCGCGGTAGCTGGGGTCCGTGAGAGCGTCGGGCAGGATGGCGGAGATTAGGGAGAGGACGAAGAAGGAGGAGAAGAGGTTCTCTAGGTCGAAGGGGAGGAAGGTTTCTGATGGTGCGTGTTAGTGTGGGAAGGATGTTGGGAGAAAAACACGGACCTAGGAGGGTTTGATCGCGCAGTGCGGTCAATATGCGCAGGGATTTGACCGCAGAATCGATGCATGCCTGGAGTAAAGCTTGGACAGGCGGGGAGAGAGTGCGGAACTCTGTGCCTGCCTCGAAGCAACTCAGGCGTTCCCATAACAGGCTCAGAACGAGAGGTCTCGTGGTGACAATGATGCACTATGGCTATCAGCACCGCACGGCATCCAATAATGGGTTGCATACCAGATGACAGGAGAGGGTCAGGCGAGTGGTAACCCCGGAAAGAGCGTCGACAGAATTCGCAAAGCGGTGCGAGAAGACATCATCCAGCTCTCGTGACAGACTTGTCATCTCATGCAGAACTGATCGCACTTTGCGAAGGAAGACTCCCCCGAGCGTGCCATCTGCACTGTATACCGCTGCTAAATGTCAGCTGTGCTGGGATGAAGCGTGTTTGACAATCAAGATGCAGTGAAACTTACTGTTCAGCACGCGGGAAATGACCTGTGTGATTTTCACGTGGAGGCTCAACGCAGCTTCATTTCGAGAACAAGTGCGCGGGTCCCATAGCAACGTCGTGATCTCATCATCTCGGACCGAGTTTGGGGATCCGATCAGCGACGAGAACTTGCGATCGAGGATATACACCGTCCACCAAATGTTGCTGCACCGGTCCACCAATCTCCGTCCTAATTGGTCCACGGGCAGTGCCCTATGGAAACCTTCAACCAATGCCATGCGTATCGAATGACCGATCTACCTGGTTAGCCATACCCTTTTCCTATTGGATTGACACTCACATAGCAGTAGGCCGTATCTCGCATGTCCACCGAGTGAAAATACAGCGCAATGAGAGCCAGCACCTCGATCGCTAGAGTCGGCTCCTGCCACAGTCCGGTGATATCTGGGAGCAGCGACATGGCTCTCGAGAAATATTTGGTCCAGCTTGTCGTGTTTGCGTGGTCCCGCACCGGGTCTAAGAAGGCCTCCCCGAATGCTAGGATAACGAGGAACTGCACATACCACAGGCGAGATTCCTGTACCTTGGTTTCCGCATCGTCGTAAAACTCATGGAGATGGCGGATAAATTCGTCCTCATCGAACAGCCGGTACAGGTGGCTGAAGTGGAACTGCACGGTGCTTACCATGTAGAGCGCATGCTCTAGCGATGGCAGTCCGCTAATGTCAGGGGATTCCTCGGAACTGGCATGGCGCCACTGGATCTGATACGCATCGCCGTCTACCGCGAGCGGAATCGGGCGTGAGCTTTCCGGCGATATGTGTGCCTGGACGATATTGAGGACCCGACGGCTGAAGGACCAAGTCGATGTTGGTCCCAGAAACACTGCAGCAGTCGTCAGCAATTACTTTGGACTAATGTCAGATAACCTACGCCAGATTCGTTGTCGTCGTCCGGTGTGTTTGAGATATGTGGATGGAGAAACCAACGGGTTGGAAGCGAATCGGTCATCATACCGATTGCTCTCGGTTGGATCGAGGGTCGCCTCTCGGGGCAAGTCCGAGGCTTGGTCTGCTTGGTCTGACCTGATTAGATAAGGATATGCAGCACACGAGGGGTCCTACCATAGCTGGACTCATCGGCACTGTCCGCCGTCAAGGCTCGCCGCCGCTTGACCGCGGGGGAAGAGCCGACGCCCTCGAGGGCCTCGACCTTGCGCTTAAGGGACAAGAATAGCCTGGGTGCGTCAACATCCGTTCCCGCCATGGAGGAGGGCAGGGATCCCACTCTTCGGAGACAACGATCTTCCGGTCGTCTTCAAAGACACAGTGCTCGCGACGCTGGCAGCACTTGTCGCAGGGATGAGTGCCCGAGCACTTGACCTTGCGGGAGCGACAGCGTTGACAGCTGGCCGGGTTAGTGGGCGATGCTCGATAAGAGGCAGTCGGGACGGCGTACGCATTGCTGGTCCGCTTGGGACGCTGGGACTGGTCCATTCTGCCAGATACACGGCTCTCGGGGATACGATACACTGGTCAAGCCATCACAGGGCGTTCTTAGAGAGATAGCACCTGCCCCCTCTTCTGCTTGTGTTGCAGGAGGAACACAACCCCCGTCAAAGCAGGAGAAGTGCGTCCCCACTCGTTCCTGCTGAGTCAGCCGCCCCGCCCGTTAGCGGCCTGAGGATCGACTTATCGCCGTCCCGATAGCGACAACCCTCATCCCAGCCCGATAAGATGACTCAATGCCCTGAGCTTGGTAGGGTAATTAGGAAACTAGTTACCTGACTCTTGTCCTCATTTGTTTCTCTGGGGTATCCCAAAGAGGAAGTACTGCACCACGGAATCCAAACTGCAGAGTATACCTTATTGCATGGGCATTTGGGAACAAGTCTATTTTCTCATCATGATGGTATTGAATTTGTTGTGGTTCCATAAGACACAATGCAATTGCTGTGTTTCCTTGGCGTCGATACCTTTTCAGAAGTATACATGCCAGCTGGCACTCCCCAGTTCTGCTTCACTAGTTAATTGGTGTCCGGGGAAATTTTAGTACCAAATCCGGGGTGACAGGGAGTAAATTAATTTATCACAGCCTGGAGTGGCCCATGCTTCGAGTGCACTAGAGCCACACTAACCCCAGTGTCAGTGAATCCACCAAGAATGGGCAACCTGGCAGTCAATGCGAACAAGTACGGAGCACACAGCGACTATACACAGGACCTAACAAGGCCAGAGGACAGTGCCGCCTAATAACTGCCAATAATGGGATCCTTGCGACGGCCTGCAGGACCCTTGCAGATGCAGTTTGGTGTTATTCCCACACCCGGGTCGTTCATGTAAATTCACTGCGCACCCCCTCTAGGCAATGTCCATTTCCTGTCTTTCTTTAATACAGATTCCTCACTTCCCCTCATCATCTGCCTCGCACTCATTTTGATGGCCATCTTGCAAGCATGAACGCCCCAAAGTTTGGCCTCTGGCGATTCCTCCTTTCATGCATCGTCTGGTCGATCCCTTGCTTCCAGGCTCAGGCGATCGACCTCGATCTCCAGAATCCCGGTGAGTCGCGAAGCTTGGCCCAACACTAAGCTCAGCTGAAGGCTAACCCCCGCCAACTAGACAGCATCAAAGGCGTCGCGCGCGAACTGGCCTGGGACCTCGTTAGCTTCTACACGGGCAACAATACCGGCGACGTCCCTGGCAACCTTCCAGATCCCTACTACTGGTGGGAAGCCGGGGCCTTCTTTGGGACCTTGGTCAACTACTGGGCGTACACCGGGGACACCACCTACAACAACCTCACCGCACAAGCGATCCTGCACCAGGTCGGACCCAACCGAGATTTCATGCCCGCCAATCAGACCCGCACCGAGGGAAATGACGACCAAGCCTTCTGGGCCTTTACCGCCATGCGCGCCGCGGAGAGGAACTTTCCCAATCCCCCCGACGATCAGCCATCGTGGCTCTCTCTAGTCCAGGCCGTGTTCAACGAGCAGGCGCAGCGATGGGATACCAAGAAGTGCGGGGGAGGGTTGAAGTGGCAGATCTACACCTTCAACAGCGGCTACACCTACCGCAATTCGATCTCCAACGGGTGTTTCTTCAACCTTGCGGCGAGACTTGCCCGGTATACTGGAAACGCGACGTACGCGGACTGGGCCGACAAGGTGTGGGACTGGGTGACCACCATCGGACTCATTGGGCCTGACTACCATGTCTTTGACGGCACGAGTGAGGAGAACAACTGCACTGACCTCAACCATATCGAGTGGACCTACAACAACGGGGTGTTCTTGCTGGGAGCTGCACACATGTGGAACTACGTAAGAAACTGCCTAGCCCACATCGGACATTGACTGACTGGAGGCAGACAAACGGTGGCGATAACTGGCGAGAACGGATCAATGGTCTTCTGCAGGCCCAGAGCACGTTCCTGTCCACCAACGAGGCCTCTCAGAACGTCCTCTACGAGACCGCTTGCGAGCCCGTCAGCACCTGCCAAACCGACCAATTCTCGTTCAAGTCCTACCTGGTGCGGTGGATGGCAGACACTGCCCGGTTGGCCCCGTTCACATACGATACCATCATGGCGCGTCTGCGACCAACGGCCAAGGCCGCTGCGGCACAGTGCGTGGGAGGCAAGACGGGCACCTACTGCGGGATGCAATGGACCACTGGGACCTATGATGGCACCGTCGGAGTGGGACAGCAAATGGCCGCCTTGGAAGCGGTGCAAGCCAACCTTGTCGAGGCGAACGCAGGCCCGCTCACCTACGACACCGGGGCGTCCAGCAAGGGCGACGGGGCTGCCGGGACCGAGTCATCGGACTCGTCCAGAGACCCAAGTGCACTTCGTACGATCACCACGTCCGATCGAGTGGGAGCAGTGGTGGCGACGGTGGTGGTGGCAGGTTTGGTTCTGGCGGTGACAGTTTTTATGGTGTCATAGGCGGGGTTGACCAAGTGTACACAGTAGATTGAAGATTGAAGAATTGTAGATGGAGATTGACGCAAAGATGAATTGTCACTTTTGATTGGTGTTACGCTGAGATAAGCCAGCGTCTGATAAGACGCCTGAGCTAGGCCTGTTTCAGTAGGAGATACGCCGGGTCGGCCAAGCGGGCCAATGGGGATCGCCTAGGCGGGCTGGGCAGACCCAGGCCAATCCCGATGCGGATTCATGGTACCTCGGGCATCCCCCCCGGATCCCTTATAAAGTTACATATCCCGCTGCCTTCCAGCGGTCACTCTTCCCCATCCCTCCTCTCATCTCAAAGAGCCCTGTCCCTCGGTCGTCCCCGGATCCAGACAGGCAGACACAATGGCAGCCACGCCGCACCCCTTCGACCCCATCACCCCGGCGGAAATCGTCCTCGCCACCAAGATCCTGGAGGCTGCCTTCCCCGGGATTCCTCTTCGGTACAAGAAGATCGATATCCAGGAACCGATCAAGAGTGATGTGGTCCCGTATATCGAGGCAGAGAGGCTGGGCAAGCCCCTGCCCCCCAAGCCCGCCCGGTTGCTCCAGGTTCTTTTCCATCGCAAGGACACCGGGGCTTTCCACAAGGCACTGTTGAACGCAGGCACACGATCGATTCTCTCGGCCAAGGAACTGCCCAAGCACATCCAGGTATGACTTGTGTTCATCTGTGTTACATCGGAACAGCTCTGACTACTCCAGGGGCCCGCCGATATGGACGAACTCGGTGAGATGGAGGAACTGTGTCTCAGCCATCCCGCAGTCCAGGCAGAGGTGGCCAAACTCCAGCTGCCTCCCGGTGTCACCGTCTGCAACGATCCCTGGATCTATGGCACTGACGACCCCAATGAGACGCGCCGGTTGTGCCAGTGTTACATGTACATTATCGCCACCGACCATCCCCAGAACAACCACTACTCCGTGCCTTGCAAGTTCTCCCCGGTCTTCGACATCATCAAGCGCGAATTGGTCCGCATCGATTATCTTCCGAGTGGCACCGATACGCAAACCACGGAAACGCAGCCATGGAAGCCGGTGGAAACCATCCAGTACGCGCACGACCTGCTCCAGGAGCCTTTGCGCACGGACCTCAAGCCTTATATCGTCCAGCAGCCCGAGGGCCCATCCTTCAACGTGCAAGGGAATATTGTGGAATGGCAGAAGTGGCGGTTCCGCGTGGGATTCAACAGTCGCGAGGGTCTCGTTATCTACAACCTCACGTATGATGGACGGAACGTGTTTTACAGATTGTCCGTGTCGGAGATGACGGTGCCCTACGGTGGTATGTCTGATCCCATTCCAACCATCCTAGACTTTAACTAATACTAATCCCTACCCTAGACCCCCGTGCGCCCTACCACCGCAAGCAGGCCTTTGATGTGGGAGACGTTGGCTTCGGCATCACAGCCAACCAGCTCTCACTGGGCTGCGACTGTCTCGGCCACATCAAGTATTTCGATGGCTACCGGGCTGACTCGAAAGGAACCCCCGTGTTGCTGCAGAACGTCATCTGTCTCCACGAGCAAGACAACGGCCTCCAGCACAAGCACACCAACTACCGCAACAACGCCGCCACCGTGGTCCGCAACCGCCAATTAGTGGTGCAGATGATCTGCACCGTCGCCAACTACGAATACATCTTTGCCTTTATCTTCGACCAAGCCGCCAACATCGAGCTGGAGGTCCGAGCCACCGGCATTCTCTCCACCGTTCCATTCGACAACGAGAAATTCGGCACCACCGTCCCCTGGGGCACCAACGTCGGCCCCGGCGTCATGGCACCCTTCCACCAACACATGTTCTCCTTCCGCATGGACCCCGCCCTGGACGGCTTCAACAACACCGTGTACTACGAGGACAGCGTGCCGTTGCCTGAGGATGACAACAACCCCTACCTGGTGGGATACACGACCGAGCAGACAGTCCTCCGGACCAGTGGCACCGCCAACACCGACGTCAGCCGCCACCGCGTGTTCAAAATCCGCAACGACGCCCACATCAACCCCGTCACCTACAAGCCCGTGGCATACAAGCTGCAAACCTCGCCCGCGCAGATGATGCTTGCCAGCCCGAAGTCGTATGGCTCCAAGCGCGCCGGCTTCGCGACCAAGCCCATCTGGGTCACCAAGTACCAGGACGACGAGCTGTACGCGGCCGGCGAATTCACCAACCAGAGCAAGCAGAGCGAGGGCGTGGAAAAATGGGTGCAACGGGAGGATCCGGTCGAGAACGAGGATCTCGTGCTGTGGCATAGTAAGCCCCCCTCCCTTCCCTCTATCTGAAGTCTCAGAGGACATGCTAACCAAGACAGCCTTCGGCCTGACCCACAATCCCCGGATCGAAGATTTCCCCGTCATGCCCATGGAGCGTGTCAGCGTCATGTTGAAGCCGGATGGATTTTTCACCAAGAACCCGGCCCTGGACGTGCCGCCTTCGGCGCAGTCGTTCAACAAGTCGACGCTGCACCCTGAGCCGGTGGCGTGCTGTCCGGTGCAGAAAGGGAAGTTGTAATAGATAGATTGATACCATGATAGACGATACCATGAATAATCGGGATGTACTCACTATATCGAGGACAGTAACCCATTTCATTCAAAACTAGAAGTAGCACTGCTCCATCATTCAATACACCCGACCCGAGATCAATTCCCCCAAGGTCCCTCCTCCTCCGCCATAACCATAGCACGAAGCCCTACGTACCCCAAACATCTTAACTAAACACCAAACATATCCCTACACCTCGTATCCCCTCCAAACGCCATCCCATAAAAGTAAAAAAAAAAAAAAAAAAAAAAAAAAGAAGAAGGCTCGGGATCTCGGGGATCACATTTCCCCCGCCACGAAACCCGATCGGCGACTACCTACTGACTAAGCAGGCTATAAATCCCTCCTCTTTCCCCTCTCTCTTCCCATTGCCCTCCCTCCATCTTCCGCTACACATCCTCAACACACATCTCCATATAAACCTCTTCATACAATCTACCTTCTCGTCTCACACCAGACTCGGCTCTTAAATACCGTGAAAATGTGCATGAAAGCAACTTGCTCATCCTGCAGTACGTTCCTTATCTGCCCCTCACCTACCCCACCATCCCGTCCTGACATACCATGAAATGAGATGAAATAAGATAAGATATATGCTAATGATAAATATAGACAAAACCTCCTGGTGGGGCTGCGGAAGCCATGTCCCCTCTGTCATGGACTCCATCCCCGAAAGTGAGCGCTGCACTTGTACCCCCAAGGTGGTGCGTGAGGGCAAGGAGTACCCGCCTAAGGCGGAGAGGTGACTCTCTTTGAGTAATGGGTGTGTTGTTTCTTAGGGGGGTTGATGTTGGTGGTAGTGGGTTGGCTGGTTGATTTGACTGGAGGTGAGGGGAGGTGGGTAGGGTGGAGGGATGTGTGCTTTGCCCTTGCTTCTCCTGGGAAATTCGGTACTGGATTCCGGGATGTTGTGTTCAACTTTTCTATTGCGAGATTGAATTGTATAGATGATACGCTCTTATGTCTGACTAAGGGGGGGGGAGAAGATGCAGTTGACAAGGGTGAAGGTCTACAACTTAGTAACACGTCAGAAAGACTTATGTATAGAAATCTGCCAAAATATCTTTACAAGACATGTCCCCATTATATCCTGCTATTTGCATCCCACTTACTTCCTCTCATGCTGAAGCTAAACCGTACGCGAATGACCGAGCAGAAAAAAGTCTTGTATGTGTTTTTAGTACTTATACCCCACTCCCATTCTGTATAGCAGATCAATTTACAAATCCCCTACATGTCACTATAGTAGAGATTTGATAATTGGGGGGTATTCACATCTACATCTACTTATCAGGCTACCATATATAGGAGGTCCTTCAACAGCAGCAGGATATCCAACTACGAAGCACCCATGTACCAGTTAAATGCACTCCCTTTCCCAGGAAAATAACCAGATAAAGATTTATAAATAGGAAATTCTCGACGCATCTGAATACAGATTTACTAACTTCCCATAACCACAAATCAAGGACACTGGTATGGCATGTTGCAGCACAGTGTACCTACTAGTTAAATCGTGATGGAAGGGAAATATGGTGGATTGGAGTTTGGGTGGGCTGGCTGGTTGGTATATTATGTGGTTTATTGAAATTGCGAATATGGAGTGGTAGAGTTCCAAAAGGATCGTGTTGGGTCGTGTTCTGGGACCTGATGGTCTTTGTGGGTGGGAGGAAATATAGGTGTGTTATCGGAGCCGGGTGTGGTGATGGTGGTGGAGATTGGAATGAGATGGCTGGCTGGGCTGGGGTTGGTTGGCGGGTTGGCGGGAGGGGCGGATTCATGAAATCTTTCATGCAATGAAATGAATGAAAAGTTGAAATTTCATGAAAATTTGTACAGAACGCAGAGTATAGCGATGAACAGGGATATAGAAGCTAAAATACAAAAGGAATGCAAGGCAAGACATTTCATGAATGAAAGCAGTGAAATGTTTTATGCAATGAAATGACATTTGAAATACATGAATTTCATGAATTTCATTTCATGACAGGAAAAATGAAAAGTGGGGAAGGGGAAGGAAGAGTGGAAAAAACAAAAAGAAATGACAAGAGTGGGATTCGAACCCACGCCATCAAACGATGATCAGGAAGCTGTGAAGCTGGGTTATTAAGGTGGACCTTAACCTGACGCCTTAGACCAACTCGGCCATCTTGCCTTGGATGAAAATACTGGGTTTTATTTGGTTACATGAGTCTTGCATAAAGCTTCCCGGGAAATGGAGGGTGAAAGATGAGGTCTCTGTGGGCAGCAATCTCACCACCTACATATCATTGGATCTCGATTGTAGAAGTTATTTTTTCATGTTCAGTGCTTATTTGGCGTCCTAGGGTGTAAGTTCCCTTGTTACCAGTGGAGTTGATTTTAATTATATGAAATTGGTAAACTTCGGCGGATATATATTTGTTGAGGGGATACTGCTTGTGAGGGGATCGGGTCTCTCGAATTAAAAATTCACAACAAATACTCCACCCCTTAGCCAGTATCACACTAACATACAAATCCGAAAGTTAGCCTCTACGGTGTACCCCAGAAAGATGCAAGTGAGACCTATCCACTGTAGGGATCCACTTGCAACTTCACCCAGGCACATCGACCACGACAACGGATGCACTGAAGCAAGTTAGAAAATTCGACCTCGAATTACAGTAACCCCAACCTGTTTGGTGGAGTTCAGCTACCAGAATTATCAACCCCGGGCAATTCACTCATTCCTCCCGGTACGCATCATGCTACGATGAGGCAGTTATACAAAGACAGGAATAAGAGTCATATCATTATTATTAATAACAATCCGTGTCGAGTCATGACATCTTTTGAAGACATATACAGAGATGAGACATATAATCCGTCGTCTAGGTTCTAACGAACCGACATAACCTTCCCAGACACCCTAGACCGGGGCAGCACAACCGAACGAAGTGGCAACCGTACCACCCGGAGCGAAGATCTCGATCAAACTCGTAATGGCAGCCCACATACCCATACCCGAGCAGGCCAGACCACCACAGAAGTAGAAGATACAGAACAGGTTGATGTACAAGCTCTTCTTGAATCCGCGGACATAGCGCTTCCAGCCCTCGTCGTGGCGGGTAGTCACACCAGTGACGGGGTTGTATCCCTCGCCCGGAAGGACAGCATCCTTCTGGGTGCGGAATCCGACGTAGAGGATACCCGGGAGAGTGTAGGTGAAGTTGAGAATCAGGGCGGCACCGACCATACTGGAGATACCACTAAGGTTGGGAACAGCGCCGGCGATGACGAAGGCGATGGCCCAGTAGATGGGGCCAAGTCCGTACCAGAGCAGGCGACCGCGGAAGGTAGAGATATCAGGGAAGTTGAGAAGCTCCATGAAGATCTGCTGGTAGACGGATTTCATACCGATGTTGAAGTAGAGAACTGGATCAGGTTAGCGGATGCGTTGGGAGAGAAACGGCAACAGGCACATACTGCATGCGATGATACACGTTAAGAAGTACACGATATTAACCGCCGTCTGTAAGCCCTTGGGCTGAACGACGTTGTAGATATTGGAGATGGAGTATTGGCCGTAGAAACTGTACACCTGTGGCATTGTTAGCAATGGCTGACAGTGGTCGGTCGAGGGAACGTACAAAGGCACCGAAGAAGATGTAGACGAAGCAGATGAACAGCTGAGCGCACAACAGTCCCTTCCAGAAATCCCAGGGGCGACGCATTTCGGCGAGGAAAGAGACGAAGAGAATGGCACCACCATAACTGTCTGCGCAACGAGTCAGCGGACTGGGTTGTCACGAGGGAGGCGAGAATCACGTACAAACCATCTGGTCGACACCAGTGAACTGTCCGGCAAAGCCAGTGGCCTGCATCTGGTACTGGTCGGGCGGGGGTCCGGCGAACACCTTGACCGGCTCCCTGACCTTGATCAGGGTGGACGAGATGGTGGCTTGGTAGTCGATGCCAAAATGGCCACCAGCCGCAACCATGCTATGGATTCGTCAGAAATTGCCCAGGGATGATGGCTGGGGTCAGGCCACTCACATCATGATGAAGTCGGCAATATTCAGCCAGACCGCAGCATTGGTCAACCATCCGAGACGCTGCAGGGAACGGATGCTTCCGAAGACCATACCGATGATCATCATGATCACCATGCACACCACGAAGCAGAGGTCGTTGTTGGCCAGCTGAGAAAGCGTCTGGCCGTTACCCAGAATGAGCACCGAGACAGACATCAGCAGCTGCAACGACTGTCCGACGTTCACCAAATGGCGGGCCCAGGGACCGAAGACCCGGTAGTAGGTGTCACCAAAGTTGATCAAGGGGTAGCGAGTCGAGTCGAGCTCCAGGAACACCTTCCACAGAATCCAGCCACTGAAGCCGGCGAAGCAACCGAAAACAATAAACAGGGCGACGGCCGGACCGTAACCCACACTCGCGAAGACGAACCTAGACCACAAGCATTCGATTAGTCTGGCGAGGCGCCCAAGAGACCGGAGGAGAGCCCACTTACGGTGCATTGGCCCAACCCAACACGTCGGTGGTGATCAGATAGAAGATGGTTCCCCAACTGGCCGTCCGCAGGGCCCGGGCTGCCGTTCTCCATTCCTCGTCGGACACGGCCAGAGACGAGTCCGAGGGAGTGCCTTCTTTGCCCTCGGGCGACTTCTCGTTACCCGACACCTGCAGGGCGGTGTCATCCTCCTTATGCTTCTTCTTCTCGTTCTCGTGATGGACACCCTTCGAGAAGCGACCCTTGATGACCTTGCCAACGGTGAGGGGCCCGCGTTCCTCGACATATTGCCGGTTTTCCTCCTCTTCCATCTCACGTTCAATGTTGGCCCAGTACATGTACTCTTCGAGTGTGACGCTCGGGTCGAGACGAGCGAGGGCGCCATCAGCACGCGGGACCATCCGCCGGGGGCGGTTCTCCTCGGCCTCGGTGTAGGAAGGAAGGACTCCCATGGTGGGAGGGACCTCCGCGGGCTCGATCTCGCTAGCCATGGTGGAGGAAATAGGAACTCAGCAGGCAAACGGAGGAGAATGAACTGAAGGTACAAAGATCTAGAACTGGGGAACGGGATCGGCGTAGTTTAAGAATGATGCGGCAGCCGGAGCCAGCAAGCACGCGACGGGGCGAGAGCTTGCCTGCTGCGCAACCCGGGCTTCGAGATAACGTCCGGAGGGAGCGAATGGGAATGGACCAGGCAAGATTGGCTGGCGGAATCCGGTGGGTTTCACGTTATCACGGTTCAGGATGAGCTGATCCAGCGTCTCCATTATCGATTCAATTTAATAAACCAGCATCGAGCACGGTGGGGAAAGGTAGCCACTGCCCATTCGAAGTTTAAACGGTCTTTTCAGTTGCCCACTCCACCGGCGAGAGGGTCAGAATCACTAGCCAGGCACTTCATTGGTGCACCGGGGTTTTCTGGAGCCTCTGTCGAAGCCCAGAAGGGGGGTGGCGTCCGGGTTGGGATGGCGACGCGCTAGATAATATCCAGCTGGACGAACGGCTTGCCACGAACCGGGCGACTCGCGGTTGGAGTCGGATGTTGCTGGCTTGCTGCACTGCTGGGATGATCCTAATATGACGGACATCCTGGTGCAAGCCCGTTATCTCCCTCATAACGTAACCGCCACATGCTGTCCGATCATTCGATCGCCGGGTTGGGTCTGGGGCACCGCTACCGAGTACTTCCACCGTCCACCATGCATTATTTCCGGGGCTACTGGGGGTTAATCCAGGTGGTGTGGGCTCTCGGTTGTGATTCGTGCACGGCGGTGCAGGGTTTGGAGATAAGCAGGAAGAGAATGGGATTATGGCCGGCGGAGAACCGAGACATGCGAGCGGCGACCATGCAACCTCCGCACTAGCGCTCTCCATGCCTCCCAATCATCCGAGACCTGCAATTTCACGGACCAATTTCCCTTACACAATGGCGCCGGGAGCATGTCTGACTAGAAGGCATCAAGTCGGGTGATTGGCTCCCCCCCCGACTGCACGGAAGCGTCGCTTACTGTAGCGCAAAGGCGTCGGCATCCTCGCGGTTTCACCGATTGGACTGTCCCAAGTGGAAAAAGAAAAAAAAAGCACATCTGGACTTCCAAGTGTCAGGCCCAAAGAGTGGTACGGACTAACCGGAAAGCCAGAGGGTGGATGAGGGCTTATCAGTCCGTCCAACGGCACGGCCGCCCAAGTGGCTCCGAGACCAGTCCACTCCTTCCTTGGCCCATTGCTTGTTTCCCAAGCACGAAGCTTGGCCTCTCCATCGGTTGTCACCTGTCTCTGGTTCAGGGACTGGCGGCCACTGCGGCCTGGGATCGGAACTCAGGCTCGGGTGGCAAAAGTGCCCCAATCAGCTGACCATCCTGCCGTGCAGTATCCCCGGGATAACTCCAGCGTGGGGATCAAACTTTCACTAGAGCTTACGGAAGACCGGAGAGGGAGGGGAATAGGCGACGAGCCGACGGTGGCTGGCAGCAGGGCCATGCGTGTCCGAGTCTGGGGTTGGGAGAAAAAAATGCTGGCGGAGGGTTACACCGGCCGCGAGAGCGCGTCAATAACGAGATCCTATCAGAGGGCGCCGCTGGGAAGTTGGGCCGGGACTAGTCCGACCAGGCCGACGGACTAGCGGGTGGAATAGATTGAATGGAACCAGGGTTTCTCGCGGGTGGAGAATCAGCAGGACGGAGGACGCCGCAGGCAGTCAGATTCTTCGAATCCTGTCTGACAATAAATACGATGTTGACATTGGAAAGGATTCTTCATGGATTTCCCCCATCCCACGCAAATAAATTAGAAGGAAGGATAGATACATGAAGAAAAAAGAAGCTTATAGTTAAAAAAGAAGGTGAAAAAAAAGAGAGAGAAAAAGAGAAAAACATACAACAGAAGGGATTCGCTGGTGGTCACCCACCCAACTACTAACCTCCCGGCGTGTGGCTTAAGTACGGCTGAGCGGACGGGAA
>KZ826383.1:88045-216464 GCA_003184635.1 Aspergillus sclerotiicarbonarius CBS 121057 | reverse complement strand
TGGGGGGTCGAGGATGATTGTGGAGGAGGTTGTGGAGGCAGTGTCGTTGTCCATTGAGTCGAGTGTGTCTGTCCAGTCGGATGTGTCTGATGTGGTATCTGTTGAGTCTGTGGTGGTGTCCATTGAGTCCGTAGAGTAGTCGGTTGGTGTTGGGGATGGTGCCCTGATAGGGTGTGGGAATGGAGCTATGGGATCGAGCCTGTCGATCTGGGTATTGGTATATATAAAGGACGGGGTAGGGGGTATAGAGTGTGATTTCTGGTATCATTTTTCTGGTATCGTCGTCCTTTTATAGACGATTTACGAAATGGGGGATTGGGTTGGCATGTGGGTGTGGGTATGAGAACAAAGGGGGTTTCCTTGTTGTAGAAGGACATCTCGTAATGAAGGCCCCATTCATTAGTGACAATGCGATTGTGACGTGAAAGACCTTTGCCAGGTGTCTTGGGTAAAGGTTGTAGAGTGCATCCTTTGTTCGTCTCTTTTGTTAGGGCTCTTTTATTCTGACCTTTTTGTCATGGATGATATCTAACAATCATCCCAATCGACAATAAAGGTCTCTTCGACTATTGTCGCCTTTTATTTCTGATGTAGGTAAAGGCCGGAATCTTGGTAATGGATCTAGACACGTTCCGATGAGGGGGGGTGCAAGGGACAAGGCCTTTTATATAGACTTTACGGATTTCGGATTGCATGCTAGATGTGTAGGCATTTTCCTGTGTTGGAGGTCTTTGTAGGTGTGTTCCTTGTGGTATACTGTTGTTTCCGATATGATCAGCGTCTAGGCTTTCGTTGAGAATATCAGTGCGGTTGTTGGTTCTCAAAGAGAGGTATAGCATAATGTAGTATTTCGTATTCATGTCCGGCCTACCCAGGAGAGGGGTTTCATGGTGGTGTTGGATTTGATTCGATTGGAATTAGGAATTCTGTGGAGAAAGGATAGTGTGTGGCAGGTAGGATGGAAAGGAGAGTAGGGCACATGCAGTGCAATTGAAGGAGGATGTCTATTTGCGTCTGTGATGGTAGTTGCTGTTTGTTAATGATATCGGATCTTGTCGTAATTAGTTGCTAATTGCCATGGAGCTTGGTGGATCACCATGACTGAAGTTCCCTAGTACTATCAGACTCGTTCCCGGAACAGGTCTGTCTACAACTCTTGTGCTTGGGGTCTTTTATCTAGTTGAGACAGAAGTCTAGAACTGGTAGTATGCATTGGCGTGCATCGTGTCACCCACTGGCATGGTCTTGAACCGTCTGATTGGTTCTATCGCAGACGTTGGCGTTGAATTTAATCCGATCTATTTCTAGACAGCAAGAAACAGATCAAGCATCGACTGAGACCATTATACCCATCATCGGAGAAAGGGACTACCCACGCAGATCCAGCATCGCACAAATGGAAGCAATGCTTATTCACAGTCCGTTAAGGGTCGATGTTCACAAGTACCCTGGGAAAGATCTCGATAACACGTGCGATTGGCTACGATTGTGGAACTGGTTCATGATTTTCTTGATGGCAAGCTTGGTGGCAAATGCGGGGTTCTAGAAGACAGCATTAACTATCCCTTTTGTGTCAATATACCTCGAATCGAGGACGTGCTCTTGAGCTAGCAAGACACAGGTGTAACCTTGCAATGGCAACTAAAGCAATTCCATCAGCGGCAGTGTTCTGGCTATCCGTCGGTTCCGACTGTCGTAGGCATAGACCTCAGTAGTCTTCATAGTAACCTTGTCGCACTAGTGCCTCCAAGCTCCCCTGATTCCGCAGGCACCCGTGTGGCGTCAAGCCAACTGCCATATCCGCTGACAACCATGGTGACGCTTATGCAGCTTTGTGAGAGCACAACTGTGCTCCAATATACTCCGTAGACATCAGTCTTGCCGACATCCGCACCAGGTACTGGCACCGTCATCATTTGGCAATCCATGACCTATTAACCTCGCATTGAGTGGTATTAGATAATCATTCGCACGTGTCGAACAACCTTGGATCGTGAAGCTCCCTTGACCCGTTGCACTGCGCCAAGTTAGAAACCATTACCACCCAATAAGATCCACCCCGGCGAGATCTAGGTTCCGATTAGTAACTACCTCATCGACTATGCGCTTGGCGGGTGGACTGATGTGTATGCCATCTCCTGATGTCAGGGTCCCAACACTGGTTTCTGGGGCAATTCGAGCTTCCAGAATACTGCTGCAGTCCCGCCACGCCGTTCGGCCGTGCCTTGTGGCTGTACAATTGAGTTCGCAGCCATCTGCCGTCAAATTGGCCTGCAGAAAGACGAACCGGCCTAGAAGGGTCGAAGACGTCAGAGACGACATTAAGGTTTCCGGGACCCGCGCGGACCAAGTGCCGCTCGCTCTCCTTGCCCGGCCATGTCCATCCCCTTACAAGATGAAAGTCCTCCCAGCAAGTTTTTCCCCTGATCTCTGTCGCGAAAGCTGCAATTCAATTACACGCAGCAGAGTCTGGCGGACATGGAGCTCCTAGCACAGTTGCAGCTCACGGGCCAGTTATAGAACCATCCCCTCATTTTCACCGCTATCAGTCGCTAATCCAGCGCCACGTCGATATGAGATTCTTTTGCCCAAGACACCAAACTCCGTACTATGTCACACACCGTCGGCATCGAAATCTCTCGCGGCGACTTTTCATCACTCACCCCCAGCGACACCATCCAGAAATATGTCATCTCCGCCTTTGCCGCCATCACCTGGTATAATGCGATTGAGCTGGTGGTGCTCTGTTTGACGACCTTTCACCGGTACCAGGGGTGCTATTTCTGGAGCTTGCTCATCACCTCAGCCAGTCTGATCCCTCACTGCGTGGGATACCTGCTCTTTATCTTCTCCTTTGGCATCTCTCCTTACATCCCCGTTTCCTTGATCATCCCAACATGGTTCTGCATCATCACGGGCCATTCGCTCGTTCTGTGGTCGCGATTGCATCTCCTCCTGCAGGAACCAAAGCTGTTGCGGGGCCTTCTCTACATGATCATCCTCGACTGCATTCTCTTTCAAGTCCCCACCACAGTCCTTCTCTATGGGTCCTTGAACGACACTCCCGCCCTCGCCAGGGGATACGACATCATGGAGCGGGTCCAACTCGTGGCGTTTTGCGTCCAGGAGGCCATTCTTTCCGGTATATATGTGTGGGAAACCATCAAGATGCTGCGTCTTCGCCCCGAGCGGCCACGTTTCGTCATCCTCACTCAGTTGCTCGTCATCAACATACTTATCCTCATTCTGGACGTGGCCGTCGTCGCCATCGAGTACGCCGGATACTATGCGTTGCAGGTCATGTTTAAGCCTGTCGCGTATAGCATCAAGTTGAAATTAGAATATGCGATCCTGGGTCGCCTGGTCAAGATCGCCCGCGGGGCGAGTGCAAGTTACGACCCCGAACCATTATCGCCGAGTGCTCGCGGATTCAACGTGACGGCATCTGGGTACGAGGACTCGGGCAGTAATGGTGCAGGCGTCACTGTTGTCCGACATGTCAACTCCGACCCATTTATCCGGCGGTGGTCTGGACAGACTCATGACAGCTTGGGTCCCTGTTAGAAGATCCCAGCTCGATGTGTTATTATGTCGCTGACTCGGGGGACCAGTGCGAATATATTCCGCAGACGTCCATAAGCCGGTGTGAGTGGCCACTTACATGCGAATGTGATGACCGACATATACCCATATATCTGACGATCGGACTTACGACCATCAATTGCAGTGACGAAAGCATAAGCTGATATGCGGTATCAACACAGGTAGATGCAGCAACATGCAATGATGTTGCTGTGGCCACTTCATGACGTGACGGCTAGAGGTATAGAAACATCCCGATCCGTCGCCCCGAGGGCGTTCCCATGTACGTCAACTAGATGATGAGCATAGATTACTAGAATCACACGAATCAATCTGACCCAACTAGTTGTGGAGTGGCAAAATGAATGAAGCACCCGGCCAAGCCGAGATCTTGCGGGGTTGGGCCTTGCATCTGACCAATCACGAGCCTGACCAATCAGACAGAGTCATTCTATTAGTCATCATGACTGCCTGGATGCCTCACACGGTTGCAGCCGGCCTTCACCGTATCATCAATTGGTAGCCATGCCGCTCGGTTCCATATGGAATTGACCAAAATAGTGCATGGGCCTTACCTCCACATTCTTCGAGTCAGGAACATGTGATTCCCAGACAGAACTTGGGTATCAACGGTACCTGTTCCCCGCGAGAGCTGTTGCATTAGGCAAGGGCGTGCGGCCAGAACCTGGGGCCAGAACCTGGAGTCCTGCACGATGGAATAACTTGTAGCTTGTGTCCCGGAGCAACCCGCAGTTGTTATAAAGTGGTAATCAAGGGTTGAATTTGTGGCGCCACGCCGCTCAGACAAGAGGCTAGACCGGTCTTGAGTTCATCTTTCTAGGTCCGACTGGAATTCTTGAATGGTGCTTGCATAATAGCGTGCAATCTTGATTTTCATTGAAACACCGGGCCTGGCTGTTGGGCAGACTGGTCATCCCTGTTTGCAACGATGCCTCATGCATGAATTGGCCGAGGTGAAGGTGTGTTGTTATTGTTTGAAGACAATTCCGATAAAAGCGACCTTGTCGATAGACTGGACTGAACCTGGATAGTCTTAATCCTCCTTTCCGCGGTCGGGTTGGGAAAAGTCCAAGAGCCTTTAACTGGCCATCCAGCGTGGAGATGCAGCGACTGATGGGATATTTTGTCGGTCGTCATTCCCGGCCATGTGGCTTGCACAACTGCCGTCGTGACATTCCTCTGCGCAGTCCGTGCGATCAGTCAAAAACAGTACTCGAAGATTGAGGTAGCGCATCACAAGTCAAAGTAGTTCAACAGTTGGCGCTGGATTACACATCAAGGGGTGCTGCAGGAAACTCGAAGCGGTCTGAAGGACACGCAAAGCTGCAGTAGGGCAACAATGCATCCCTGTCATGAACCCCGCAACCTGACGACCGAAAACTCGGCCGGCTCAACCTGCCTTCAAGCACCCAACACTAATCATGGCGACACAGGGGTTGTACATTCAAAACCCTGTTGAGTTCATATATAATGTGTCACACAAGGCCGCTCAGGCCGTTTCACAAGTTTCGCAGGGGTGGATAACCTTTGAAAGCCTTTCCATCAAGGTGGGTGCCAGCCTCTGACAGGCAGCGTTAATGGAATGTTGACTTTTATTCACAGCACCATGCTTCCTTGGTGGAGCAAGCCTTAGCGGACGTCTCCCTCAGCCTTGCGGGCGTGGTTTCATTGGCAGATCTAGCGACCAGTTCTCAGCGGACTGTTCTATCAGGGACAGCGACTCTCCTAGACAGTCTGGTGCTCTGTCCAGGGATTCATCGCCAGCAAAATGTCGCAGATCTCAGCAAAGGCGAATATCCAGCCGCAGCGAATATGGTCACGGGCTATGTCTTTCGCATCGAGAATCCAGCCACTGTGTATTACCTCCAGAGGGTTGGAAAGACTGGCTGTCTGACCACGGTCGATGTTACGAACAGCAATGGACACTCGAGATCGCCAGGGATTTTATTCACAACTGCTAATGCCGGTTATGTGTCTATTGCTGCATATTCTGGAGCCGTCTCCCTTTCCGCCGTCGCGGTCGGACTCTTCATCCTTTTGGAAGACTGGTGGGCTCTGTCCTCCACGGCGTTTTTGATGTCCGCGCGCTTCCTCAATGTCATCCTGATCCGGCGACGAAGCAAGTTCGAGTGGTCGGGTGTCCGTGAAAAAGACCAACCCGGTGATCTCCTGGTTCTTCTCAGCCAGGACCGCTGGATCAAGGTGGTTGGCAACGTGAATGATATCAAAGCGGTGACGTCCGGCCAATGGGTTCGGGATATGTCAGCGGTGGAGAGCTGGATAGCTGCGTCCGCCACGGTGATGGTCTATCTCAACGTTGTCTTGGCCAGTAATGCAACACAGGTGGGAAAGATTGGACTCGTCTTGTTGTTGACGGTGTCAGCGGGTCTGCTTGCAGTGGCCAACCAGTGGACGGAGAAGCTGCAGATGCACGGCCACGTGCTCAGTGTTACAGCCCAACCCAAACGCTATGAGAGACGCCTTCATCTGGCGAGAGAGTTGATTGAGGAGTATGGGGGAAAGACCGGTTGGGCGGTCGGGATGGGCCTGGTGAGGCCCGAGGATATACTTGCCTCCCGGCCACGTGCTGGCACCCAGGGACCGGGAATCGGAGGCCAGCCTGTGATCATGTAGTGGACATGAGCCTTCAATGTGAGACAGAATCAGCTCGGAATAGTATATTGGCAGCAAAGTGACCGACATTGGGGCCGCTTACGACTCACTGCTGTCGGAGATAGCCACCGCAATCTGCTGGTCCGATTTGCAATTGGAACCTGTCAGTCGTAGTCAGTTGCAGAGGCAGCATCACATAATGCCATTTGGTAAACCGGAAAGCTTCTCTTCACGTGATTTGACGCTAGTCCGAAAGAGGCTGCTAAACGGAGAGCCCCAGCGGCAGGCACCGAGGGGGTCTCTTGGTTCCTGGTGGCAAGGATGAAGTCACCTGGGGCCTGGAGGCCAACAATGACAATGGACTGGACAGCAGTCAGTCTGACCGGGATGAATGTCGTCTCGCTTCAGAATGGCCACCACGCACTGTCTAGAGTCTATACGCAGTACCTTCTGTGGTTGTTCTAGATCCGGAACCCGTATAGGGCTGGACTGGGTCTCTGGACCAGCGTAATTTTTAACCACTGGCAGAGCTCCACTTCCCTTCAAGCCTTTACGGCTCACGCACCAGTCTTTTTTCCTTCACTGCCCAGTCCACTGCCAGTCCACTGCTGTCCGATGGAGCCATTCCCTAACCCGTTTCGGTAAACCGGATGCGATTCTCCCGACAGGTGAATGTCTTATTTATTGCGACAGATTCCTGCAAGGACTGGTTGGAATGTGCCTGTCCTGCACTGACACAATCCGTTCTCACGTGGTGCTTGTCATCAATTACCGCACTGTCTAGTTTCTGGACAATAAAACCCCGAGGTTGTCTGACGGTTTTCTCAACTCATACCTCCTTCAATAGCCAAGATGACAGTCGGAGATGACGGGGAGAAATCCTCAGGTAGGTACCTACCTGCTGCATCTCGTGGCTATTGCTGACACAGACAGTCCCCTCGAGTGACATTCCTGAGGTGACGCTCGTTGACTGGGACGGACTGAAGGACCCCAAGAATCCATTCAACTGGTCTACCCCCAGGAAATGGCTCATCACGGTCACCGCCCTCCTGACCACTTTCGTCGCCCTCATGAACGGCACCATCATCACGGTAGCCCACGAAGCGATCAACACCGAGTTTAATATTAGCGATGCACACTTTCCCAACTCCTACTGGCCGGTGGCCTCCTGGACCATGGGCGGGGTCTTTTTTTCTCTGCTCATCCTCCCCATCATGGAGGACTTTGGCATCCGACGCTCCTTTCTTGTCACGCACTTTGTGCTAATCATTTTCATCATCCCCCAAGCCGTGGCTCAAAGTTTCGCCACCCTCATCATTGTCCGCTTCTTTGCGGGTGGCTGCGTGGCGGTACTTGGCAACAGCTCCGCCAGCATCATCGGCAACCTTTTCGAATCGGAGATAGACCGCACCAAGCCCGTCGCTCTATGGATCGTGGCCTACCTGGGCGGGAGTAGCGCCGGGCCCGTGGTCGGTGCCGCCATCTTCCAATTCCTCTCATGGCGATGGCTATCATACTTGCAACTGATCTGGTGCTCGGTGTTATTGCTTGTGAATATCGTGATTCTCAAAGAAACCCGGGGGTCGGTCATTCTGCAACGTCGCGCAAAGAGACTGCGCGCCAAAGGGGAAAACGCATACACTCAGCACGAACTTCAGGCGGAGCCCCTTCGTCAGGTGTTGCTCACCAGCATTCGCCGGCCTTTCAAAATGCTCTTCACCGAGTATGTCGTCTTCTTCGCCACCCTGTGGTCGGCCTTTACCGTCGGCACTCTATATCTGTTCACGCAATCCGTGGAGCAAGTCTTCGTGGGACTATATAACTGGACCCCGGTGCAATCCGGATACATTCAGGCCGCGATCGTGATCGGGGAAGCTTGCGGATGGACATTCTCCCTGTTCTCTGCGCGGGTATATTTCAATTCGGCCAAGCGGAATAAAGAGGATCCCGGGATGCCGATTCCCGAATCCAGACTTTATCTATCCGTCGGCGGAGGTATCTTTGGCATCGCCGGCGGCATGTTCGTGTACGGATGGACCTCTTACCCATCCCTGCCATGGATTGCCCCAGCCGTGGGTCTCTGGATGGTTGGAGTTGGCAGCGTGGTGGTGGTGAGTGGCATTGCCGATTACGTGGTTGACGCATATAGCAAATATGCCGGCAGCGCGTGTGCCTGTTTCGTGGTGGGGGAGAATACCGTCGCGGCCTTTTTGCCTCTGGCCACCTCTAGCATGTACAACACGTTGGGATTCCAGTGGGCGAGTACACTGCTGGCATTTATCAGTCTCCTACTGACATTGGCGCCGTTGTCGTTTATTGTCTGGGGAAAGCGGATCCGCGAGCGGAGTCCGTTCATGGCCGAAGCCATGTTTGACAAGCGGGCCGGGATGCATGCCGATGGACCGGCGAGGGAGATCAGGGAGGCATAGATGCTCTTGGACGAGTAATGACGAGTATGGCCTGGAGCCAGTGTACGGGTAGGCAACAAAATCCTCAAAATGTAATCAATTAACAAGAATGATAAACCACGTAGCTGCATGTATAACAAGACAACTGGATTAGACAGCCAAAACCAACACTCAGACCTACATCTCCATCTCCTACTCTCTCCTCGCAGCCAACTAACAGCCTCAACCAGCCCCCAAGCATTTTATCCTCCGATCCTCTCTTCACAGCACCTATCTTCTCCTCCTTGTAACAACATGCCCATATCTCATCCTATAATATCTCATACAAACCCGCACCTAAGCCAGACCCCGTCTATACTCCTTCCCTTCCCTCCGACATCCGGTTCAAAGCTACTCAGCACCTACATAACCACCCCTCCATCAATCCCAGGACAAGAAACATAAGACTAAGTAAGTAAAAGGTTCCAGACATGCAAATACTACTGAATAATCCAACAACGGAAAATTGACGATTTCTCCCACATAGCAACCTCAAAAGCATTCCTCTATAGCCGTCGGTGGTCGGCGAGTTGTTATTCAGGTGCAGGATAAAAACGCTAATATCAAACTAATCTTGTTTCGGTCTAGATATACCCCCGGAGTTGATTATGGCTGATATCTAGGTAGCGAGTCTTGATGGGGAAAGGTTGTTCTGGGCTTTTAGTTAGTCTATAATATCCTACTACTACATGTAGAACTTTATCTTATATTCCATATTCTATCAAGTCTGGGTTTTAGTCTGAAGGAAATAAGAAAAAGAAAAAAAGAAAAAGAGAGAGAAAAGGAGATTGGTTCCAGCCTCACTCCTAGCGCCATAATCATAAAACCATACAGACATGGACGAAAAGAATTCCTGCCACCAGGGTAGGGATTTGCCATATGCTGGGTAGTATCGGGCATGGTGTGGTGTGGTGATAGAAAAGGGAATCGAATTTGTGTCTACTCCATGCTTGAACCTAAGTATCCGTCTTTTTTTTTTCTAACTCTCCCCTGTATCCAACATCCACTTTTTACATCAGCGAGCCTCACATGCAAACAGCTAGATGCTAACTAAGTATCTTTCATACAAATCAATCATCCCACTCCCTAAGAAATACTCCATCCCATCCCCGATCCCAATTGCAGAAACCTCAAAACGGCATCAAACCCCTCCGGCTCCTTAATCCAATGCCCATCGCCCTCCGCCCCCACATACTCCATCCACTCCACCTGAATTCCCTCCCGCTTCATAATCCCAACAGCCTGTCTCCCCAACTCCACAGACACCACGGGATCATCCACTCCATGACCCACCAGCACCGGGGTATCCAAAACCCTCATATCCAGATCCAAATCTCCCTCCATCTCATTCTCATTCCCATTCTCATTCTCCCCCCGCACAACCCCAGAACAAAACTCAACCAACCTTCTTCTTCCCCCATCCAAACCCCCATCCCCATCCACGAACCTCTCCGCAAACGGCATCCACCCACAAAACCCCACCACTCCACCCAACCTCCCCAACCCCTTCCTCCCCGCGCAAACCCAACTCCACAACGCAATCGCCATCCCCTGACTTATTCCCCCCAGGAAAACATTCCCCGGTTTCCCATCCAGACGAGTAATTTCCTCTTCTAGAATCCGGAGAATATACGCCACCGATTCCCTTAACCCCGGACCTTGCAATTCCTGGTGTTCGGTGATATCGGTGAGAGAATACGCGTCGAACCAAGCAGGGATGGTTTCTTCGAAACGACTGTTCCAGCGGTTTTTGGAGGTCGGGAAGATCCAGCGGAAGGTTGGGAGGTGGGAGGGCAGGGGTTTGCCGTGGGAGGTGCAGGAGGAGAAGAGTTCCGAGGCGAATTCGGGGCCCGTGCTGCCGCGGCCGTGGAGGAGGATGGCGGTGTGGGTGTGTGTACTTTGGGGGAGGGGGGGGTGGATGTGAGGGGTGGGGAAGGGGGTGGTGGTGGTGGTCATGGTTGCGGGTGAGAGTTGGAGTAGGGATAAAGTAGATAGGATGGTGGATGGTGTGGAAGATGGATGGAGGATGCACACACAGCCCGGGCGGGAAGAGCGTTCGTTCGTGGGCTTCTCTCAGGTGGGGTAGACTTGGCGGGGGTGGGAATATTTGAACCAGTGATATCTTTAACACGAGTTGGTTCTGGTGGTAGGAATTCATCCATGTCTGTATGATTTGATGACTATGGTTTGTAGGAGTGAGGCTGAAACGATTCTTTTTTTTCTCTTTTTCTTTCTATTTTCTTTTTTCTATCTGACTAAAACTCAGACTTAATAGAATATAGAATATAAGATAAAGTTTTACATGTAATGATCTATATCTACTACATTTATCTATATATTAAGATTGCTAGATAGTTTATATTTATTCTATTATTAACATTCATAAATGAATTCTATACTAGTACTACTAGTTATTCCAGTATCTAGCTTATATCGCTACGGAAACTCCATTCTTAAGACCTATGATTCCGACCATGGATTCACTGTACCAGGAAATTATGGACTAAGGCTTAATCCTGAACTATCCTTTCCCCATCGAGACTAAGATTAGTTTTCTATTGGCCGTTTTATCCCACTGGTTATGAAGTACAGAGTACAGGAGGTGATAGTACCTGTGTTTGCATAGTAGGTAGGGATAGTTACATCTTTAGAACCTGATTCTGAGGTTATGGTGTTATGTAGTACTAATCATCATCTCATCTATCAACATGAAAAAAATGTATACTGCATTGTCAACTCTCCGCCATTTAATTCATTTATAAACGACACGCCATAAAAGCCACCGAGATGACATCTTTTGGGCTTTAATCTAGAATATCAAATACCATGACAGTAGTTTTTCTCTCTTCGATACTATCTAACAGACTCAAGAAGATAAAATACTAACACTTTCATATCATTAAAAATACTCCAAACTTCCCAGAAAATCGCAGAAATCTTGTTAATATCACTGTGAGTTTTAAGTCTACTAGGCCCTTGCTCTACATGCGCACTGTGTCTGTGAGTTGGGGATTATATCATATTTTAACAGTGAGTGCTATTGGAATTGGATCATTCGACCCCAACATATGACTCATCTCTGCTCTTCAATCATTCAAGAGATAGCAATCCATCCTCCATACGCGATCCTACTACTTTTCACCAAATGCTACATACAGCTTTTTTTTTAATAGTGCTAGTCTTGTCTGGAATCTGTTAATATTACAGCTGATCCATCGCGCGGGCATCATACACAATGACCCACCCGTAAACAAAAATCATTCTTATTATCTCAGGGAATAACTTCCAATACGCATCTCGTTATTTAGATCATTCTTTTTTTTTAAAAAAAAAAAAATCACAAGGAACCTGCAGGCTACTTCACCTAACTAATAATGAAGAAAGCCTTTTTTTTTCAGCCCTGTTTATAAATTGATATAAATCACGCAACACCTTACTCTCGTTTGACTGATTTCACGCTGGGCCTCTCGAATGGAATGGCTATAATGAGAGGAAAGGAGCAGAAAATGTTATCCTGCGCCTGAATAACAATTCGTTGGTATTCACGGGCTATGTGAGTCAAGAGGGAGATGCTTTCGAGGTTTCTGTGGAAGAAATTGTTAGTTTTAGGGTCGTTGGATGGTTTGTTTGGTGGTATTGTCATGTCTGGTCCTTTTACTTATTGTTCTGGTTTTGTTTTGGTATTAATGGGAGGGATGGGTGTGGAGGGGGGCAGCTTTGAACCAAGTATACACAGACAGGTCTGGCTTAGGTTGGGGGGTTATTTGAGATACTGGTATAATATGAGATATGGGTGTGTTGTTAGGAGGAGGAGGAGATATTCGCTGTGAGGTTAGGGGGGATGGATACTTGGGATTACTAAAGCGGTTAACCGGTTGGATGGCTTGTAAACAGGGGTTTAGAGTGTGGTGCGATAGTACCTTGGGGCGGGGAGGGATTGAGACATGTAATGGTGCCTGGTGTTGTTTTTGGCTGTGCTTGTTTGGGTGTATGGATTACTTGTGGTCTTGTAATATGCACAGCTACGTGGTTTGTGATTCTTTGTTAATCAATGGGATTTTGAATGTTCTGTTGGGGAGACAGCAAAAAAAAAATAAACAAATAAAAAGAAAAAAGGGTACTGGATCTTGATCCGGAAAAAATGACAAGAGTGGGATTCGAACCCACGCCCCTTTCGAGACTAGGAATATTCCGAAGAATATATGAGATCAGGTACCTGACCCTAGCGCCTTAGACCGCTCGGCCATCTTGCCGGTTTCATGATGGACAGTTAATATTTTAATACATGAGGTTGTGAGGTAAATGTCGCTGTGACGTATCTGGCGCAACTCTGTGGTGTCATAAATGTGCATTTTGGATGGTATTCTTTTTTGAGGAGATGAATCTAGTTAGGTATGTGGTGTCAAAGGGCCTATGGTTAGATTAAATGGGATATTATTGCTAAGTAGGGCCGATGGTTGTTCTGGGGGATTTTGTGAGGTGTGAGGGTTGGATATATATATCCGATCTCGTGGGTTCTAAATAAAACAGACACTAGTCACCATAATGTCAATGATCAGGCTGAAACCTCAAGGGACTGCTTTTAATTGCCATGGAAACATATGTTTTAAATACATGTGCTTTATTACATACCAACGACCAGGTCGGACACAAGACCTGATATACGAATCACTAATGCAGCTAAGAAAAACATTCACGCAACCTTGCGACAACCCTCACCCCCTGGAGCCCATCCTCGGCATAGCGACCTGGTAATCATGCAAAAACGCCACATCATCTGCATCCGTCTCCCGCAGAGTCAAGTCAAACGTTCGCACCAGAGCCGCCGTCACCAGGTACAACTCCGCCCGAGCGAGTTCAATACCCAACCACTTCCGTCCTCCTTTACTGAATGCCAGCTGGAATTTCCGGCGTTGACGGCCATTCTCGCCCAACCACCGGTCTGGGTGGAAGATGTATGCGTCGGGAAAGACCGATTCTGCCGTATGTGCGCTGAGAGTCGTGATGCTGATTGGTGTCATGGGTGGGATCGTGTATGTTTTCTGGGTGGATGGGATTCCGGAGGCGTATGGCGATGGAGTGTAGGTGAGTGGTTCGTGGGCGATGCGGGCGGCTCAGATGGTGACGCCGAATGATAGTCGGTTGCCTTCTTCGATTATGGCGGAGAGATAGGGGAGTTGTTCGAGATGGGTCCATGTTGCGCACTCTGGCACGGTGCTGAGCTCGGTCCGGAGGCGTTCTAAGATGAATGGGTTGGCCAGGACATGGTAGAGGATGATGCTGAGGCTTTGAGCGGGTGATTCTGTTCCAGCTAGGGCGAGGAGCGCCCCCTCTTGCTCGAGACGAAGGAGGGTCCTCTCGGATTCGGGCAAGACTGGATTATCAATGACAGAGCTATACACCGATTCCTTCGCTGTTGGGCTGAGACATGTCTGGTTGGTTCCAGATACCTTGGCGTTTATGATGGAGACCAGCTCAGCACGGACTCTCTGCATTATTGGTCTCGACCCGTCATTGCGCTGGGAATACTCACATCAAACAGCGCAAGCATGTCAATTAATCCCGGAGGCATCAGTGGCTTGCTAATAGCCAAGGGGAGTGCCTCTAGAAAGTCAGGAACCCATGGAAATTGCTTATTCAAGTTGATGCCCATCAAGAGTTCCTTGCTATTCCGCTGGAGGGTAGCCGCCTGTTCCTCATCCGCGAGGACATTGACCTGATGCGTAAACAGAAAGTTCACGACCACGCTGCCGAGTCAGTATCGCTCATTAAACCCTGCACGGTACATACTCATTGGAAAAAGCAAAAAATGCATCCGACAGATTCATGACCGTCTTGTCAACCGCATGCTTGCGGACCAACTGACACAGTTGTTCCACCTTGGCAGAAATCAAGCCTTCCAGAGAAAGCACATTGCGTTTACTAAAAAAAGGAGCGAGGGTTTCGCGCCGTATCTTGTGCAGATGATGGTCGGCTGTTGTGCCCACGCCACCTGGGACTCGCAGACTCTTCAGCTGATAGCTGTACTTGTCTCGGCGGGCCATGGATGGGGCATACACCGTATCCAGATAACCGACATCGTTGATGTGAATCTCGTCGGGGGTCACACGGATAATTGGACCTGGTTAGTCAACATTTGATCCATGAATGGGAGGGTCTCTTGGTAGATACTATGCAATGAGCCCGTAGAGAATGAAGGCCAGGTGCCTGCATGCAGAGCAAAGCAGAGAAAACATACCATATTGCTGGTGAAGTTCCTGGATTTTAAAAATGTACCTCCCTGACTGGATCGCATCAAAGTAGAACTCGTACCACCAGATCAGTGCGGCGAGACGTGGCCCTGGGATGTGAGACAACGGGTGAAAGTACAAGCGGCATGGCTTCGCCCACCGACCACAACAGCAATAGGATGGATGTGGTTTCGATAACTTGGAACAGAGACATGTTAGAAAGAATGTGTAGAATTGATAAGAAAAGAAGAGCAATGACGATCTTCAGCGGTGAGATTTAGCGCTTATGTCAGGTGTTAGCCTCTTATCGTTTGGGTATCGCCCGATTCAGCAGCTCTGCAGTGGATGTACCAGCACTTAAATCCCCGGTTCGCATTTTGGATATCCCAAATGCCGAGCTAATGTCGGATGCATGCATAGCCGTGCTGACGCAACCCACTACTGTAAGCAGGAACGAATCATATTCTGTCACATTGTTCCTACTGGTGGCCTACCCGGGTTAGGGGTTGATCATCGGCTGGGTCTCCACAATGTCAGATGCCACATGGTCACGGCACCTCATTACAGTGTGAGTGAATGTCAAGTTCCATGCAACATGGTGTAGGGGTTGATTGGGATCAAGGGAGATAGGGGGCTATTGGGGATAGTGATGGATCGTGCAAGATTGCAGTGCGTACTAGGTCGTAGTTACATTAACGCGTCACTCATTATATTACACCTCCCCCCGTAGGGTATCCCACGTCCAATCCCGAATATACTCCGGATCAACTCCATCATCATATGCCTTTTGAATAGCCAGCAACCTCATATTCACCAGCTTCTCCCTCACTCCTGCCGCCGTATTTCCCAAGCCCTCCACATAATCAATCGCATCCACTGCCAAACTATACCGATCCGTGTGATTCCTCACCGCCAACTCAAACGGCGTATCGATATTCCCTTTCTCGCGATACCCCCTCACGTGAAGATTCTCCTGCCCCGGTCTTTTGTACGTCATGCGATGGATGAGCCAGGGGTAGGAATGAAAGTTGAAGATGATGGGTCGGGTTGCAGTGAAAATGGCTTTCCATTGTTGGTCCGAGATGCCGTGGGGATGATGGGATGGGGAAATGAGCTTGAAGAGATCGACGACGTTGACGAAGCGGATTTTTAGCTCCGGGAGATGCTGCCGGAGCAAGGAGGTGGCTGCTAGGGCTTCGTGCGTGGGAACGTCTCCGCACGCGGCCATGACAATGTCCGGTTCGTGGCCTTGGTCATTGCTGGCCCAGTCCCAGATTCCTAGACCTTTGGTGCAGTGCGCGATCGCCGTGGACATGTCCATGTATTGGAGGTGGTCTTGTTTGTCGGCGACGATGACGTTGACGTAGTTGGTGCTGTGGAGGCAGTGGTCCATCACAGAGAGGAGCGAGTTGCCGTCCGGAGGGAGGTAGATGCGCACCACTTCGGGGGATTTGTTGGCCACGACGTCCAGGAAGCCAGGGTCTTGGTGCGTGAAGCCGTTGTGATCCTGGCGCCAGACGGTTGCGGTAAGAAGGATGTTGAGGGAGGCCACCTTGGCACGCCATTCGACTTCGAGGCATTTCTCAAGCCATTTGCAGTGTTGGTTGACCATCGAGTCGATGATGTGGATAAAGGGCTCGTAGCTGTTGAGCAGGCCGTGGCGACCTGACAGGACGTAGCCTTCCAGCCAGCCTTCGCAGGTGTGTTCGCTGAGGATCTCCATGACTCGGCCGGAGGGGGAGAGATTCCCCCCGTTGGTCGAGTCTTCAGGAAAGTAATCGGCTAACCAGACCTTTTTTCCGGCTTTGTAGATTTCGGAGAGTTTGTTGGATTCGGTTTCGTCAGGCCCAAACACCCGGAAGTTGGTTGGGTTGGAGGCCACTACGTCGCGGAGGTAGTGGGACATGTTCACCATGCTGCCACGGATGGTGACCCCGGGGTCGATGGGCCCTAACGCGTAGGTGCGGAAGTCTGGGAGGTCCAGAGGGCGTCGGAGTAGACCACCGTTGCCGACGGGATTGGCGCTCATGCGGGAATTGCCAGTTGGAGCGAGGGCTTGGAGTTCAGGGATGAGATGGCCATCTGGGGCGAAGAGCTCGCTAGGTTGGTAGCTCTTCATCCAGGATTCGAGGATTTGGAGGTGTGCCGGGTTGGTAAGCACGTCGGGGATGGGAATTTGGTGCGCGCGCCAAAACCCTTCGAGAAGCTTGCCGTCGACTTCACGAGGGGCGGTCCAGCCTTTAGGGCTACGGAAGATGATCATGGGCCAGCGGGGGCGGAACGCCTCATTCGACTCGCGGGCTTTGGCTTGGATGTTTTTGATTTCGAGGATGCAGTGCTCGAGCGTGGCAGCCATGGCTTGGTGCATGCTTTCCCGGTCGCTCCCTTCGACAAAGTAGGGGGTCCACCCATAGCCGCGCATCAAGGATGAGAGTTCGTCGTGGCTAATGCGCGCGAGGAGGGTGGGATTGTTGATCTTGTAGCCGTTGAGATGGAGCACGGGCAGAACAGCCCCATCGGTGCAGGGATTGAGGTACTTGGTGCTGTGCCAGCTGGTCGCAAGAGGGCCGGTCTCGGCTTCACCATCGCCCACCATGGTCAAGGTGATGAGATTGGGATGATCAAAGACGGTGCCAAAGGCATGAGAGATGGAGTAGCCCAGCTCTCCCCCTTCATGAAGACTGCCCGGGGTTTCTGGGGTGGCGTGGCTGCCGATGCCGCCGGGGAAGGAGAACTGCTTGAAGAACTTTTGCATGCCTCGCTCGTCCTGGGACTTGTCGGGGTAGACCTCCGAGTATACCCCCTCGAGGTAGGACTGGGAGAGAATGCCCGGGGCGCCGTGCCCGGGGCCTGAGATGAAGAGCACGTCCAGATTATACTTCTGGATTAGTCGGTTCGTGTGAATCCAGGTAAAGGATTGACCCGCATCGGATCCCCAGTGACCGAGCAAGCGTGCCTTGAGATGCTCCACCTTCAATGGGCGTTTCAGGAGGACGTTGTCGCGCAGATAGAGCATGCCCAGACACAGGTACAGACTGGCACGGAAGTAGGCGTCCATCTTTCGCACTTGCTCGGGGTCAAGGGGCTGGCCCTTGACCGTGGAGCGAGCAGCTCCATAAGCAGAGATGCTTTCGTCAGGTAGATCTGATGGCATGTTGAGTATCGACTGAACTGGTGTTGAGATGATCTGTACGCAGCTCGAGATTTAAGGAGATTCCAAGGGTCTGGAATTAGCCATTTTCTCGTGGTCTGATGCGTGCTCTTTGTTCGTGATAGCATGACGCTGCCTTTCGTCATTCTCATGCTGTGCCTCCTGCGTCACTGGTTGGGCGGGTGCGTTCCTATTGGTTCCCGGGATCTGCAACCAGGTGGTATGCTAATCCCGTCCGGGCGGTACCTGTCGATACATCTTATCATGCTGTTTTGATCACGTATTGACATTAGGCGATAGTTTGAGAGAACATTAAGGATATAAGATGTAGATTACGCCAACGTCTCACCAGGCTAGAGTGATGACTACCCCGGTGAATATTTTCCAACAGAAAGCTTATATGGAAGGGATCACAACTAATCTCAGCAAGTAGAGACTGCTTCATAGGATGGCGTTGTAATAATAGAGGGATGAGGTGTATAATGAATGGTGTATGGTCATTTATTAAGTCAGAAATTATAAAATACTCGCTCTGATCACGATGTGCGTCCTGCCCCTTGTCACCGCAACACGTGTCCATTATTTAATACTCGAACTTCTCACCCACAATCTCCTCGGTCAACTTCCACAATTGTTCTGCTTCAATGGGATCCCGGGCCCAGCTGCGAACATCTTCCGGCTTCAACACTGTGCAATCCTGGATATAACTTCCATTGTTTTCTGCAAACTCCATTAATAATGTCCGAAAAGGAGATAGAGATACTACCTGATGGCGAGAGGGACGGGTGAAACGCGGCAAACACATGTGTAGCCACACCTTGCGACAGAGTCTTCCATGGAATATCTTTCTGCCCGTCTCGAACATACCCCAGCACCGTGAACCATTTCGCTGAATATGTCAGCAGCATGATCGATATAGGAGATGAATCTCGTACTGAGTGATTCAGCCAACTCGTCCCAGTTATCCTGAGCTATATTTGTCTGAATAGTCCCCGGATGCAAGCTGACAGAGGTAATGCCCTTTCTACCGAGCTTTTGAGCAAGAGACACAGAGAAAAGCATGTTGGCTGATTTGGTTTGCCCATAGGCCAGCCAGGCATCATAGTTTTTGCCATTCTAGCCGTATCAGCATTGGTCTTCATCGTCGCGGTGAGTGCAGTTGTACTCACATCAAAGTTCCAGTCATGGAACCGGACTGGCCCCAGCTGGTGGCCATTGCTGGACACATTCACAATCCGACAACCCACCAGTTTGCTCATGATCAGGTTGGTGAAGAGGAAATGTCCGACATGGTTGGTAGCAAATTGGCTTTCCACTCTGTCTTCTGACAATGCAAATGGCGGTGCCATGACCCCGGCATTGTTGACGAGCACGTCTATATGTTCGTCATACGCCAGCACCTCCTGGGCAGCATTGCGGACTTGGGTCTGAGAGTCTAAGTCTAATTTCAGTACACGAGTAGACACCGTTGGAGCAATGTCTGCAATTTCTTTCGCCGTTTGCTGGGCCTTGAGTCGATTGCGGCTGGCCAGGATGATGAGAGAAGGACGATGGACGGCGATGACCTTGGCGAACTCGGCACCAAGACCACCAGGGCTAACACCCGTCACCAGCACGGTTTTGTTGGCGATGGCATCCTGGCAGTCTCGAGCCACCTCTTCAGCTGTGGTTTGGAAGTTGTATGGGGACATTGTAAAGAATTGAACTCTGAATGTGATGAATGGTGAATTGATTTCGGAGTGAACGAGAATTTATACCCTCGCCAAGGCTCCACAGCTATTAGACTCGGCCATCTCCTGCGCTTCCGACTTTAACGCCGTGCGATTACAATTGCTGTAGTCTGGTCATCAAATTCCCTGCCGCTTACCCTTTTGGGCGGAATTAATGAGGACTGGCATCCCGATCGGGCTAGCGTGCGGAGCGGAGATACGAGCCACGATAAGCCCCTCATCAATCTTCCCGCCTCTGCTGTTTGGACGTTCTAAATTCTTTCTTCCATCAGGATGGAGGACTCTCCTAGCGAGGTGGTGTTTTCAACCCTGCGACCGTCCAGCGATTCGGTCGTCTTCCACTACACCAATGGGCCCGTCAAAGTGGCTGCGCTGCGAAAAAGAGGGCGGCCTGTAGGATGTGAGTCGCAGGGCCGCATAGGAGCCACGCTGACTGATAATAGCCATAAAGAAAAGACCACAGCCGGAGGACTCTCAGCCTGCAGTCAACCCCCAGTTTGAATTTATTAATCTCGGGCCGAGCAAGACCAAAATCAATCACAAAGCTCGCATGACAATCAGGAGCCACACAATGCTTCATCGTGGTCGCAACCAGAGACACGTCGATGGTAATAGCGTTGGACCGCCCAAAATACATCCTCGTTATGTATTTCCCCTGACAGGCCACATGGATCCGTTTGATACGCTTCCCATCACCCTCGAGCCATACATGCAAGATCTGCTTTCATTCTGTAAGTCGCTCATACGTATGATAGGATTATTGATAACGGCCGTGAAGACACCGCTCGTGCCTGGGAGACTCTCTACTCAATCGAGAAGAGAGCGGGCTGTAATCCAATCGATGACTATTGGGCACCCATCGTTTTCCACGACCCAGCAATGCTACATGTGGTTTTAGCATGTGCTCTGTTATTTACGAGGGAAGCGAATCGCGTGGGGACAAGCCCGGCCTTTATCCGGCATACTAGTCGCGCCATGAGCATCATTCGAGAGAGGGTGGTTTGTTCCGCACACGCTCCTTCAGATGAGACATTAGTTGCCGTTGCTAGTATGGCCGTTGCCAAGGTGTGTAGCGAAAGGATAGCACGAGAGGTGACTGACATTTCATAGAAAGCCGCCGGCCATCATGACCAATGGGATGCTGATATGAGGATCCTCAAACAGCTCGTCGACCTGCGAGGCGGCTTGGACGCCCTAGATGACAAGCCGCTGGTACAAGGCAAGATTTACCGGTTAGTGCTCGCGTTGAGTCAGATATATTTACTGGCTTTCTCTTACTGGCTTGCAGAGCCGACATCTGTGGATCGGTAGATGCCGGACAAAGGGCATTTTTCGGTGATCGGTTTCAGCAATTGCCACTCAACTCTCGGAACTATCGCCTAAGTCAGGGTTTCCAAGATCTGGATAGCTTGCTGCACGTGGAAGAAACCCTAAAAGCAGCCATGGCCGATATTCAATCCATAGTAGAGGCCTTTTCAAATATCACCAAGAACAGTGGCGAAGCCATGGTTGCCCAGGTTCGCTTCTGGGTGACGTCAATCCAGTATACACTCCTGTCAGTGCAATACGGTGGTGATCCCCAAAGCGAAGCACAAGAGGTTTGTCGTTTCACTCTCCTGCTGCTGATCAATACGGTCTTCCACGAGACGCCACAGGGCGCATCAACCAGCGACAAACTTATTGCACGCCTTGGACAGTTTCTGCATAACGCTGCTACATGCAGCTGGCTGCCGTGCAATTTTCGTCTCTGGGCCTTGTTCCTCGCTACGTGCAACGTGCTTTCCCCTACATTGCGAGCCTGGTGCACTGCCGCTCTGTCTGAACTGGTATCCCAGATGGATATCCATGATGAGGGGGAATTCCGTCGACTGCTCACGATGTATCCTCACGACCTACCCACATATAGCACCACTTGTCCAATAATCTGGGATGAAGTGCAGTCACTTGTACGGAGCGAGGGCGATGGCCATGGTATGTAGGCTACCATATGGATGTATATAACGGAATGCAATGTGTGTGCTGCTGATAGTCTTCCTGATGTGATGGGTAAGATAAAAGTAATGGATTCCATCTTTCATAAGTCTAATCCACCGAGACAGTAGTTAATGAAACTCACCACCAAGTTCCTGATATCTGATGCCGCCCTGTATTTGCAGCTGTCCAATTACACCAGTGTAGCTTCTGGACGAAGTGAGCCCTGTAAGCAGGTGACGGTTCACCGCTATGCCAAGGCTAATGGATGTCCGAGACAGATCTCTGACAGCGGATTGAGTTGGGTATACTCCAATCAATAGCAACTTAGATAAACACCAGGATGGTTCCTTTAACCGGGTGGAAAGTAAGGAACTCGTCTCGTACTATGCACTGCCAGACGGGCAAGCTCCAGCTTCGGAGCCTACCTCGTGGTATATCCCTACATGCAAGAGGTGAATTACGATAAACCAACGGTATGCCAGGATATATAGAGCGAGGCAGTCCTCCCGGATTGTATCGAAGTATCTTTCTCATCCAGGCCTCTTCTTCACTGAAGACATAAGAACGGCCGGGCCACCTGCCCGAGCTTATTATTTGCTTCCTTCGATACTCATGGAGGCCATGGCCGCCCTCCTCAGGATTGATCACTCTCAAACGGCGCGACACTGCAATAGATCAGACTGAAGGGATATCGACATTATTACTCCTCAATTGCAGACCCCGTGAAGGCCATATAGTCCGGACCCTCTCACGCAAATCATCTTGCAAGCACACTACGCCTACCATCACAACATTTACATCCTTCCGGGTACTACTATATTTCTTCTCCACACGCTCAGAGACCTGATATATAATCACCATATCTTTATAGAAGTTGAATGCCCGAAAAGCACCCGACCAGACAACCACTTCAGTCCTCAGAAGTTGTTTGATATAGATACACAAAATGTTCTCGGGCCGCTATCTCATATACTCACAAACCACGAGACGCTTACAGAAATCAACCACTGGATGGCGTCGAGCACCAGAACACCAATTGTTCATTTAATGAGCCAGAGCGCGAGCGACCCGGCGACCAGGTCGTCCTCGTCCAAGTCAATTCAAGCTATTTATGGCTGTCGATTTATTTGGGAATGCAAATGTCATGGACCACGAAACCAAACAGACATCCCATGAAGAAAATATCAACAATATCTATATTGATCATTGCTGGAGCTTTGGGATTAGTGCACTCATGCATCTCATCAAGCTCCGAGCAGATTTAATCATCGCTGATCAACCGTCCCGACAATGCAGTTCCGTATGGGACCAAATATCAGCGGATTAGGAATACACGTCAATATCACTCGGCTAGTGGTCCTGTGATTCACGCCTATTGAGGGACTTATTCCTCGAATCCAATCCTGTCCATTCCGAATGATTCCGGAATTCCATTCCTTGCTCGCCTTTCTGGATGCTAAAGGGAGTCGGAACTTTCAGGTTTAACTTTTGTTATCAGACGATCGATCAGTTATCGAAGTCCCTTCTCATGAAGGGTAGCTGAACTGGTGAGCGGATTCTGAATGGCGACTTGTTCCTGTGTCATTACGGCTGTGGAACTGTTGCAATCTTGCACAACTATAGGGGATGAGATGGACGAGGGATGCAGATGTCATGGTGGGGATACATCACACCTTTCAAGGTATGGCTTTGAATATTGAGCTAATGTGTTGCCTCCTGGAGGTGGTCGGTGGTCTTGGAGATTCGATGTAATTCATCTGGCTGGCCAACATGGAGAAGCCTGACAAAACGCGTTGGATGATGTGTGTCGATTTCGCTTGCTGCATTGATCTTCCTGTGAAGTAGGTCACTGCAGTCCAGGACTGGCTTGGAGGTATCTTCATGAGAAAGTTCCAGTACAGGACCCGGACACGATGGAAGAAGATCCGACGAGATGGTTCCCCGTGCAGAGGCTGTTATGGGATAGTTTGGGTCAAGGATTTAGACCACCAACAGCAAGGAACCGATATACAGGTCGTACAAAAACGACATACCGAGTTTGGTGAGAGACACCATACCCAAGTTTGACATGGATGATATCGGATGGTTATCCTGTACAGGACAAATCCATCCTCAACCATTGCGCCTGCCGTGGTCATGCGCATGGACCAGAAAGGGAACATCTCATCCCGAAAGCATGGTGTTACTGTCCAGTACCAGGAATTAGTTCCACCGCCAGGAAGAGAAACGACAAAGAAGATGAACAATGACGATGAGCCCGGGCAGGGATGTGAGTGCTGTCTGTGGCAGAGCGGAAATTAACGCTGAAATGAGAAGATGAATCCGACAGCATGCACGCTGGCCAAGCACTCAAGAGCACAGGATATCCTGGTGAGCTTGAAATTAATCACTTCGTGGCTTGGGGTTTCTAGATGATATCCGTGCCCTATCCTGGAAGTAACCCGTCGGTTTCTTGCGTTGGAACTTCCCGTCAAGCTTTCCTTGTACCAGGTGCTGAGGCACTATGTACCTCGCAAGGAAGATAGCCCAAGACTTCACGCCATATAATCGGTGGTTGAGATGATGGTGAGCCAGCGTGCCCGGTGGAAATACGGCAGATTCGAAGCACTGCAGGATATACCTGCCAGGTTATTACCTAGCCGTTGATGGGATGAAGCGATCCCGCGGATTACAGATGGCTATCTTTCTCATGGCATAATGTCTCGTCCCGGAATCATGTCTTGGTGGAATGCAGGAGAGGATGGAGCGATTCCCTGTGGCTCTCAACAAGCTCTAATGAGGGATACTGCTGGAAGAATTTCTTGGAATTGACCAAGGCTTAACGCCAGTTATGGAGGTGTCTCTCTATCAAGGAAAGCACAAACAGGTGGGAATATCCCGAGACATTGACGACATAACGTCTTTGAGTTGGGAATAAACCACCGTACTCAATCTCCATGTCCAACACAAATGCCTATACCATGTTCGCTCCCCGAGTATTTCATAGTCTGGATGTCCCAACCAGCATCGACTACTGGTGAAGCACTCAAATCCAATTCCGCCAAATGTCTCCCGTTGGGTGCAGGCCAATCCACTGATCCAAACTGTACCCCTCACCGATGGCAAGACCTATCGCTATGGGTAACGGAAACCAAGTACGTCAGAGCTGTTCGCCAACGCTGACCACTTTGATTGCTGCTCTCCGCCAGGCTTACCCCGGAGCTGATGTGAAGGAGAAGCCCTACCACATTGCTTCCCATGGAGAGAAACCAGAGAGTATGATATCATGTCTTGCAGGATGTAAGGTACGGGCAAATGACAATGGATCTGGAGATCCTCCATTCGATAGGAATACTGTGATTAGGTCACCTTTCGTTCGTTATAGATGTCTGCTTCTCGACTGTCGCTACTCACAGATATCCAAAAAAAAAAGAGTCAAGGCACCTATGATTGCAGCTATACTTAGTGGAACTAGGCGTTTGGTGATTTCCCGGATCCCACCAGCCTTGGTCCCAGATGCTATAGCGTCCCGAGGATGGAAAACATTAAAGCCATGGTGTGCGGGTGGAGGATGTGGGATGAGAACCTGATCCGGTGGCTCTAATGACCAAAACAAGCTCAATATCGTCAAACACCGGTGTGTTATCATGATTTCCCGTCATTGACTATGCTGGCGCAAGTCGAAAACGCCATATGGTCATGAAATGCTCGTGGACGGAGCATTGAAGCATATCAAGGGAAGAAATTACTGTTCTCATCAGCACCCTGCGATAACGATCTGGATACTTCGATAAGCTGACTGGAACTGTGGCACGGTCGTCATCAAACAAGATTCGTTAGACGGTAGTTGGAGTGAGAAATCGGATTCTTGCAGCCAAAGCGCTGCCATTCAAGCAAAGAGAGAAGAGTTGCTTTCCAAGAGGGGTTCATTGCCTCGTACTTGATTCACATCCTCGCTATAATATCCGCGATGAGCAACGCCGGAAGTTAGACTTTGCAGAGTGCCGTGGTCGTAGAGCATGGTCTTGACGAAGGAGGGGAATGGATATAATAACCATGTCCCTATTCACTATCCGGCGAACAATGACCCCCATGACAAGTCCGGAATCAGGGGTTATCCAAGCCCTACAGCCGATGACGAGGCGATTATCTACCTGAATCACATGCACATGTCCTTGGTTCTCTCTGCAAACAGTACCGGCGGTGGAAGAGGCCTTGAAGCACCATGGCTATTCGTGCTCGTCCTGCACCAAGGAAAGGGTCTGATGGAAAATAGCTACCCGAAACAACTACCACCCGTATTTTTGATCTCCTCTCCCGCAAGGCAATTTACAGTCATGGGGGATCCATGCCGTCTCCTTGAACAAAGACCCGCAAATACCACTGACGATAGGGCCAGAGTTGTGGAAGATTATCCCGTACCACGGCTAGAACCGACGAGAATACAACCATAGTGAACGAAACGGATGGAAATAATCATCTAGATTGACACGGCTTGGATCCACATGTTACGAGCAGTGAATAGTGTGGAAGGATGGACATGTCCAGTACTCCAACCCCGAGCAATGCGATACGGTCACGATGCAACTAGAATGTCACTCTTGTTACCAACCACACCTTGAATTTCCAGACATGAAGATTTAATCTTCCACCCCGAGATTCATCAGAGTATTCTATTCACGAGAATGGTAGTTCTTGGGGACCGTCATCCCAGAAACCCGGGTTATATTCTAATCATGATTGATTTCCGGCACTCTGAAATCCCATCGGGCGTTCCGAAGCATCTAAAAAATACACATGGGCTGCTCCGGCACCCCAAACCTATCAGGAGTTCCAATCTCGGAAAAAGATGGTCATTTCGGGTCCAGGTTGATGGCAAATTCCATTGCATGAGGTTCGTCTGGGCATGGACATAGCCGAGCTAATCTCCATTGATTGACCTACGTAAGACAGGAGAGAAGATGGATGATATCTCATCCGAAATCATCACAGTTGTTGTCCCGATAACATTATATTTGACAATGCCATTGACTATCGACATGAATCCCGTGCTAACGAACTCGGTATGTTTGATTATTGATAGGTTGACCATACCAAGTCCTCAACCAAGAGAATTCCTGTCGTGGGTAATCATCTGGGGTTGTTGCAGCTGGATACACGGTGTGGTGGAAGCAGAGGGTGTATAGGAATCAAGTCTGGCTTTGTGCACGCGGCAGTGAGTGGAATTGCTATTTTCTGCAGTGGATCTGATGCATCAGCACATCCACAAAGCGGGATCCTAGTGCTTGGTGGTTCGACATGCTGCAGCGTCCATCGTGACCAGCTGATGACAGTCAGGCCTACACATAGATAAGGCATATTCTTAATTCTGCATATATTAGCTTGTTACTATTGCTGTTCGATCTGTCCATCAGTAGCAATGACTAGGAATATACCATGTACCTGGAGATGTACACATGATGCCATTTCAATACATGACTGCCATAACTTTACCTAATCTTCAACCATAACCCCGACAGAATAACTAGAATCAGCCGGTGGGACGACAGGATTCATCCCGGCTTCCATCGGCTTCCACTACCTATCTAATTAGAGTAACCGGATTTAAGGCTCCACAGTGACTACTGCAGAATCAGAGAATCGGTTCTTACAGCCCTTCTTGGCCGTGGCCCTGAAACTGGGAGGGGCGTGCAAAGTGCTACGCGTAACCTTCTGTTAAATCCTTTCCCGGGCTTCCCTCCCGAGCCCACCGGGAGCCAATCAACAGGCCTGACCCGCATTGTTATCGCCGCGACGAACCCCTGGCGTCACAAGCTTTGGTCCACCCCTGGATCACTCTAATCGAGCCACAGTTCTTGCAGCTTGCAGAAACAGACTTCTGGAGACGGGCAGACCGATTGAGAGGGAGGCGAGGGAGTCAGAAAAGTCAACTCTGGTACACCCCCCGGTGAGATCGACAATTGATCCCTTGCTAGTGAAAAAGAAATTTGACCCTAGAACGACGGCGGTATTCTGGCTAGTTGCAGATGCATCCTTAGCAGGTGGGGCAAACCCCTGTGCGCGTTTAACTGGATTAAGCTTCAAAGTGCACACACGGGAAGAAAGAGGGTCAACCTGCATCATTCATCGTTCAGGAGACCCCGACCCACCAGTTATCTAGGCTTCTTCCAAAACCACACCCAATGATGGCAGCAGATGCTCTCCGGCGGAAAAAGATACAACAACCAGAAACGGCTAGCCATAGGGTCTGACGTACGCTCGCCCCAGAAGGCTGGCCTTGTCAGGGTTTAAATAGCTTCATCTCGGCACCTCCAATATGCCTTTTTCAACCAGCTCCTCTACATTCTTTCCCTTCACCCATTCACTCCCTTTCGCATCCTGCGACTCCAATCCTTTCTCTTTCATTCCACTATGCGTCAATACTCGCGCTCCGCCGCGGCCGCCGTTGCTCTGGCAGCAACTGCCCGCGCCGCCAGCTCCTCCTCCCTGTCCTCCGTCTGTACGGTGGCCAACGTCCAGGCTGCTCTTCCCGCCAATGGCACCATCAACGGAATCAGCATGATCCCCTCCTCCGTCACGGCCAAGACTGCCTCCAGCCAGGGTTCCTCCGACTACTGTGATGTGACCGTCTCCTACGTCCACACCGGTACCACCAACGAGATCGAACTCAACTACGCCTTCCCCAGCCCCGATGATTTCAGCAACCGTTTCTACGTCGCGGGTGGCTTCGGTTACTCCCTCAGCAGCACCGCCACCGGTGGTCTCACCTACGGTGCCGTTGGCGGTGCCACCTCCGCTGGCTACGGTGCCCTGAACGGTACCACCGTCGATGAGGTCAACTTGGCCGGCAACGGTACCATCAACTGGGACCCCATCGTCATGTTTGCCTACCAGGCCCTGGGTGAGCTCACCACCATCGGTAAGCCCATCACCCGCGCCTTCTACGGCCTCGACGATGATGCCAAGGTCTACACCTACTACGAGGGTTGCTCCGATGGTGGCCGTCAGGGTATGAGCCAGATCCAGCGTTACGGTGACGAGTACGATGGTGCTATCATCGGTGCCCCGGCTTTCCGTTACGGTCAGCAGCAGGTCAACCACCTGTTCTCCAGCGTCGTTGAGCAGACCCTTGACTACTACCCCCCTACCTGCGAGTTGGCCAAGATCGTCAACGCCACCATTGACGCCTGCGACCCCCTCGACGGCAGAACCGACGGTGTCATCTCCCGTTCCGACCTGTGCCAGCTGGAGTTCAACCTCACCTCCATCATCGGCGAGTCCTACTACTGCGCCGCTGAGGTCTCCACCTCCCTGGGCTTCAACTTCAACAAGCGTGGCGACGGTACCTCCACCTCCTACACCCCTGCCCAGAACGGCACCGTGACTGCCCAGGGTGTTGCCGTTGCCCAGACCATCATCGACGGTCTGTTCAACTCCGCCGGTGAGCGTGCCTACCTCTCCTACCGTATCGGATCCGAGTTCACCGACGGTGAGACCTCCTACGACAACTCCACCGGCACCTGGGGTGTCGACATCCCCTCCACCGGTGGTGAATTCGTCACCCGCTTCATCGAACTGGTCGAGCTCTCCAACCTCGAGACCCTCAACAACGTCACCTACGACACCCTCGTCGACTGGATGAACGAGGCCATGGTTCGCTACATGGACACTCTCCAGACCACCCTCCCCGACATCTCCACCTTCAAGTCCTCCGGCGGTAAGATCATCCACTACCACGGCGAGAGCGACCCCAGTGTCCCCACCGCTTCCTCCGTCCACTACTGGCAATCCGTCAAGAGCATCATGTACCCCAGCGTCAGCTCCTCCGAGGCCATCGACGACATGAAGAGCTGGTACCAGCTGTACCTGGTCCCCGGTGCCGCCCACTGCGGCCGCAACACTCTCCAGCCCAACGGTCCCTTCCCCGAGGACAACATGGCCACCATGATCAAGTGGGTGGAGAGCGGTGTCCAGCCTACCGGCCTCAATGCCACCGTCGATGCCGGCAACTACGACGGCGAGGTCCAGTCCCTGTGCCAGTTCCCCAAGCGTCCTCTCTGGGAGAACAGCCAGTGGGTGTGTGAGTCGGACGAGGAGGGTGCTGACACCTTCTACTACACTTTCCCTGCTTTCAAGGTTCCCATCTTCTAAGCCATCGGATCAACCGGCTGTGCCTGGCTTTGAGAGCCATGCAAGACAGGATATGTGCCGGCTTTGACAGCCACATTACAACAGGATAGGAGACGTTACTATTGTACATTAGTATAGTATTTAGCATATAGTATATACCTCGAGGATCATCTTAATACAGTTGTTCCAATACCCCTCCTCCACCCCGTTGTAGCATTACATCATAACTTTAATCTCTGCGAAGATCAGATCGCCGTGGCAAATCTGTTGATCCATGCATCGGAACGGTTCCAGATCAGAGCACGTGTAATTGATCCTTCATGGGAAATCATTCTTTCATGCATCGGCTTACTCCGTACTGTACTGGCTACTGTGTAGGCTCTGTGGGGCCGTCATCTGCAAGTAGTTTTATCTGATCGACCAATTAACCAACTATTTCCTGCTTTTTACAACTAAAGGAATTCTTCTCCAGGACAGGGCATTTGGTTTCATTTTCGGATATCAGGTGTTCAGTAGTAGAATTTCGTGGTACCAATAGTTTCGAAGATATAGATAGATAGACCTCTCTAGTTGGAGCCTTGGAGAAGGGGCCCAACACGTTGAAGTGTATATTAAGAAAGTGGCTGTAGATTCGAATTCTAGGAGCATTATATTGACCTGCGATTTGAAGAATTGGGGATGGGGGGCCGATTTTTATAAACTATATGGATATAGTATATGAAAGAGGATAGGGATAACTACCCTCCAGTTTAATTTTAATTTATCTATACATATTTCTTTTTTATATACATTTAATATATTTCATAAGGCCTACTGGAATTCTATTGCTCTGTTGGAAATATAGTCATGTTATTAATTAATTAGGGGAAGCCTCGACAGTAAAGAAATCATAGCCTATACTGCCATCTCTAACATTGAAAAATAATCTATTATATAATAATATAACTAGAAATGTATAGATGATAGTTCTACTCACCCACTTAGCCACACACACACACAGAGTAGATGATATATGCGGATTCCAAACCCCAAGGTATCCTCATCAACTTTCGGATATCAAGGCCGGTATAATTCATTAATAGCCATCGTATCATATCAATCTTGCAAACTCCACGACCTGAGTAGAAATAGAATGCTTTACCCGCATGTGCGAGTACATGTACTCCCTCCTCCTATGTTCCAATCCAGATCAATCATGTTTACTATGCTATGGTACGCGGCATGAATAAATACCATATCTGCTCAAGAAACAGCCAACACAACAACACCCCACTCTCCCAAATCCACCGTATACCCCCCCTCTGAATTAGCAATCTTCCTAAGCACAGGCTGAATGGCGACGTCATGTAGAAGATTAGTCGCGTTTCCTTCACCAGAGATCATTTCCAAATACCCTGATTTCGTATGTGGGATGTTGATGTGCAGGGTATGGTTTTGTGGGCGGTAGTTTGCCATCTTCACGATGTAGGTGGGGTTCTTCTTTTGGTGGGTGGTTTTGGAAGCTACCCAGTACAAAGGGTGGAAATTGGAGGTGGTGGTGGTGGTGTGGACTGGGAGGATGGTCTCGCCTCGGTTGGTGGAGAACATTCGTTGTACGTGGTAGGAGGGGGAGGGGGTGAGGGAGTTGGGGGTCGAGTCGAAGCCGAAGAGGGTTGGCTGGGGAGTTAGTACAGTCTGATGTGGATTGGGGTAGGGGAGAGGGCATACCGACCACTGAGTGAAGCCAAAATGTTGGAGTAGTGGAGCGTAGGCTGCCATTTTAACTACATCCGAGTTCCGTTCCAGGCCGATCATATGTACCGCTTCGCTGCAGCTGCATGGCATCGAGGACCAAAAGATACCCTCTCTGTCGGTTGTATTCCGGCAGCCGTATTCGCCGACTATCGCGGGTTGGGACCGTGGGTGGTTATCCCAGTAGTTGAACATGGAGACGAGGTCGTCGGGCTGGCAGTAGTAGTGGTGGTCGTAGAGGAGACCGGACGGGAGGTCGATGGGGAGACAGAGGAAGTCGATGTTGGAGGCGATGAGGGTGAGATTGGGGTAGTTGGTTTGAATGGCCCGGTGGATTTGCATGAATCGATCGGGGTAGGTGTCGCAGCCGCCGGCGAGGTCGTCTTCGTTGCCGGTTTCGATGTATTGGAGGGACCAGGGGTCGGCGCGGCCGTTGTTTGCTCGGAGACTGCCGTAGGTGGAGGTGGAGGGTCCGAGAATGTACTGCGGGGTTAGTGATGGATGGGATGTGGAGGGATGTTTACCTCGAGTTCGTTCAGAATGTCGTCAATGTAGGGCTCGAGGTGTGACACCATGCCGCCGTACGACTTGCCGGCCCAGACGGCGAGCACGGGTTCCATGTGCATGTCCTCACAGCACCAGAGGTATTCATCTAGACCTATGCCTGTTATTCCTGACATTGAGTCGTGGTCATCTTACCAAGTGCGTCGGTGTTTGGGTAGAACCAGTCGCCTACATGGTCACTTTATGATGATGTAGTATGATGAATGCTCACCTTGTCTCCCAGCACGGTTTACAACAGGCCCGATGGTTAGGTTCCACTGCCACCGACTGTCGATCTGGAGGCCTTCTCTATTCCATGTCAGCGGAGGTTTGTGAAGGGGGGATGATACCTACAGGTTATTTCCCCCTGGGAATCGAAGAAAAGATGGATGGATCTTCTCGAGAAATGTCGCAATATCATCCCGCAGCCCATTTGACCTACCATATTAGAATTGCCATCTTGATTGTATGGAGCATACCTCGACTTGTATGTAGGCGGAAACAACTGCACCAGGCCAAAGTTCAGCGCACCATCCACCTGCGAACCATTGAACAACAGCCGCCATTCATTATCACCGTCCGGAGAAGCACTGGAGTTGAAGGAGGTCTGATGCCTGGTAAATTCCCCCCACAAACTCCGGACGGTCATATTATGGGAAGCATAGATCTTTCCACTGGACGATCCCGCAAGCTCCAACATAATCGTCCCCGAGTAGTCGCCCATCATCCAGAACTCGCACGAGTACGTGGCATTCATCACAGGCACCCCTTTGTAGCCCGTATTGGCAAATCCGACATATCCTTTCGCCCCGGGCTGCACGGAGACCTGCAATGAGGAAGTGATTGCACTGCTGACCGAGCTGAGGATATCTTGAATGAGCTCGACATCGCCAATTCCCTTGTATGCAGCCAAGCCTGGATTATCTCCCTGGAACCCGTTGTTCTGGAGCAACTGTCCGTGGATACCCCCGTCGCCTGCACAGTCAGTCTGATTCCCGCGGCGCAATTGGCATACCTGAGTGGTCCATTTCCTGGTATGAGGTTAGTGGAATTCCAGCTGCTCGAGCACCTACCTCAAACATGACCCCATATAGCAGCGGACTGGACTGGTTTCCGCCGGATCGTTGGACGGTCAGCGTGGGGGATGGGGTGGCAGCATTGTCCCTGGCTGCCAAGTCTGGCTGGTCATGGTTCTCTGGGACGAGTTGGAAATATGTCACTGCGAGGAGCCATTTCACCAGGTTTTTCATGGTGTAGCAGATCGATGCCTTCAGCTTGTCAGTCGATTGTACGCCCAGCTCATGCTACTGAGGCGACCTGTTCATTGTTTGTAGCGTTGCATGGGTTCAGTGTTTGGCGATGACATCAGGCACATGGACTGGTATAGAGCACCACCTTCTCATCGTGATGTCAGTCCAGAACCTTATTGCGGGGTAACACACCTGCTAGATAGGAAATAGAGTTTACTGTTCCTGCAGGGGTGCGGGGTTGCGTACCGTTTAATGAGAGAATCTGTCCTTGTTGGGATGGTGGAAATACCGCAGTGACAGCTTGTAATTAAGACGAAGAAGACAAAGGGGAAATGGGGAATTTGACGGGGAAATAATAATAATAAAGTGAATTAAGTAAAAAACTATTTCAGCCTCTGTAGCTAAACAAGGGATCAAGGTGCACGAGAATGAGGATGCTAGCTATTCCCAATGGCATCACTCAGCGCCAAGACGGTGGATAGCCGGGGTGCCTTGGAGGGGTGGAGCTGCAGGGTGGAAGAGGCAACTGGAGCCGAGGCTCTCAGGTTAGCCTCCAGGAATGCAGGACTTTTAAATTTCACTGCGTGTCCTGTTTCTCTTTCACACTTTGGCAGCGATCTTCAATTAACTGGTAAATTAGACCGACCACTGGAGAATCCCAGGAATACACTTGTAGTTGACAGGGCGCATTGTTGGTCACTGGGTGGCGGACCAGCAACGGCCGTGATTGGTGGCGGACCCCGACGGAGTCACGGGAAGAGGGGTAACACCGGCTTATCGCTTATCGGCGGCATCCTTATCGCTTATAAGCCCAGCCGATTCCTACGGACCCTGCGATTCTGCTATTCTCTCATCCAAAATGCCCTCCCTCAAAGTTGCTGAATACCTCTTCCGCCGGCTTCGCCAGCTGGGCGTCGATTCCATTCATGGTGTCCCGGGCGATTTCAACCTCACCCTCCTCGACTATGTCGAGCCCGCCGGGTTGCGCTGGGTCGGAAATGCCAACGAGCTAAACGCCGCCTACGCCGCCGACGGTTATGCCAGGATCAAGGGCATTGGTGCGCTTGTCACCACCTTTGGTGTCGGAGAACTGTCCGCTGTCAATGCCATCGCTGGGGCCTACACCGAACGCGCGCCGGTCGTCCACATCGTCGGCACCCCTTCCCGCGAGCTGCAGGCCGGGCGTAAATTGATCCACCACACCTTCAACGACGGCGAATACGGACGCTTCGCCAAGATCCACGCCGAGTTGACCGTCGCTCAGGCCAGCCTGCGCGACCCTCGTACCAGCCCGGAACAGATCGACGAGGTCCTGCGCCAGTGTCTCCTTCACAGTCGTCCGGTTTACATCGAGGTGCCGGTGGATATGGTGGACCGATATGTGGCGGATGACAAGCTTGGCGTTGCGATCAACCAGCCCGAAGTGGTTCCTTCTCAGACTCAGGACGAAGTGGTGGCTCGTATTGTGGCACGCATCTCTTCTGCAAAACAGCCGATCATTCTCGTCGATGGAGAGATCAGACCGTTGGGCATTGTCGATGAGGTGCAACAGCTCGTGAATGCCACCAATTGGCCCACCTGGACCACGGTGTTTGGCAAGGGCTTGCTGGATGAGACCAAGCCAAACGTCCACGGTATCTACAAGGGCACCTATGACACTCCTGAAGTGCAAGAATTCTTCAACGCAGCCGACCTAGTGTTGTGTTTCGGTCCTCACTTTAGCTCTACCAACTCCTACTTCTACTCCATCATCCCCAAGTCCGAAAGCGCTATTCTCTTCACCGATACCCAAGTCCAGTTCGGCACCGACATTGTCCGGGACCTTCCAGCCAAGCTCATCACATCCCGCCTGGTGCAGAGCATCGATCTCGCCCAGACCTACCGTTACGACCCCTACCCCAGCCTGCCCCGTGACGAGCGGCTCTCCTTTTCAGAGGTTGATGGCAGCCAGCCAATTACCCAGGACAAGCTGTGGCGGCTGTTTACCAACTTCCTCCGCCCGGGCGATATCGTTCTAGGTGAAACCGGCACCGCAGGCTATGGCGTTCGAGAAATGGCCTTGCCTCCACACACCCGTCTCTTTGCCCCAGTGACCTGGTTGTCCATCGGGTACATGCTGCCCGGAGCACAGGGTGCGGCCCTCGCACAGGAGGAACTGATGGCATCGTCCAAGTACCACGGCATCCAAGACGCACGCACCATCCTGCTGATCGGCGACGGCAGTTTCCAGATGACTGCCCAGGAACTGGCCACCATCATCAACCACAAGCTCAACGTGGTCGTCTTCCTGATCAACAATGACGGATACACGATTGAGCGGTGCATCCACGGTCGGAAGCAGCGGTACAATGATGTGCCACGGTGGCGATACCTGCAGGCCCCTAGCTTTTTCGGCGCGAGTGAAGACACATTTACCGGCACGGCTCGAACCTGGGGTGAGTTGGAGGACGCTCTATCTAATGAAGTGGTGAGCAATGGAAAGGAGTTGCGGATGGTCGAGGTGTTTATGGATCGCGAAGACGCTCCGACAGGGCCGTTGTCGATGCTTATAAAGAAGCAGCAGACGACCGACGGACTGTAACGTAGAGGCATACATCGTTTAGCAGCATATTAATCCAGCATAGTGTGCTACATCATATCCCATAATCTATCAATTCATGATCTTGATCTCTGAGCCCGGGGCTTGCATAATCCTGCAGTTCACCACTTGAAAAGAATCTCGCGATGCATGACCAGTTCTTGTGCATCAACACTTACGAACCAGTTTATCAGGGTCGGATATGGCCAGAATTAATCACTGAATATTCTCACATTAGTTGGTACGATGGTGAAAACGTGCCTTGAGACACTGGGGATAACCCACATCACTCGAGCCCAGCCTGGAAGAGCATGGTGGAATGTCATTCATACCATTGGATAGTTTCGAGATCATCACTGTTCTGTGAATGATAGTGTCACTGCCATGTCACAGATGTTCCCGTGCAGAGTGCAGGTGAAGCCATGGATAAAAATATTAGTTGCGCAAAGCGTTTCAGAATCTGGGTGAAGGCCTAGATGCCAGATAGGCCTTGAATAAGTCACTTTTCTTTTGCCGGACAATGAAATTGGCCTGGAACACGGCTGGCCACGCTAGCCTCATTGGGCATGACGGCCATTTTGTGGCCCCGGTGCAAACCGGACAAACAGGCGAGGGACAATCCGGTGACATCCGACCAACCACGGGCGAAGGCTCGGATGGAACTGCCGGGCCCTATGTTGGACAATGGACTATCGAGTGGTTGACCTCGGTTGTTGGCCATCCCACCCTTTCCTATCCTTATTCCTTGGCCATCAATCTGGCTATATGGATCATCCACTATAGTCCGATCGATCATAATCTCTGATCGCAGATACAGGCATCCCAACGGCCAGTGCCAAGGACGCGAAGCTTTGCAGTGGGGGCGGATCCGTCGCGGTTTCAGACCGTCTCTGCCGAGTACTGGCTCTTCAGGGGATCTGGCCGGCTGGCCGCGTATTTGAAAAGGAATTTCCCCGGAGCTGCGTGTCTTCTCCGCTACAGCAGTCCGCACGTCGTGGCATACCTTGTACATACATAATAGAGAGCCTCCTGTCTGCTGGATAACATCAGGAACATCGCCACAGATCCACCGTTTTACCACTCTTGTTTTTGGTTTCCCACCATCCAGCCAACGCACGACTTGTCACTGTCAGTGTCTGTCACTTGGCTGTGTTTCGCCACAGATGTAAGGGTTCCATGGTACAGCCAAAGTCTGCAACTCGAACTGACTGATCCAGGACCGCCTCATAGATTATGCTGCAGCATGTCCAGCCCCGATCCCAACCACCTTGGCCCCGGTCGGCGAGACACCGACCCCGCCAGCGATGACGACCCCCTCGGCGCCCGTTCGACCAACAACGATGAACGACCACTGACCCGCGAACAGCCCACCGGTGGCAATGGCAATCAGTGGGGAGTCCTATTTAAAGCCATCCGCGAAGGCAGCTCCCAGCTGGCCGAAAAACTCGGTCGCGATCCTGACGGCGGCGATGGACTGGATTCCGCTTGGCATCCTGAGGATTACGGCTACCAGGAGGACATTGAAATGCGGGACATGATGACCGAGGAATTGGAAGACGAGGCTTATGCCGCCAAACTGCAGAACGTGTTGGGCTCGGATGCGGGTTTGCTCGTCAATAATCTGGGTCTGGGCGAAAGCCCGTCGCGCACCAACAGCAACGACGAGAACCTGGTCGGAGGTGTTCTCTGGCATTTGCTTAGCCACCAGATGGGACACAATCCGGAGGATATCCACGACGACGGTGCGGTCCCGGTTTCCACGGAAGACGGCCTGGCGCCGCTACCGAGCGAGCTGCGGAAACGCCGCAAAAAGAAGTGGTACGACGAGGACCCGACCAACGACAAGGAGGGTCGGAAGAAGATGAAGGAGGCGCTGTTGACGCAGAAGATCGGATCGCTACTCACCCGCCAACGCTACATGATTCAACTTTGTCGCGCCTTGATGAAATTCGGCGCCCCGACGCATCGCCTCGAAGAATACATGCAGATGACGGCCAACATCCTGCGCGTGCACGGCCAATTCATGTACATCCCCGGCTGCATGATCATCTCCTTTGACGACCCGCTCACCCGCACCGCCACGGTCAAGCTGGTCCGCACCGCTCATGGCTTGGATCTGGGACGATTGGGGGACATTCACAACTGCTACAAGAACGTGCTGCACGGACGATTGTCGGCGGAGGAGGCCCTTCCGGTCATGGACGACCTCATCACACGACCGAGCAAGTTTCACAAGGCCTGGATGCTGGTGATTCTGTCCGGGCTGGCCAGTGTGGCCGTGGGGCCGTGGGCGTTTTCCGCCCGGCCAGTGGACATGCCGATCATCTTCGTCCTGGGCTGCATCCTCGGGCTGATGCAGCATGTGCTCGCCCCCCGATCGGCGCTATACTCCAACGTGTTTGAAGTGACGGTGGCGATGGTCACGTCGTTTCTGGCGCGGGCGTTTGGGAGCATCTACTACTCCAACGGGCAGCCGGTGTTTTGTTTCTCGGCCCTGGCGGAATCTGCCATTGCGCTGATCCTGCCGGGATACTCGGTGCTGTGCAGCAGTCTGGAGCTGCAATCGCATCAGATCGTGGCGGGATCCATCCGACTGGTGTATACGATCATCTACTCCCTGTTCCTGGGCTACGGCGTGACGGTGGGCCTTACCATCTACGGGCTGATTGATGATAATGCGACCAATGCGACGACCTGCCCGGCGCGGACAGACAACATCTACGGCAGTGTGTACGTGCAGGAGTTTGTGTTTGTGGCCATCTACTGCGCGTTTGCGGCGATTCTCAACCAGGCCAAGTGGAGGCAGCTGCCGATCATGTCGTTCATGGGAGTGGCGGGCTACACGACGTATTACTTTACCGCCAACCATCTGGACAGTCGGTTTGGCAGCACGATCGGGGCGTTTACCATCGGGATCTGTGCCAATCTGTACAGCCGGGTGTGGCATGGACACGCGGCGGCGGCGATTGTGCCAGGCATGTGGACGCTGGTGTCGTCGGGTCTGGCGAGCAGCGGCTCGATCATCTCGGGGCTGGCGTATGCGAACGCGGTCAAGACCAACACGGTGTCGGACGAGACGACGACGTCGACGCAGGAATCGTTGGGGGGGTTGGCGTTGAGTATGGTGCAGACGGCGTTGGGAATTACGGTTGGGCTGTTTCTGTCGGCGATGGTGGTCTACCCGAGTGGCAAGCGGCGGGGAGGGTTGTTTAATTTGTAGTGTTGCAGCAATCAAATACTTGACTGATCTATATTCACGATGATACTTAACGATGCTGATATTCCCTCGCCAGCTTGCGATCTTCCCCAACACCAAACTGCCGAATGACCAGCCAGGCCGGCAGCAGGGAGATGCCCCAGAGGCCAAAGTTGAGATAGGTGCCGCCGACAGAGGCCATGATGCCGACGCTGCTCAGCCCGTACTATCTGGTCAGCACCCACCACATCGATATAGGGAATGGACTCACCGAAACGGCCTGCACCGCCGACTCAACTCCCCTTAGCAACCCACTAATCCGGACCACCTCCTCCTCGTCCGCCGCCAAATTGCCCACCACAAAGTACCTATGCATCCAGTTAGCAACCATCCATCCACCTCTCCCCAGGGCACTCACAAGAACATATAATTCAACTGAAACCCCAACACCCACACCAAATACAACACAAACCCCCTCGCAAACCCCTCATCCGTCCAATCAATCCCCGTCCGCCCCTCCCTCCAATACCCCGTCGTCACCACCGTCGCCCACACCCACCACGCCCCCTGCAACCCAAGCACCCCCCAGAACGCCCCCCGACTCCTGACCTTCAACCCCAACCCACTATCCAAAAACAACCCCAACACATTGCCCCCAATCAGCGCCACCACCCCGGACAAAAAACTCCCCAACGCCCGCACCCGCACACTGAACCACAGATCCAGGTACGTAAACATCACCGCCTCGGTATACGTCGCCTGCGCAATCAACGGCAAAATCAACAAAAACTCCCACCGACAAAACATCTTCACCATCGCTTTCACCTCAAACCACGCATCCCGCGCGATCCGTAACTTCACCACTTGTCCATCCCTCCGCTGGACCTTCTCCGGCGGCGTCAACAACAACCCCCCCACCGGCCCCAACGCCTGCAACGCAATGAAAACCCCAAAGACCGAATACGACACACTCCCCGCCGTACTCCTCCCCACATTCAACCCCAGATTCACCGCCCCGCCAAGTATCTGCCCTCCCACTCGAAAACTCAACCATAACCCCAGAAACCGTCCCTGGTTCCTCGCCTCCGGATACGATAATGCGATCGCACTCTCCGCCATCCAGAACACCCCTGCGGATATCCCGCACAGCGCAGCCCCGAATAACACTAACCAATCCGTTCCAAACCGGTTATGCGTGTATAATCCGGCCGCGTACGGCGCATACCCGATTGTTCCTAGCACGAGGGTGTATTTTATCCCCACGTAGCGGACGAGGATGCTCCCGAAGAAACAGGAGAAGACCATCAGTCCGAAGGTTAGGGCGTTCGCGGCGTCGACGAGGTAGGGGGATTCGGAGCCCCCGCCGCCGAGACTGTTCATTGCGGTCCAGATTCCGGGCGCGAGGAAGTTGCATAGGCCGAGGATGAGGGCGTTGTAGGTTGTGGAGCGGTACCATTTTACTGTTTTGGTTAGGGACTGAGGTGGTGGTTGGAGGGTTTGGGGTTGAGACAGGAGACAGGGAGGGAAGTTGGTGATGGGAAGGGTAGCGTAGGGTATGATAGTATGATACCTGGATATTTGTCCGTCCCATAGTCACCCGGAGTATCCTGAACTTGGACTTGAACCTCCTCATCACTCGAATGGAATTCTTTTCCCACCGCCATTTCAACCCGTGTTGTCTTGCGCCGCAACAAACAACTAATTAACAATTAACCGGGGGAAAAAAAAGAGAGAGAGAGGGGGGGGGGGGCTAGACGCAAGGGCTATCTACTACCATATATACCACACCATCCCATACCGAAGCCGCATGCTCATCTAGAGCACGGATATATTTCATCAGGGCTCTAGAATACTGAGCATGAGCTTGGGAATGAGCATGTTATCGCGCGCATTGCATCAGCAAGGATCCCTTCCCCCTCACAGAACTCTCATTGGTAAATGGTAAAGGATGGTGGTTGAGATGTTGTGGTTTGAGGGGGAGATTACGTGCTCGCACGGCATTTTAGCTGCATGTTCGTTCGTTCGCTTGTAGCGGACCAACATCGTGAGCCTTGACAGTTGATGGGGCGGGTGAGATTAAGATTAGATAGATGGATGGATGGAAGGTTGTTTTTGCAATACGGGAAATAAACATCGCTTGTATTGATGCTAGGTAGAAGACATTGATGTTTGGTGTTGTGGCGGTGGTTGTCCACCCGTCCACCCGTCCACCCGTCTGGTTTGGTCTTATCGATAGGGATAGATAGATAGAGAGAGAGAGAGAGAGAGATAGGTAGGAGGTAGAGATAACATCAGCCCTAACCCATTCCATTCCATTGCCTAAATAAATCATTTCTCATAACATCAACCCCACCCCAAGTAAAAGTCTTTCTCAGCGCCACCCAACTCCCCTTCGCTTCGCTATGCTTCGCATATCTCCGCTCCCCTCCGCTGCATTCACTCCGTATCATCTTCATGAAACACCAACACCCTAACCTCAATACTCTCCCTCTGTTCCTCCGCCTCCGTCCCCGGCACAACAAACGCACTATGCGGCACCCTCCTGGCCCTCCCATCCGTCTTCGAATCAAAACACTTAATCAACGTCACCATATCCGGGCCCTGCTTATACCGATAATACCACTTGACATCGGGGTTCGGCTTGACAGAGCACGTCTCGCCTTCGCGGTCGGGGTAGATGAGTTTGGTCGGGACGAGGTCGCTGTCCGGGACGGTGTGCGCGTCGGCGACGGCTAGCGGGTCCCGGGTTATGGTCTTGATGGGTCGCCAGACGTTGATGATTTGGTACCGGCCTTTTAGGAGCTGAGGGGCTAGGGAGGGGAGGTGGTGCTGGACGCGCGCGGTTGAGGCGGAGTAGCTTTGGTCGATGTGGACTCGTTGCACTGGGGTGCGGAGGGGGGTGTTGGAGTTGGGGGTGGGGCGGCGGATGGTGTGGTCGAAGATGAAGGTGCGGGTGCAGTTGGTGCTGCTTGGGTTAGTTTGGGTTTGTGTGGGGGGTGAGGCGTTGTAGGGATGGATGGATGATGGATGGATGGTACAAGTGAACATGGGGTGGGAGGGACGAAGGATGAAAGGGGGGACGTACGCATCTTTCAGCAACTGCTCAATCTCCGGGTAATACTCGCGCTGGATCTTCTCATCATCAAGAAAGTTTTTCTCCGCGCTGGTATGATAGTAAAACTGGAACCCGTTGCCATCCAGAGTATAGTCCAGCTCGTGGCCGCTGACATCGTGGATAGTCACGGGGAGCACGGCGCTGGGTCGGTCGTAGCTGGACGGAACGCCCACGTAAGCGGGCGCCAGATGAGAGCCGTCAGGGAGCTCTTTGATAAAGTTCAGAGTGGTCTGGACGTGGTGCGGGCCGGATGGGCCGGGAGAGGGTTGCTGGGTGGGCAGGGTGGCGGGGGTCCCCGTGGGGAGCTGGACTGCTGCGGAGGCCATGATGCTTAACTAGATTTTGTCTGAATGAATGCTGATGATACGTATAGAAGATGTGTTGACCGGTTATATATGGTATAATGCTGCTGCAAGCACGCCATCCGACCAGGATGCTGCGTTTGTGGTACTGCATATGCTGATAAATCCATTGTCGGCTGATTGGTATTCACTGTCGTGCTGTACTCCGCTGCATCCGGTGATATTATTAATATGAGCTCATCTTTGATTTCTAATTACTAGCTACGACGCACAAGCTTGGTAATCTGGGTCCCGTCATCCAACACCTCGTCCTCTTCCTCCAGTCTATAGCTTCCCCAGCGTGGCAGCAGCACCGTCCATACATACCAGTAGAGAACTCCAAACACAATCCTGCCCTCGTTAGTAGGCAGCAAGCGAGGAAGGAATATACGTACACTCCCATTCCAACAATGGCATACGTTGCGTAGAAGAAATCCACGTCGCTTTTGCCGTCGGCCGGAGGGAAGAATGGCGCCGCCAGCAACGACACGCAGATCACAATCCGGAGCCACACGGCTGGTAGCCAGGCCTTGAATGGCCGCGGAAGAGACGGTTCGCGGTAGCGTAGGAGCAGAAGGCCGCCTGCGACTGCCAAGCTGAATACTTGGCCTGGATAGCCCTCGACGTCGAGAATAAAGTTGTATACATCTCCCTGCGGTGGCAAGGCGATGACCAGCAGCGAGGGGATATAATGCACGATCAGCCCCCCTAAGGGCGCGCCAAACGGTTTGGAAGACGATAGCAGCCGGGACCACGGGAGAAAGCCCTGTCGGGCGATTTCTTGGTTTACTCGGGCCTGACAATTAGACAAGTTATCCAGGGGGTAGACAACATACCAGAGCATAAGTCACCACCATAACATTGCCAGCAGCCGAAATGGCAATGGCCAGAGGAAACAGGGTCCGTCCGACGCTGCCAAACAGACGCTCGAACAGCAATCCCGCCACCAACTCGCCGCTGTTCTTGATATCTTCCAGCGGAACCACCAGGAAGTATGAAATATTAGCAAGAAAGTACAGAGCCCCTGCCGTGAGCAGTGCCGCTGGACAAACCGTCAGGACCGTCCGCACGGGATTGTGCACCTCGCCGAGCACATTGTTCACATTGTTCAGCCCCGCGTAAGAGTAAAACACCTTGAGCAGCGACGTGGACAGCAGATTCCAGCTCCAGTTGGAATCCTCCCACATGGTGTCCCACGAGAACACGCTGGTGGTCGGGGCAAGGTCATCGCCGTACGGATGCAGCAGGATAACCCAGATTCCCGTCAACGAGATGACCCCGATCAGGAAAATCTTGACCCATCCTAGGGCATTCTGGATCCAGATCCCCGTCCGTAAGAAGCAGCCATGCACGATGGTCACCGCGGTCATCAGTCCCACTGCCAGGACCTTGTGCTGGAACTCCGTCGGCTCCACATTGAATGCAAAAAAGGTGTACTTGGCGAACACGATGCAGTTACTGGCCGTAAAGCCGAGCACGACCGCCTGCACGGCGACCATGGTCGACGCGAGGAACCGAGGGCGCGGATAGGTATACTCCAGGTACACCTGCACAAGTTAGACCGGACTGGCACAAACGGGAAGCTACCTTTTCTCCGCCTGATCGAGGCAACATGCAGCCGTATTCCATCGACACGGCCAGCGAGCAAGCCGCCAGAATCGTCCCAACAACCCATATCAGCAGGGACAATCCGACGCTGCCGGCGGATTTGACAATGGTGCCGGGGGTCGCGAAGATGCCGCTGCCGATGACTCGTGAAACCACGAGAATATACGCGCTGATCCAGGTGAGATGTTTCTGGCCGGTTGCCTCTCTGGGCACGTCATCGATATCGGCGGTCGCCAACAGGGGCTGTCGTTCATGCGTCATGGTTATAGATGAAGCTCAGTACGAGAGATATTCCGGAAAACATCTTGGAGACATGGGATGGCGGAAGTCATGGCCGGACAGCCTGGCAGGCACGTCATTCCGACCGCAGCTTGTGTCGTCGAAGGAGTCTGCTGATAGCAGCAAGGTGACATGAGGATCGAATCAGGGCCAAGCTATTAATATGACTGCAGGTGATAGCAGCGGAGATTGTTACTTGGCTACTGGGCTATCCATTGGCGATGAGCTGCATCTTGTTCATTACTTATGACTATCGGTCACATTCAGCATATCACATCATATCTGATGGAATGATGCCAGCGCCGATCTGATTCGCTGGTTGTCCTGATCTGCCGTTCATCTTGAGCATCTTGAACATCTGAACATCAGGTGTTGCGGGTCTCCCATAATTCAAACAGTGCAATAACCATAGTCGCAATTTTCGTCTCATCGTGTCCAAATACAAGGCTGCGATACGGCGATCGATGATGCCATCCGAATAACTTTATCACGCCATCCCGACCCCGCCCTGCGCAATCCCATGCCAGTTGATCGCAATCCAGCTGCAAATCACCCTGCAGACTGGGACGGCTTATCATGGCCGGCCGTGTACCGGCTGGCTTCTCGGCCGGTACATGCAGCTATATCTGCCGGGTACCTCTGCATTGTCCAGCAGAGTACCGCCAACATGACGACGATATCAACCTATACCGTGCCTGCAGCTGAGGAAAAGTACCCGACCGTCTTCCATCGGGAGTTTCTGGTCGAGCAGCGAGCAGACCCTACTTATACGGTCCCGACTCCGATCATACCATCCCCCACTCAGAGTGCCTTGCTGCTGAAAGGCGTGGGTGAGCAATATACCCTGGTGACCGATCATGCCATTCCGGCGATCACCAAAAAGGACGAGATTCTAGTCAAGGTACTTTCCCTCTATTTTTAACAGGATTAATCTAACGTCCCCAGATCCAGGCGGTCGGCCTCAACCCTGTCGACTGGAAGGGCCCGTAAGATCACACGCTGACATGCAGGCCTCGCTAACATCACCAGAGCATTCAACTTCGGCATCCCGAGTCTCCCTTGGATCAACGGTCGCGATCTCGCTGGTGTGGTAGTACAAGTGAATGACGAGAACAGTCGCGTGCGTGTGGGCGATAAGGTGCTTGTGCCGTCGACAGACTACCGGGATATCCGGAAAGCAGCGTTTCAGCAATACGCTGTCGCTACACACTTTAACGCCGCCCGCATTCCCTCGAGTTCCGACGTGCACGCGTCGGCATCGCTAGGCGTTGCCTTTGTTGCATCGGTTCTCGCCTTGGGAGTATCGCTTGGTCTGGACTTTACTCGGGGTCGTTGCCCGGGGCCGAACTTGCAGGATACAGTCGGTCAGCTGGATGTCGATGGGATACCGCAGGATATTCGGGGCGAATGTTTCGCGTCCTCTGCAGAGCGGGAACGCCTTAGGCGAGGCGACTGGATTGCCATCTGGGGAGGTGAGACAGGCATCCTCATACTGTGTGTCGCGCTGACTAGAGTAGCATCGACAACCACCGGGTACATCACCCTCCAACTCGCCAAGCTTGCGGGGTTACATGTCATCTGTGTAGCCGATATTGCCCGGCACGGGTCACGACTGCACCACCTGGGCGCCGATGTCCTCGTGGACCGACAGGATACTGAACGGGCGGTCGATATTATCCGTGGTGTCACAGGGGGAAAGTTACGCTATGCGGTCGATATCGTCGGTGCGGAGACGGCGAGCTTATTAGAGCGCACGCTCGACGACTCGGTCCACGAAGATGGATCGCACGCCCATTTACTTGGGCTGACTGGCCTGCCGAAAGAGAGAAAGCCGGGCATCGTGTATCATACGGTTCCGATCAAGCTGTTCCATACGTCGTCGGTGGTGGGCGAGAGCATGGTGTCGTGGTTAGAGGGACTGCTGGAGACGGGCGCATTGCAGTTACCGGAGGTTGTCCGGCACGAGGGGGGGTTGGGGAGTATCAATGATTCACTAGAGGTGTTGAGAAAGGGGAGTGTGTCGGGGAAGAGGATTGTGGTTGATTTGGGGGATCTTGATTGATGAATTATATACATGCATGTTTTTGGAATAGACAGAAAGATACATTGCATTTCTACTAGTGTGGGTCAATGAACAAATGCGAGAACCAGCTACATCCACAAGCCAATTCATTGAAGCTATAATCCATTGCCTCAATTAGGGCATCCCACCACCCACCCACCTAACCCCATCATCATCCTCACCATAACCATCTATCTCAAAACAAAACAAAAGAAAACAAAAACAATTATCAATCCAAAGTTATCAGATAAATCCCGACAACACCCACCCGCATTACCCAAACCCCCCTACCCTAGTTTACCCCTCACTCCCGAGCTGTCGCTGTCACCATCACCACCGCATCTCACGCAATCACCCGACAATCGCACGTCTTCCACCACCCCTGCATTCCCACCCACCATCCATGCAGGCAGTGTGGTATCTCTCGGGCGAGACCCATGAGGGGTAATTTACATCGCCAAGCTGGGTGGATCGTTTCTGAGGATAACCCTCGGTGGGCTGTGTTTTGCAATTATTGCAATTACTGCTACTTAGTTACTGGTATAAGGCGTTGCTATAAATTGTGTCGCCGCGGTGCATGCCATTCCTTTCGTATTCTGAAAATTGAGACTGGATTAATTCTCCTTCCTCTGTCTTTCCCTCTTTCTCTTTCTCTTTTGCGCTACTCTGACAACAACCATCACAACCACACAACCACACAACCACAACCACCATGGGCTCCACCACTCCCCCCAAAAAACAAAAACAACTAATCCTCAACGCCTTCGCCATGCACTCCCCCTCACACCTGAACCCCGGCCTCCACCGCTACCCAGGGGACCAAGGCCGCAACTACACCTCGCTCACACACTGGACCAAACTCGCCCAGAAACTCGAAGCCGCCAAATTCCACGCCATCTTCTTCGCCGACGTCCTCGGCGGCTACGACGTGTACAAAGGGCCCGCGAACCTCGAGCCCACCATCCCCGCGGGGGCCCAATTCCCTATCAACGATCCGCTATACAGTATCCCTGCGTTGGCTGCCGCGACGGAGAGTATTTCCTTTGGGGTCACGGCGTCGACGACGTACGATGCGCCGTATGCGATGGCGAGACGGTTTTCGACCGTTGATCATTTGAGTAATGGGCGGGTGGGGTGGAATATAGTGACTTCTTATTTGGAGTCCGCGGCGCGGAACTTTGGGTTGGATACCCAGATTGAGCATGATGAGCGGTATCGCATCGCTGATGAGTATTTGGATGTGGTGTATAAGCTCTGGGAGGGGTCGTGGAGGGATGGCGCGGTGAATACGGTGGCAGTGCCGGATGGAGTGACGGGGTATGCGGACCCCAAGGGAGTCAGGCAGATTCATCACAAGGGCAAGTATTTTGAGGTTCCGGGCCCGCATCTCTGTGAGCCGAGTGTGCAGCGCACGCCGTTTTTGTTGCAGGCGGGCACGTCGAGTGCCGGGAAGGCGTTCGCGGCGAAGCATGCCGAGGCGATTTTTTTGAATGGGCAGACGGCCGAGTTGGTGAGGCCGTCGGTGGATAGTGTGAGGGAGCAGGCCAGGGGGGTGGGGCGGGATCCGGGGGCGATTAAGATTGTGGCCGGGGTGTTGGTGGTGGTGGGGGAGACGGATGAGGCGGCGAGGAAGAAGTTCGAGGAGTATGCCAGGTATGGGGATCGGGAGGGCGCGTTGGCGTTGTTTGGGGGGTGGTCTGGGTATGATCTGGCCAAGTATGATGATGAGCAGGATTTTCGGTTTGTGGAGCAGCCGGCGGTGCGCAGTATGGTCAATCATTGGGCCAGTACGGTGCCTGGCGGGGAGGGGAAGAAGTGGAATAAGAAGACGATTGCGGAGTATTTGATTATGGGAGGGAATGGGTGCAAGATTGTCGGGGGGCCCAAGACGGTGGCGGATGAGTTGGAGAGGTGGGTCGAGGTGGCCGATGTGGATGGGTTTAATCTCAGCTATGCCAGCATCCCGGAGACCTTTGATGATATTATCGAGTATCTGGTGCCAGAGCTGCAGAGACGGGGGATCTTTCATACCGAGTATGCGGTCAAGGGGGGGACGATGCGTGAGAATATGACGGGGCAGAGGGGGCACACCAGACTGGATGAGTCGCATCCGGGGGCCCAGTATTTCTGGAGAGAGGGAGAGGAGGTGCCCAAGTATGCAGAGAAGTGAGAAGCAAGAGATTAATTGAAATGAACTGAGACGGTGCCAGAAAAGCACAATGGATGTGTTAAATAGGTTGACATGACAGCGGGTTAGGGTAAATCCAACAATTATTTAGTGGATACCAAACTCATACTCCATCTTGTTTCTCCCCCATGGATCGGGCCACACTCTTCCTGCAAGCTCGGTCGTAGCGGGACAGGATGACCGAGATGAGCAGCGACAGCACCATAAAGAACACCAAGACGACCGGGAAGACGAAGAACATGACAAACAGCAATTGCAGGATGAAGCGTCCCACGGGGGGATACAGCTCACGGAGTGTAGAAGCAAACTGCCCCAGCAATCCCCATTTTTCGTCATCTACCAAGCAAGACCATTAGCAAGAGCCGATCCAAGCGAACCTAATCGTGTATACTCACCAAAGCCGGTCAAAGGGGGCAAGAAGATCAGTCCGATGGTGGCGAGCACGGGCACGCCGATACATTTGGGGAACGATAGCTCGAAATCCATTGTGATGAGTGATGAGCAGAGGATCAGGCCAGAGGATCTGAGCCAGAGGATATATATGCAGCCACCCGCGTCATGGTGTCGCACTGTGGAGCTGACTTCCGCGGGGTGTAATTATGATTGCACTGGATACAAATGGTCTGGACCTTGGCCATGTTGACATGACAAAATAGACAGGACCCGCCGATTCAGGATCTGCGATCGGTCATCGAGCATGCGAGTCATAACGGCTCCACATACTGTCCTGCCTCAGGCAGTCATCAGCCCTAGATCGGTCCAGCGATGTAGCAGTAGCAGACCACAGTGTATAACAGTCTTATCGGAGGCGGGTTGTGGGAGATTGTTGGCCAGCCTAGTGCATAAGCGAACACCGGCGTGTTCCCTGCCTGGATCCAATCACAGGCTGCATCGAGATAGCTAATTACCCACCGCCCTAATTCCCCTAGACATGGTTTGCATGAGCTAGCGGCCACACGTCGCCAGATAAAGGGCTTCCCCCCCGATGGCGTTGATCGTCCGGAATTTTCTCCCTTGCAGCGATGACCCTCCCAGCTATCCTGGTGGCTGTCACTCTCATATTGTCCGCCACAGCCATGACAACATTCACAGGCACAGCTGCAGCATCAACAACCAGCTACCTCTCCCTTCTTGACCCCTCCACAAATGACACCCAATTCGTCAACCAAGGCGCCAGCATCGTCAGCGTAGATCAAGGACGCAACGAAACCACCGCCATCCTCAATTGCCTGAGCAGCGAGCTGGGCCTATGTTCCCTTACCTCCCCAGCTACGGTCATCATGGGGCCCTCCACCGTCGCCATCAGCTTCACCAGCACCTTTGCCGACACCCTCACGATCACCACTGACTCCATGGTCATGTACGCCCTCGAGACCCGGTTGATCAACTGTAACATTACCTCGTCCACCCAGAGCGCCCGATGCCTCTCCACCTACGAGGTCTGGGGCTCGTCCGGCTCAATTACCGCCGCCTCGACTTCGACATACACGCATGATATGTCGGCCGTTGCTTACCAGGCTATACCTATCACTGCGGGGTTGGACAAGTTAGTAGTATCCGCAACCAGTACTACTACCACCACCTCCACGGGCACATCCACATCAACATCAACCTCATCCGGCCAGTCCGGATCCTCGAAATCCAGCTCATCCAAAGCATGGATCGCAGGCCCGGTGATCGGTGCCCTAGCAGGGTGTGCATTAATAACAGCAGCATTGTACTGGTGGATGCGTCGACGCCGACGCAATCGACCACCGGCAGATGGTGCGCAAGCAGACCCCACGGACAGCATCCCTTACAAGGCGGAGCTACCGACAGACAATATTGCCAGGCAGCCGGATGAGATGGCCAGGGTCGAGTTGCCCGTCTCCGATGTGGCCGAGTTACCGGTTCGGGATCCCCGGGGTTTGGTCGAGTTGGCTTGATTTGTTTAGTTGTGATGATACCCTATGATGTATGTAGATAGATATGTAATATGAGTAATTGTGGTTTGATGAAGGGCTAAATGTGTGTCTGTTTTGTGTTGCATGTTTACTGATTGCTGTACTTTGGCTGGGTCCATTTGATAGTCTCTAGAGCTTGCATTGGGCTGCTGGTGATTTGACTTGTGGCAAGGCAGTGAATAGAGTAGTGATTCTCAGAGGAAGAAATTAAGAAATTAACATTCAAATTGATATCTTTCTTATGATTATGCCAGAGATAGAGCCAAATTAAAATGCCCATCATTTATGACCATCAAGTCTAATAAAACGAAAAACCAGATCCAACTATTAATCTCCATATTCCGTATCAATCCTCTAGGTACCTGCAACGAAGCTGAGAACACAAGGTGACCATCCCACACCAAAGCGCTCTGCAACGTCAACCGATCAAGAACGCACCTTGCAATAGCATGGAGCACCCTGTCGGTGGCACGGACAGCTCACCCAATGCGCGTCGTCCCGGCACCAGCACGTGTTTTTTGTTGTTGCACATCACGCCGTGGCAGACCTGGTCGTCAGCATTGATTGTATAATAAGAGGGTGGGGCTTACTTTTGGTTTGCCTTCTGAAAAGGTACTGAGTATATCGGCAGGAGTCACGTCCCAGCTGATGTAGGGGACTCCGTCGATGGTATTGATCGTTCCGATGTTCTCGGGGGGGACAGTGTCGTCGACTAGGGTGTCACCGACTGCGGGAGTGTCCTCTGCAGGAATGTCCTCTACAGGAGTAACCTCTGCAACAGTGTCATCGACAGTGTCACCATCCCGACGCCAAGGCACTCTGCACAGGCACTCATGGCCCGCATTATTACACCCGCAGTGCGCGCGACCATTCCGTGCTTTGCAGAAGCATCCGTATCTAGCATCGCAGATGCCAGTACACCTCTGAATGTGTCAGTCAATTCCAAGATCAGTAGAATAGAACTCACCTCACGCCTAGGCACCAACACATTCTCAACTGCAGAAACACCCCGTTCCTTATTGTTGTCATCAGTCATGATATCAACTTTCTTGTCGTCGTTATCAGTCTTCCTCGCATCGGTAACAGCATCACCCACAACACACTGGCACTCTTTGTTCTCCTCCCCACAACTGCAGTGCGCTCCCATATCATCCCCATTGTTCCTCTCACTCTCAGTCTCATCGTCAACACTCCTCCTCCCCTCAATTCCATCCTCAACACTCCCAGCCATGGGATCAATCTCCGTGTCGGCATCAGCATCAACCCCGCCCCAACCAACCATACACCGACACTCTTTCCCCACATCATGACAACTGCACCGAGTATCCTGAAATGGATAACGACACCAGCATCGCTTATGCTTGTTACACCGACTGAAACATACCTGCTGGATGTCAATATCAATCCTATCGTGACTGGTATGTAGAATAGACAGGATACTTACTTCCCGGTCAGACAACAAGGAAGTACTAGTACCCGAGGGAGGATCAACGGCCCCGTTGTCGGTGGTATTATCCTCAGCCTCAACCTCAACCTCCTTCTCCCCCGTAGGATCACCAGTACCAGTATCCCTAGTAGGAGGAATCCAAGTCCGACATCCGCACCGACTATACCGACCTTTACAATTACAGACCAGGATGCGATTGTTTACTTTGCATTTGCATTTGTTGTTTTCGTCGCAGGCGCTGTGGCACTTTTATCGGTGATTAGATCAGTATGAGTTGTCGGTGGTTAGAGGCAGGACTTACTGTAACAGGACCAGCTGCCAACGGAGTCACGGGGGAGACGCCGGTGTTGAGATCCGAGAAGGAGTCGGGGGGATCGGGTGTAGTGGCGATTTCATTGTTTTTGTTGAGAGTGGTGGTGGTGGTGGTGATGGCGGAGGTTTGGAATTGGGTTAGGGCTGTTTGAATGAGGAGAGTGAACACCACTAGGAATAGAAAGAGGAGCTTTCCGTGGGAGGACATCTTGGGTGTTTGTTTTGTGGATAGGAGAGGAGAAGAGAATGAAATAAAAAATGGGGATAAGGATGGTGGTGGAGAAGAGGGAAAAAAGGAGGGGAAAAGATTGTTTATATCTCCATATCCTACCGTGAATACAATCCGTGAAGCTGGTGCGTGATAACATTATTTTCACAGCGTGAATTTCTCAGGGGTGGATTTCACGGGATACTGCTCTTCGTGAATTCCGGTAGGGGATAATAAAGAAATATATTCATGAACATGGAGTAACGGTGTCATAACGCTGTAGTTACTTCAATGTAGTTGACGTGAATTACATTACCTATGATCGACAGCGCCACTTTCATGGAAGTGTTTATGTTTTGGGGAGGATGAAGAAAGCTGCGCAGTAAGTAGATTGAGAAAGAACTACACTTTGTGCAGAACCGAATATGCCCCGTGGGGAAGATATAAGGCGAGTACCGCACGTTCCTTGGAGGTGATGTGCAACCAAAGAACAGAAAGGTGATTTCTATCACCTTGATCGCCACTGACCAGGGTGTGAGTAGGAGATATTATCTTCTATATAGGCCAGATCATAGCTAAGTAACGCCTTCAATCCTCCATATTAGGAAAAAGCTAACACTCGAAATACAGACTATCCTCTCCACAACCAACCAACCAACCCCCTCTACAACCCCAAATCCTCCCTCCTCACAATCCATTCCACAACACCTACAAAACCCGATCCAAGCCAGCATATAGCCACGGGATCCAAACATGGCATTTATGAACTCCACCTAGCCAAAACCGCATCTATTAACACATATCTCGACAGCCATCTGATATGATATATCCACAAACCACCATCCCCAAACACAGACTCCTAACGCTGAATCCACGATATCAACCCCCCCAACCAGATCACCACTCGGACATGCCATGCCATGCCGCACATCAAACACATCCCTAGCTTTAGACACTGTGGCATACATATATACTGGTATTTTAAGAAAGGATAGCTCAGATGTCTCTGTCTTCCTATATCTCTGCTTTACTTCCTAGTCCCTACTTGGGTACTCCTCGTACTCGTATTCAGATATCCAGTCTTGGCATAGGTTGAAGATTAACACAATCAACACACGATAGATTAGTAGTAAATATTATCGGATTATAAAACAAATATTGCTTCAACCCGACATTACCAGAGTTTACTAACTAGCCTAATTACTAACTACTATGCAGATTTTTCCCGGGTTCAAGAGAGAGGGAGGAGGAATAAACAACAAAAAGGAAAAAAAGATAAGCCCAACGCGGGGCTCGAACCCGCAGCCTTGAGATTAAGAGTCTCACGCTCTACCGATTGAGCTAGCCGGGCAAAGGAAAGACTCGCCATTTGAAGCCCAACGCGGGGCTCGAACCCGCAGCCTTGAGATTAAGAGTCTCACGCTCTACCGATTGAGCTAGCCGGGCCAGTTCAGTGAAAAAGGCTTCCACAATATGTTACCTAAGCCAAATGCTACTTTGGATTTATAAGAATGTATACGCTGAGATAACCAGGGGGTATGGAATTGACTCCTAACGATTAAAGTTATATGCTATGCTATTTTGTGAACTAGCTCAGTGCGCTCATCTCGAAGGGGTGCCAAGAAAGAAGAATGACGGGTTCAGCCGGATAATGAAAAAAAACTGAACTACACATGGTCCGTGCTCTACAATTTCTTACTATGTAGAAAAGGGATACCGTGTCTATTAATCTAGATATGCATGTGCTATCGTTACTCACCACAACTTGATCTATCAGTAGGAACATCACCAGGCAATCTTCGCAATCGGTCCTCTTGGAAACATCCGCACCAACACCTTCCGCAACTCATCCATGACCAAGACCCCAAACGCGAGTCCCAATGGAATGAACCAGAACTCCAGCGGAATAGATGCAGTGTTGAACAGGGATTGAAGGCCAGGTTCTTCGGTAACAAAAATAGCAATCACCAACGACACCAGCATGGCCAGAGGGAGCCACGGGTTGCGTCGGTTCTTGCGGATCGGATCGGCTTGCAAAATGGACATGCGCTTGCTCCGGACCGAGAGGATATTGCCCCATTGCATAATCACCAGCGTGACGAAATAGACACTTTGTCCGACATAGTTGAAGTGGGTTAGCTCCGCCTCGGTGTAGCCGTAAAACCCGTCGGAGTATTTCTCGAAGGCAAAGATCAGCGCGTGGAACGGAATGCCGGCTTTCTTGTACATGTACAAAAAGAACATGATGTGTGCACAAAAAGCCTCCATGATCCCCACGAACAGGTATGACTGGCCGTAGATCTTCAGGTTGATCAGGTGGTCGGTCTTGTGGTTGCGAGGGGGCAGGCTGAGCAGGTCGAATTCCTCTTTCTCCATGATGAGCGAGAGCGACAGGAACAGATCCGTAAACACACAGATGATGATCATCAGAAAAGAGCTCAGCGGCAAGGGCACGCCGAAAAAGACGTTCATAATCACGGGCCAAATCTCCGACCAACTGCCCGCGGGGAGCAGATAGGCAATGACCTTTTGAAGGTTCTGGAATACCAGTCGACCCAGGCGAATCGCTTCGACGATAGAGTCGAATTTGTCTAGCAACACCAGGTCCGCCGCTTCAATGGCCACGTCGCTGCCAGAGACAACGGCAATTCCGATATCAGCTGCGCGCAAGGCAGGGGCATCGTTAACTCCGTCGCCCGTCACCGCCACGACGCTATCACGGGCCTTGAGCTCCTCCACAATGCGAAGCTTTTGCTCTGGGGTGGTGCGGGCAAAGACAATCTCCTCATACTGGCAGATGGCATTCCACTGGTCCTCGTTGAGGGTCGAGATCTGCGATCCTTCCACCATCAGACTGCGCCTCGACGTGTCCTGGTCTTTCTCCCCAGGGGTTACCGCCGACAGGAGATCCGCAACGGAGTCAGGCTCCGCAGTTCCAGTGAAGATGCCAATCTCCCGAGCAATCGCCGCGGCCGTCAGACCGAAATCGCCCGTCACCATGAAAAAGCGGATGCCAGCCCGTCGACAGGCCGCCACGGTGTCAAGGATCTCTGGGCGGGGCGGGTCGATGATGCCAAAGATACCGATAATTGTGAGGTCCTGCACGCCGTTGGCCAAGATCTCCTCGTTGAACTGATTCGTGCCCACCGCAGCAGACGAGACATATTCGCGTTGGCACAGCACAATCACTCTCTGGGCGCGTCGGGATAGCTTCTGTTGAAAGGCAGAAAACATCTCTCTGGCGGTAGCATCCAGAGTTTTGGCCACGCCGTCTCTGGACCAGTATGCAGTGCACTTGGGGAGAAGTACATCTGGGGCACCTTTGACATAGACCAGATGACGGGACGAAGCCGGGTTCTTGTGCACAGTGAGCATCCACTTGTTCTTCGAGTTAAAGGGAATCTGGTGGATACGTTCGTATTCATAAAGGCCACTTCTTCCATTCGGCCCCAGGGTTTCGGCCAAGCGCAAAACAGCCGCATCGGTTGCATTTCCATTGACGACCCGCTCATTGATCGGCAGACTCAATGTTTCCTGGTCAAAGAAGGCGTCGTTGCAAAGCTTCGAGCCTCGTAGCAGGGGCTCCAGGGATTCAGGCAGCGGGACCGACTTTTGCTGCGCGTTCACCAGATCCTCCACCCCGAATTCCTGGTCCACGAGTCCAACCGACTGCACGAACATCTTGTTCTGTGTCAGCGTGCCGGTCTTGTCAGAGCAGATAACATTGACGCAGCCCAGGGTCTCCACAGTGGCTAATCCCTTGGGTAGGATGTTATTCGCCTTCATCCTTTTCGCAACAATCATCAGTGTGAGGGCAACGCCGACGGGCATTCCTTCGGGAATGAAGGCGACCACGCAACCCATCACATCGTTCAACATGTCCACGACATTCATAAATGCGGGATGGTCCACACGGAGCCAGCCGACCCACGTGAAGAGAATGAGGGCCGCCAGGATGACTGTGAGCACCACGATGATCCGCACGAAGCGAGTAATCTCCTTTTGGATGAGGGTTGGCTTTTCCTTCACCCCAGCTGTGATCGACGCCAGACGCCCCATGACCGACCGACTTCCCGTCAGGACAACAACGCCAACGGCATTGCCGTTGATGACACTGGTGCCCATAAAGGCAATGTTGCGAGTCTCAAGAAAGTTCTGGTCCGTTGCATCGGTGGCACCCTCCACCTCGTCGGACTCGCCCGTCAGGATGGACCGGTCAAATCGAACATCGCCGGAGCTCTTGATGATGCGCATGTCCGCAGGCACTTTGTTACCGATGGAGATGTGAACGACATCCCCCGCGACTAGGTCCGTAGCCGGTAGTCGGATCAGGGTTTCTTCGCGCAGGACCAGAGCTTCCGCAGGCAGCAGGCCCAGGATAGATTTCATCACACGCGACGTGGACCAATCCTGAAAGGCGGAGAAAGAGGCTTGCAGGACGATGACGATAATCACCAGGATGGCCATGGCCAGGTTGGTGACGGACGGAGGGTTGCTGAGGGGCTTCCAACACAGAAAGAAGATGATCACGCCGATCCAGAGGACCGAGCAGAATCCGCCAAAGATGTAGCCCAGGATCTTCTTCAGATAGTTTTCTCCGTGATGTGCGATCACATTCTTTCCATCGCGCTGCAGACGTGTCGCGGCAGAGCTGGTACTCAGGCCATGGTTGGTATCGACGTTGAACTGCTGGCACAGCCTGTCGGCACTGAGCACATGAAAGTCCAGGCTCTCAAAGTAATCCTGGTTCGGCTTGTTGTCCTCCTTTCGCTCCTTCAGCACATGCTCTGGGGCTGCTTGGGACTCGGAGATCTGGAAGGAGATGGTACGAAACTCGATCGGGATACCGGCTGCCGCGGAGGATTGGGGGATACTGCGTGCGCTTCGGATGGTATCGCGACTCCGGGAACGTCTGTCCCCAGGAGCATAGATGGAACGGGAGCCATCTGGGGGGTGAGGACCGTGGAAGGTGATGCGCTGCCGTGCAGTGCTTCGCACATCGAGAGTTTCTTCATCGGCCTCCAGGTCGGGGCCGGAAGCGTCTGTTTGGTCGACAGACCCAGCACCGGTCATGGTAGACATGATGACGATGAAAGAGATAAAGTCAGACGATCAGATGAAGAAATGTGAAAGGAATGAATGCCACGGAGGCAGATATAGGAGAAGTCGCTGGAAGATGGGTTCAGGTTATGGAGCAAAGTCCAGGAAGACCCTCGTATTTATTCTCTCCGACATGGTCATAATGGCTCTCATACCAGGCCTAAAAGGTCATGGTACGGTGAATGATAGTGTTGCTTCTTGGAAAATATGTGTCAGGCTTCTGAGCAGGCTGACGATTTCCGCTGTAGCAAAGGATTCGGACCCAGCAATCAGCCATTAGGTCATTGCCTGCTGCCACCCCAATGCAGGTTGACACATGTCGAGCGAGGGCGTCTGGGAAATCCCTCACTCGCCTGTGGATCCAGATGGGCCTACCATGGTTGGTTCAGTCACGAAAGGTAGTTTCAGGCCATCCCACCAAACAGGAAAGAAACCCAACAAAACCCTCTATAATGAGCTTAAATGGATGGCAGTTCACACAGTACAATGCAGATGGTCAATCTTCGAGGCCATACGAGGTCTCCGTAAAGCCTTCTGCATTGGCATCTTCCTGATGTATAGAACCTTCATGAAACACGACGGTCGCATGCCGTGCACATCCCTTCCGGGTTGTTGCAAATGTCGCACGTGGAGCACAGGCGAGACGGCACTCGATGGACGACTGCAGATGCAGCTGGTCATAGCTCCGGATTCAGATAGACTCACCGTGACTGGCCCCGATTGGCCCGTCTCTGAACAAGCATCTCCACGTGGGGTTAATGATATCTACCAAGCTGCTGTCCGCCATCTATTTCGTGTTGCCTGCGCATACAGCAAGAGGCGGTCATTGCAAGAATTCTTTCGTATAGTTGCCCGCCTTCAGGATTTGTTTTGTTTTTCGGGCGGAGATGTGGGCATCGGCTTGCACGAACGTGGTATTCGCTCGCCCCGAGATAATTAATTTCGCTTCGTTGAACCGCTCTGCGGGATTTTTCTGGCCCAGAAGCCTTTTGCCGGTCTGTGACGTCCGGGGAGGTGGAGGACGGGTGGTGGCGCAGTCCGCCAAACGAATCGCTCTGAATAATCCCGCATACAAGAAGCGCGGGAGCCCTGCGACGGCAGAAATTTCTGAGGGTTGATGGACAATTGGTTTGTGCGCGATAGTAATTTTGCCATGCAATCCTAGCCAAGTGGGATTAGAAGCGCTTTGCCAAGGGGACTCGGTGTGTTTGGACGGTTGAAGGATTTGTCTCGGCTTGGTATCTTAGTTTATTCGCTCAGCACGGATTTCTTTCCACCGTGCTGCCACTTGGTGATGGTAATCGCCTATAGGTACCAATATGCCATGCTCACATCTTGATGACACCACTCGTCCGATCGCCTTGCCACGTTGCGTTGTGTCAGGAGACACGTTTATCTGATCGGAGGCAAGCATGAGGTTCCATGGAATACAGATAGCTTGGTCATCGGAACCCTTGGAATCACTGTTGCCACCTGAAATTGTTACATGAAGACTTTGTTTTTCTCTCCAATGTGCTCGTCTACTGTTTAATAAAGGCGACCTTTCTAGCTAACCAACATCCAAACACAACGCTGCCTATCTGGCCATGATCGTCCCGTTGGAATACGACCGTCCAGTTACCCGGTGCCGGTGCATCCAAGCCACGCGCGCACATGAGAACCCAGACATCATCTCCCAAATATCGCATCAGCTCGGCGGGCCCTTGCCCCAAGAACCCGTCAAAAGATCCGTACAGCATGCCCCCGGCCCCGCTGCAGTGGAACGTGGAGTCGACTTCCGCACAGTGATATTGGCCAACATAATCCTCGGGCGGCTGGCTAGCGATGATACGTTTGGCATGGATGTGGCGGTTATCGTCGATACGGTGGAGGACGAGGCTATCGGCACTGATTGTGGCAGTCGTAGAGCCTGAGTGGGCGTTACATTCATCGACAAGGTTCAGGGCCTCGTCGTCACCCGTATATGTGACGATGATTTGGCCGGGACCACCAAGTCGAACTTCGACTACCAACTGCGCATCTGGGTCAAAGAAACTGCCAGTCCAGTGTGGAGACGGATTACAAGTCAAAGGCTGCTGCTTCGGAAGACCGAGAGCTTCCTGAAGAATATGTGCCGCCACCGCTGCGGCATCAGCCTGATGGTTGAGCATCACCACAACTGACAGTCGCTCCGATGGGGCCTGAATCCGGTGCAGACGAAATCCCCGAATAGCTCCTCCATGGCCAATCGTAGCTATCTGCCCGAACTTCATCCGCTCCAAGCCATATCCATACCTAGCTGGCGTGCCATCTTCGAATGACGGATCTTGGGCCATCTCGCGATACAGACTTTGCTGGTCGGCCCAAGCCTGGTCCAAGTAACGCTCATATGCGACCATATCCTCTAGAGAAGCCACAGCGCCTGCATCGCCAGACCACTGCGTGCGGTTGATGGCCGGAATGTAGCCAAAAGACTCGTCCCCTTCATACCCCACACAGGGCGGGGGAAGACGGGCGTTGTCGGCGCAGAGGCTGGCTGTTTTCATCTGGGCGGGCGAAAAGAGACGCTCAGCAAGTAGCTCCCCAAGGGGTGTCCCACTGACATGCTCGACGACGCGGGCCAGGATATGAAAGTTCAGGTTACAGTAGGAATACTGCGTGCCGGGTTGATAATGCAGGGACTTGGTGCGACCGAGGGCTTTCTTGGCATCGTCGGCGAGGGTGAATTCCCCCTCGGGCTGGGTCCCCCAGAACATCGACATGGCCCAGTAGTCCCGAATGCCCGACTGATTGTTGTACAGATGGTCCAGCCGGAGCCCGGTGTCCTCGATAAGCTCGCGGGGGACCAATTGACCAAGACCATCTGCCAGCTGCCGAGACACATTGCCCCGCTTGGCCATCTCGGGCGTGGGGTTGCGCTCGAGGTCTTTCAAGATGAGACACAGCATCTGCTTGGTGATGGAACAGATGGGCATCCGGGTGGATGGGGCCATAGGGATCCGACTGCGTAGATCGGCATAGCCCCAGACGAGTTCCCCGACGAGCTCGCCATTCTTGACGACGGCGACCGCTCCACCAGGGCCTCGATAACGCGATGGGAGCGTCTGTAGGATATCTTGAATGTTTGCGACCGTCACTACGATCAGACTTAGTATAATCCTCACGACGGGGTAGAACAGCTCACTTGTATGAAACAAATGCAAACCTTTTTGCTTAGGAGCTCGATAGCAGGAAGTAGAGGTCGAAGAGAGGTTCTCGCTTCGGATTCCCCTCACGTCCACCGTCTAACCCAACTCGGCAGGTCTATGCGGTATCTTATCGATAAGATATCCATTACACGATCATTAGAAGCAGACACGCGTCAGGCTGGAAACAAATGCTAATTCACTGACTCTGTAGTGTTCTGATGACACCCACAGACACGCTATGCCATCCTTCCAGCAATCAAGACCTCAGTGGTTGGAAAAGACCCTATCAACCGGCAGCGCGCTCCGTCTCATCCTGGGCTCTTCTCCTCCTCTTAGGCATGAGTACACAGCAAACAGCAGCAGATCCCACCACGCCTGAGCCGACAGAAACATTAGCCCCCAATTTGGTTGTCTTGGACCCTGGACGAGATATTTGTACCCCAGCCACACCCCAATGTGAGCTCCCGCCAGAACCAGTTTTCCCACTGCGGATGCACCGACGACGATTTTTCGCTGCGTGATTGGACCCCCAGTCTCGTCATAGAGGATGAACATCAGGTAACCGAGCCAGACGCCGAGAGACATGGTGAGGCATAGCGAGGCGAAATAGGGAAGCAAGGGCGCCGATTCTGGAGGAGACTAGAATGGTGAGATAAGCAACCAGTCATGGATGGAACATACCAGCTCGGGAGGGGCGTAGCTTCGATATGCCCAGGCCGTGGAGACGATGGCCGTTCCGGTGAAAGTGAGGGCGCTTAAGGTTTGGATGACAGGAACGGCGGGGATGACGATGGAGTTTCGTCGGCGGGATGATTGATGTCTGGAGTGGGAACTTGCATGCTGGGTAGCCGAAGCATAAGAGGGCAAGAGGGGCTCCGTTGACATGCTGTGTCTGTGTCTGTTCTGTATCCTCCGGGTACCCTGTGTATAGTTTGGATTCATGGAGCCGTGGTCTGTGGAAGCTAAGAGTGGGGAGCCGCTGGTGGAGAAGCCACTCGATCACATGACGGGGATTCAGTTTGCTGTGTTTGACTGCTTGGTGCCTGTACGGAGTACTCCGATCAGCACACATCTAGAGCATTTAACTTGTCCGACTTTTGGCCGTCTACTGATCCATTTGTGTTTCGTCCAGATCATCTTCCAGGCATCTTCTGTCCTAGGTCTGGGTATCCAGGTCAAGACAAAATATCCCCGCATTGTGACATCATAATTATATAATAAACCGTTGAGACCAATCTGAACCCTCCGAACTCAGGTGTTGACAATTGACAGCGATGCATTTGTCACCTTATCGCAAGCCCCACCGGCATCTCGAAGCCTCGGAACCCCCGAGGCGACATCGGGATGCCACGGGCCGCTATTCCCTTTGCAGGTCTCCAGTGCGAGTGACCCAACTGAGCAAACCCCGCACGACCGATCTCGACATCCTATCCGAGGCAGGCAACAACAATGATATCCCGTTGACTAGTCCTTTAACTGAACTCCGCAAGACTATAAGAACGTGCCTGCTGACCTGCTAGGATCTCACTCCATCGTCCTGCTCCTATAACAATCAACCCAAAATGACCAGCGCCGAAAAAGAACGCGCCGAAAGCGAACGCGCCGCCTATCTTCTCGACGCCCAAAACAAAGCCGTCCAGCTCTTTGAAGAGATCGAACGAGACCTGATCCGTCCCGGTGTCAGCGAAAAGGTCCTCAGCAAGGAAATCCACGAACTCGGTGCGAAGCTCCATGGGGTTCGGACGCACTGGCATAAACGCGTCGTCCGCAGCGGACCCAACACCCTGAGCCCCTTTGCCGAAAACCCTCCGGATCGCATCATCAAGGAGGATGACATTCTCGTCGTCGACCTCGGCCCGGTCTTTGAGGAGTGGGAGGCAGACTTTGGACGCACATATGTTCTGGGAAATGATCCGGCCAAGATCAAACTGCGGGATGCTCTTGAACCCATCTGGCACGCGGTCAAGGGACGTTTTCGCGAGAACCCGGATATGACTGCGGAGGAGTTGTATGACCTCTCCTGCGAGGTGGTTCAACAAGCGGGATGGGATTTTGGCGCTCCCATCGCGGGTCATCTGGTTGGATCTTTTCCGCATGAGCGGATCCCGAATGACAAGATCAGTCTGTATATTGCCAAGGGGAATAATGAGAAGATGATGGTTCCGGGGCGGGATGGGCACATGCGGCATTGGATTCTGGAGATTCACATTCACGATCGGGCGCGTGGATTCGGTGGGTTCTGCGAGCAGCTATTGACCGTGGATTAGCTCTGCATTCCGAGGATCCTAGCAAGAGCTGGCAAGATGGAAGGAGGCATATCTATAATCTCGATATTCATAATCTCTCAACCTGACTGTTAATATTCATATATTATGATCAGGCCAGAATTTGACAAAGCAAACCATAAGCAACTCGATCGGACGGATGGAGCTGTCGTTGAGCTGCCGACGAATTACAACACAGGCATGGTCATGGCTTATTTGCTGGCACGTTCGATCTTCCATATGCGCAAGGGCGTTGTGTTACAGGCGATAAGCGGAGCCGATCGATAAGAACGCCAGCCATGCCACACCACCTCAATTACCTCCAACCTCTTGTCCGGTTAGCAGATAGTAGTCATTGAATCACTACTATACACCATGCCTCCCCGCCCCGTCATTGCCATCGCCGGCCTCGCCTGCGAGACCTCCATGTTCACCCCCGCCCGCACACGGGCCCCCGCATTCCATCCCCGACGCGCCCTCGAGATCATCGAGGAATACCCCTTCATCCAGCCCGGTACACCGCTGGGAGATGCAGCCGACTGGCGCGGGGCTCTAATCGGCCACGCGCTGCCTGGAGGCATCGTGGTTCGGGACTCGTTCGAAGAACTGGCTGGAGAGATCATCGCCCGATTAACCGACATCGTCGCGTCGACACCACTGGACGGACTATGGTTCGACATCCACGGCGCCATGTGTGTGGAAGGTCTCGATGATGTGGAAGCCGAGCTGCTACGCAGAATCCGGGCGGTGATCGGGCCAGAGGTTCTTGTATCAGCGTCGATGGATCTCCACGGCAATGTCTCGCGCGACCTAGCACACCAGACAGATCTGATCACTTGCTATCGAATGGCGCCCCATGAGGACGAGCCAGAGACCAAGGAACGTGCCTGTCGCAACTTGGTCGATTTGATCGCACATGGAGATGGCGTACACCGGCCACTTAAAGCATGGATACCGCTGCCTATTCTTCTACCTGGCGAGCAGACGTCGACGCGCGTGGAACCCGCCAAAAGCCTCTATGAGCTGGTACCAAAGGTGGAATCACTGCCGGGCATCATCGACGCAGCCATCTGGGTCGGATATGCCTGGGCCGACGAACCGCGTAACCGTGCAGTGGTGATGGTCACTGGAACGTGCGAGGAAGCCGTTGCGGCAGGGGCGGAGCGATTGGCAAGGAGGTTCTGGGAGGTTCATGCAGACTTTCATTTTGTTGGTCCAACGGGCTCATTTGCGGAGTGTATTGATGCTGCATTGAAGTCACCTGCACGCCCATTCTTCATCTCGGACTCGGGTGACAACCCGACCGCTGGAGGCTCAGGGGACGTTACCTGGGGACTGACACAGCTACTCGCACGACCTGAGTTTCAACAGGAATCCGGCCCGACCGTCATCTACGCCAGTTTACCCGGACCACAGGCGGTGCAGACGATGGTGAAAGCAGGGATCGGTGCCACAGTCACCGTCACAGCCGGAGCTGAAGTGGACTACACACATGCGGGCCCTCTCACGATGACAGGGCGGGTCCATGCGATCAGACATGGCGATAAAGATGCTGTCATCGAGGCGGTTCTGCAAGTTGGGTCGGTGTTTGCGATTCTGACCCAACTCCGCAAGCCATATCACCACGAGCATGACTTTACCGACCTGAATCTCCATCCCCGATCGGCGGACCTTGTCATTGTTAAAATTGGATACTTGGAGCCGGAGCTATTCGACATGGCAGCCGACTGGTTGCTGGCGCTGACGCCTGGGGGAGTGGACCAGGATTTGGAGCGTCTGGGACACCGACGCATTTGTCGTCCGATGTGGCCATTCGACAAGGGGTTTCCTCGTCCGGATCTTTGTGCACGAATGATTCCGGCCTCGAATGAGACACTGTCTCGATCCGACTGAGGCAGTAGGATCGGCTACAACTGTTCCATCAAGCCTGCCTACATGGTTCAAGTCTCACGTATCTCCTCCATATCGTAATCAATCCCTTATAACCTCTCAACATTCCCACCAAGATACCTTCGATGCATGAGGTCATCAGTCTAATGGCGATGCACGGCAGACCCGACATGGTCTATAAATACTCTGCACTAACTGATTCCGAGACATTGAGCTAATTCCCAATATGTCATTTGCATTCAATAGTACTGTCTCAAATATGAGGAGACTGAATCCAACCACTCATGACGTCACCCACTAAACCCGTCGGAAAGCTCCCGGATCGGGTATAGCCCGAATAATTGCACGTGACCATCCTTACTAAATTAAGATCCACAAACTTTTACTGTGGCCTGCCAATCAGATGACCCCGCACGTGTTCACCGGTCTTTGTTCCCAGCCTCTGCTGTCCGATCAAGCCATCAGAATCGTCACATGTGCTGATGCTGAATGATCCATCAATTCTCCGAGACATTCTAAATTAGTTCTCACGACCAGCCTATACCTTTCTCTGGGATACGAGCGGGGTTGAATGCCAAGAGATAAGACGTTTACTAGCCGGATATCTCTATTCTCGAGAGAAGAGAACGGAACAGACTAGTTGCAATTTCTCCTAACATAATACCATTCACACACAGACAAATAAGACATGAATAGTACCTACGACCTGAGACATAATAGTAATGTGGCACCTGTCAGATTCGTTGGTAATTGGGGGCGTGAATCCTGATCATCCAATTCACACTAGTCTACTCCGTCCTCCGTACGTAGTCACTCATGTTAGTTAGGTATGTTATGTTAAGTTACCTGTTGAGTCATACCATACCATCTCCATACTAGCTTTTCCTTCTTTTCTCCCACTGTATACTAATAATACTACTATCCCCCGATACGGAGTACACAAAAAGACCATTTCATTCCACGGAGTAGATAGAGTAGGTAGAACCAACAACTAATCTTCCAAATTCCACGCTTATTCTACACGTCTGTCTCACCACTTATCCAACATGCAACCTAAACCATGAAACATAAACCATGCATGCACCATGGCAAGACAAGACAAGGTATCCGATCCGCCCTGGGGCTGGGCTGGGCTGGAGCTGGACTGGATTGGACTCCTATCTGACACTAGTGAGGCACTATCGGAGTGGATGCCGCAAGCCCCCTTCATTTCCTGTTTTTGCTGCCATGCTGGAGGAGACTGGAGTACCTAATCTCCGCACAGGACGGACTGGATTCCCGCCGCCCGTACGGATACTCTACCCCGTTATTTCTGGGGTGGGAATATCCAATTTTATTTCCTGTAATGTATTTGGTGTTTTTGATAATTGGAGAAGAGACGTAGAATCTTCCATAGAATACTACTATTCAGATAAAGTTACCAAGTACTAGGTACGTACGAAGTAGAAAATGAAGCAATACAAACAATGTAGATATTGACTTTCAAGTAATACAATCCAACAACAACAACTAAACAACCAAACAACTCTTCAACCCCCCCCCCTCAATCACCACCAGTTAATCCCACCAAATCACAAAAACCAAAACGGAAACGAAAATGCTCTACAAAAGAATCATACCTGTCCCAGACAACAGTCCAACGGCCACAAACACAGCCAACTGTCCCAGTCCAAGGCTAGTAGTGTAGCTGGAGTAACCGGGAATACCAGCAGAGCTACTCTTCGAGCCACTGGAGCCACTGGAAGAGTCCCCGGTGCTGGTACCGGCCGCAGCCGAGAGCGAGACGGTGCCGGTGCCCGCAGTACCGACGGCCTTGAGCAGGGACGAGCAAGTCCCGGTGGCGGAGACGGTGGCGGTGGTGGTGGCAGAGCCGCCAAAGTCGCAGGCCGAGGCAGCGTTACCGGCCGACTTCTGTTCCTCGTAGTAGGCGTTCAGGGCCCAGTTGAGCATCTGCTTCGAGCTGCACATGGAGTAGGCGCCGTAGACGCCGGAGGTGGTGTTGGTGTCGATGCCGGCGCAGGCGCTTTCGCTGTAGCCGCACACGGTACCGAAGAGGTCCGAGTAGTCCTTGGAGGAGACGGAGGACTTGACCACGCAGGTCAGGGTTTCCTCCATGCAGGAGCAGAGCTCGGCATTAGGGGCCGGGGGCAGGTTGCTGGCGGCGTCCCAGGAGGCGCCGACGGTCGGGCAGGATCGGGCCACGGTGTTGGTCGGGGTGTAGCTGGCGCTGTTGGTGCCGGTGGGGCTGACCGAGTTGATTTCCTTGGAGTAGGAGGAGAAAGCAGTGCCGGTGACGACGTCGCCGTCGGAGATGTTGACCAGACCTGGGGGGTGTTAGTGGGTGGGTGGGATTGGGGAGAGAGGTAGGGTTGGGAGGGGAAAGGGGGAAGGGGTTTTTTTTTTTTTTTTTTTTTTTTTTTTTTTTTTTTTTTTTTTTTTTTTTTTTGGGGGGGGGGGGGGGGGGGGGGGGGGGTACCGTAGTCATTGGCATCCTGGAAGTACTCGTAGACAATACCACCGGCGAGCCAGTAGTCCATCTCGGAACCGTACATGACGGGAACGTTGCTGAAGGAACGGGGCTGGACGGTGATACAGCCGTACTCGGAGAAGAAGTAGGGGACCGAGTAGTTCTTGAGATCCTCGGTCATGACGTTGTAGCCGGACTCAGTGTAGGTGGAATCACCGCACCATTCGTAGACGTTGTCACCGAAGAAGTCGACGGCGTCATCCTGGTCACCGCAGTTGAAGTAGTCGACCAGGTCGGTACGGATGTCGGTGACATCGGCGGCGGAGTAACCGACACCGATGTCACGGTAGCCCTTGGTCTTGATGTAGGCCTTCATGTCACGAACGGCGGCCTTGACGAAAGCACTGGCCCCGGTGGTGTTGGCGCTGTTGGAGTTCTCGTTACCGGCGAAGAAACCCAGGGTGTTGGTGTAGTTGGCCAGCGAGTCGACGACACTGGCGTAGAAGTCGTACAGCTCCAGGTTCCACTGGGGGTCGTCGCTGACGATGGAGTAGTCCGAGGTGGACAGATCCGCCAGCACGTAGATGCCGGCGTCAGCCAGCAGGTTCATGCAGGTGGTGTGGTCGGCATCCGGGTCGACATCGTAAACACGGACCACGTTGGTGTTGAGTTCCTGCAGATAGGGCAGATCCCGCTTGCAGATGGTCTCGTTGGCCAGAGGATCGACGAAGTCGACCGAGCCAGCGGAGGTCGTCGTTCCCGTGCCATCGTAGGGGGCTGAGGGAGGGTTAATTCGGATCACGGGGCAAGGGAGTTGGCTGTTGGCTTACGCTGGTAGGCCACACCACGGATGAAGCTGGATGGATTAGCTGGGGATGAGTGAATCAGAAGAAGGTGGCTCACAATTCAGTGCCGTTGTTCTCGTAGAAGAATTTGGATCCCTGAAGAGTCAGTGACATCCGACGTGGTGGGAATGCAGCCTACCTTGATGACAATGGCTGGGACCGAAGCGACAGCCACGTCAACGAGAGCAGCCGCCGCTGCAACAGAGGCGGCAACCTTCATAGTGATTGTGAGAGAAGAAGATAGAACGAGTGTGGTTGTATTACGATATAGCGAGTGTGGTGAGAAAAAAAACCAAGCAAAAGGCTAAGCAGAAGACAAGATGAATGAAAGAAGAAGAGTAATTCTGAGCGAGCGAGGGACTAAGAGGGATAAGAGGGATAAGAGAGATTAATGGGAAATGGGGACCAGCGAATTCCTGCTAGTCTGGACTCTTATTAGGGCCGCATTGCCTGCTGCCTAAGCGATTGGCCCCCTGAAGTCACCACCAACAGGCTGAGGGCTGGCAGGATGGGCCTCCAGGAACGGCGCACCCACTGGCCCCTCAGCCTCGCCGCGGCCCTGCCACCTCTGCAATCTGCTGGCCCCGTTGCAACCGATATGGCATCATGGATTAGACTCAGTGAGCAACCTCTTGGCCCATCTCTTGGCTTTGCTTAACGACTCTTGGGAGTTCCCACGGGCGGGGCTCGGATCCATCCGGCTCAGTGACTGACCGACGATCGGTGCAACAGGCTCGGACATGGATAAGTTTTGTTCCCTGGGAGGGCGAAAAATTCTATAATTACGACTACTAGCTCAGGGAGCGAGGGTCGAGGGTCAAGGGCAAGGAAGGGACAAGGGTAAAGGGTTTCTGCCCAACCGCCCACCCGCCCACAGCCCCTGAATGAGGGTCGAGGGTCGAGGGTCAAGGTCGATGCGGAAGAATCATTAGTACTACGTACTGTGCGCCTCGGACTTTAGCGCTCGGACAAGTCGGCACCACTGAGCCATGGTTACGCAGGCAGCGGTGAAATTTTATCCACGTGCCGGTCATCCACTCATCGGCAAGACAGCAACATAATAATAGCAGCGCAGGGAATCAGGTCAGAAACATCTCTTAATCATCCGTTTGATTGCTGTTGACGCGTTATGAGGGATCATCCAGCGCCACGGGAGGTTTCATCCAACCGTCCGACCGGCCGGTTTCAGGTGGGCGGCCTCGGGGGCGATGGATGAGGAGCCAGAGCAGGATGGGATGGGGGTGGCAGAAGCAAGCATTCTTATGGGAGTCGTCAGTCGTCACCCTCCCTCAGCTGCACCACCAGGCCATCGGGCAAGGATCGGCACTGGACGTGCGGAACCCCCGGAGATCCGTCGGACTGCCGAGACGGATCCCCATTGGGCCTAGTGCAGTGCCTCGCGGTGGCCTTGGTGCCTGGGATTTACATGAGACGGTTTGTCTCTTTTCCTCTTCCTATCTCTATGCCAGTATGTGTGTGGGTGTCTCGCTAATGGTCGATGTGAGATTCAACTAAGACAGTCGACTACACGGAGTAACTCCCAGGCCTCTCACAATGCCATTCACCCCTCCTCCATCGCATCCCTCCATCGGCTCCCGTCGGTCCACAAGACATCCTGTCGAGAATAGCGGCAAAAGGACCCTTATCGGCATCTTCTATCTCGCCACATCCTGGCATTGGGCAATGGCCCACGAGATTCGTGTGCCGGTGGGCCAGGGTTCTGGGGATAGCACGCTACCAGTGGTTCGTTGCCCCCCGGCTCTCAAGCGACGCCAACCGGGCTGCCAGTCCCTTATCGAGTCCAATGAGCTCGTCCGGATTGCAGAAGGTGCAATCAATTTACACACCATTTCCTTCGGACAAATCCTGGCTTATCGGAAGGCGGCGCTAAAAATGCTTAGCATGGATGCTTGATTACTTCCGACCCTGAGCGCTGGGCAACAGCCACTCGCGTGTTGCGGTTCTTATCGCCAGGAACACCATGTGGCAACCATCAGATGCTGCTGCTTGCCATGAGCGCCCCTGCCTGGAGGGGAGTTTCTCTTATATAACTCGGCCGGCCCTCCTGGTGTCCCCCGAGAACCCAAGGCTTCCATCTGCACCTCAACCATGGAGAGCAAGTCGGCGACTGTCTCTCCCGAGCTGGAGATGCCCACCAGCTACGACGAGAAGAAGGGCAGCCAAGACTCTCCCTCGGTGGAGCCCCAGATCCTCGAAAAGGGTCAGACCGTGCGGATCGGCGAGGATGATGATGACTTTGACAGTGACCAGGTCGTGAGCACGGCTCAGGATCTGGTCACCCATATCATCAAGGTCGAGGATGATCCGAGTCTGAACCCGTGGAGCTTCCGGATGGTGTTCCTGGGTAGGTATCCTTTGCCAGGCATGGCGAGTTCAGACTAACATCAGCAGGTGCCGGGTTGTCCATCTTCGGTGGTGTGCTGCAGGAGATTTTCTACTTCAAGCCCCAGACCATCTACGTCTCCCAGGTGTTCTTGACCGTCATTGCCTACGTGCTGGGGGAATTCATGGCCTATGCCATCCCCCGTCGGGGCTACATCGGTCGGCTCCTGAACCCCGGGCCCTTCAATGCCAAAGAGCATGCTGCCATCGCCCTCATGTCCTCGGCCGCCACCCAGTCCGCCCTGGCCACCGAGGCCCTGTCCGCCCAGCAGCTCTTCTACGGCGGCTATCCGAACCACGCCGCCGCCGTCTTCATCGTCTTGTCCTCCCAGCTGATCGGCTTCGGCATTGCGGGTCTGCTGCGCGATGTCATCGTCCGTCCCACCAAGATGATCTGGCCCATGACCCTGCCCATCACCAGTCTGCTCGAGTCGTTGCACAAGGACAAGACCGAGGCCAAGGCGCGCATGAAGATCTTCTACATCTTCTTCTTCATCCTCTTCTTCTGGACCATCATCCCCGAGTACATCTTCCCCATCCTGGAAGGGTTCTCCATTTTCTGCTTGGCCGATCAGCACAGCCTGGTCTTCACCAACCTGTTCGGCGGTGCCTCGGGAAACGAGGGCCTCGGATTTCTCTCCCTGTCCTTCGATTGGAACTACATCGCCTCCCTGGGCTCGCCGCTGTGGTATCCGCTGTATGCCATGACCAACAACTTCATCGGATACATCGGCTGCATTATCCTCTTCATGGGCGTCTACTACGCCAACCTCTGGCGCTCTCAGGACTTTCCGTTCCTGTCCCAGCTGCTCTACTACGGCGACTCCAACTCCACGTACTACCACGAGTATAACCAAACCCTGATCCTCAATTCCGAGTTCATCGTGGATCCCGCCGCCCTCAAGGAGCAGGGCCTGCCCTGGCTGACGGGAACCTATGTGGTGTACCTCATCACCTCCAACATGGGTGTGACCGCCACACTGACCCACATGCTGCTGTGGGATTTTGACGACATCAAGATCGGCTGGGCCTGGGCGGCCCCGAGCAAGCTCAAGAAATACCTGAAGCTCGAGACCTGGAAGTTTTGGACCAACGAGGAGACCCCGGAGGAGCGCTTGGCGCGTCGGATCAACGACGACACCCTGGACCCTCACTACCGTCTTATGCTCCGCAACCTCTACCCGGACACCCCGTTGTGGTGGTGGGGGGCGGTCCTGATCGCCAGTTTTGCGGTGGGCCTGGGTTGCCTGTACGCCATGAAGTCCACGCTTCCTTGGTGGGGCTTCATCGTCGGAAACATCCTCACCCTGCTGTTCATGCTTTTCTTTGGCGCCCAGTACGGGTTGACGGGCTTCCAGTTCAACGTCCAGCCCATTTGTCAGATGTTGGCGGGCTACATGTTCCCGGGCAGGCCATTGGCCAGTACGTTTCCTCCTCAGTCCGATTTCACCTGTGCTCACCTCTGGCAGACCTCTACTTCACCTGCTTCACCTACAACTCCCTTCAGCAGGGCCAGGTCTTGGCCAAGGATCTGCGACTGGCCCAGCAGGTGCATCTGTCTCCACGATGCACCTTTTTTGTCCAGGTCGCGGGCTGTATTATCGGTGCTCTGTTCAACTACGTGATGATGTTGATGTATGACCCCCCTCCCCCTTATCACTTGCTACCTTCCGTCCACTAAACCTTTCGACTTTCGAACAGCATCGTCCGAAACCAAGCCGAAGTCCTCATCTCCATTGACGGTACCAACATTTGGAGTGGTTCCAACGTTCAGATATGTCCCCCTTCCTCCCCCGTCCAACGTCCCAACTAACCCCCTTCTACCAGTTCAACAGTCTCGCCATTGCATGGAGTATCGCCAACGACATGTTCTCCGTTGGCGGTCGCTACGAATGGGTCACCATCTCCTTCCTGGTCGGCTTCATCGTCCCCGTCCCCTTCTGGCTCGCCAACCGCTTCTACCCCCACCCCATCTTCTCCTACATCAACACCTCCATCATCCTTTGGTACCTGGGCTGGTTGTTTGTCGGCATCAACGCCTCTATCTTGTCGTACTTTGCTCTCGGCTTCGCCGCCCAGTTCTGGCTGCGTCGCTACCATCCCCAGATGTTCAACAAGTACAACTATATCGTCTCGGCCGCCTTGGACGGTGGTACCCAGATTTGTGTCTTTATTCTCACTTTTGCTGTCTTTGGTGGCAGTGGAACTTCCCATCCTTTCCCGTATGTCCCCACCCCACCCCGCCCCAACCCCAACTGCCCCTTTGTCAACCCCACTGACTTGGACTTTCAGGACTTGGGCCGGTAACCCCAACACCGACATTCACAACTTGGATTACTGCAAGGTAAACCCGGCGACTCTGTAGATTTGGAATGTGAATGATCAGCTCTGCGACTGACATGTATGTGTGATACACTCATGCATGGTCAGTCTTGTAAAGCGTCAGGGACTTTGACTCTTCATCTTCATCTTCATCCGATGAACTAATTACGTTCACCTCCCGTCCCCCCTAACTCTCGTGATAGGATAAAACGTGTATATCGTATAATATTATAAACATACATTCAGTATTTATATACTATAGATGAGGGGGGTGGTATGGTTCCTGTAGAATCTAATCATAGATATCGGTATTATGACGATGATGACTCTGACGTCTTGGGTTTGTACTCGGCCGATGATTTCCAATGCAGATAATTAATAGGCTAGGGAGCAGACCAAGAAGAACGAGTAAAAGAAAGAAACACACGCACGAATTACATACATACAGGAGTAGATAGACAACCCACACAGAACGCCTACACCTACTAACTAAATAAGTAGACCGTCATCTTACTATATACTAAAAGCAGGACCCTCTACTGAACATAAAAACTATTCTTCATTATCCTAACACATATCCACATATTCACATATTTATTTATCTACATTGATATTGATATTGACCTACTCCTTGGCCCCCGCAAACGGACACCCCGAAGCAGAGGTAGCTTCGCCCTCTCCCACCTTCGTCTGCTCATGGCCCTCTGCAATCTGGCGGAACATGTCCAAGGGGTCGAACCACACGTCGATGCGCTGCAGCTTCAGCGCGTCGTTGACTTTCGCGATCACGATACCTTGGATGTCGATCGTGCCGCCGTGAGCGGCGATTTTGACTTTTTCGCCCTTGCTGAATTTCATGTATTAGCTTTGTTTCCATCGGTTTTTTTTGGAGTGAAAAGGGGAAGAAGAGGGAAGGGAAAGGGGGAGACATACTCATTAAACCCAACATAATCCCGCGCCATCACACCCCAATGTCTCCACTTAAAGACCACCACAGGGGGTCCGCTGTATACTTCCGTGACCTCCCAAGCAAAAGTAGGCATCATGCGCTTGAACGACTTATGACTCTGATCAAAGTCATTGTGTGCGGGGTCGTAGTAGGCGCTGGGCGTGAGGAGAGCATTGTATGTGCCGACTTTCAGCATGTGTTCGCCGCTCATCGGGGGTCCGCCGTTCAGGGTGAAGTGGTAGGTTTCGTGGTCGATGGTGCGCCAGTCGGCGAGGGAGGTCTTGAACGAGGCTTCGATTTCCCAGTTCTTGACCAGGTTTTCGACCAGGAAGGGGAGGCTGCCGGATTCGTGGGTCATTGTTTTGGCTAGGTGAGGAGTTAGTGTCTGTTCTTGGTGGTTTCATGGGTTGGAGGGGGGATGAGGGGGGATGGGGGGCTTACTCTCTTCGTAGTAGGCACGGGTTTTGCTGTAATCCGGAGGTCCTCCGTGACGCCAGGCGGCGTCTTTGTCGTTGAGGACCGCATTAGGGTCCAGAACGTAGTCGGGAAGTCCTGCGGCGTCGCCCATTGTGATTTTTTGAGGGGGGTATAGGGTATGGTAAGGAGAGGTATGTTGGACTGGAGAAGATGGGGATGGGGATGGCCAGGCATATAAATAAATCTTCGAAACCGGGCCAGACGGTGCCTGTCCCCGCTTGGAAGGAGACGTGGCCTATAGCCATGGCTTCGGTGCCTTTGCTGCTGGAGAGGCAGTATCTGTGACACTGAGATTGCACTAAAAAATGCTAGTAGTGGGGATGTCAGCCGGCACAAAGTCTTTTTTAGTGTTCAAGATAGTGCATGTGGTCTACCTATCTAGGCGGCTTGCGCAACGGCTGGGTTGCAGCTGCTTGGCAGTGGCTTGGGGTGATTGACTGCAACCGGTGCGTGAAGGGAATTGGTAACAGATGCATGGGTTGGACAGTGAGTATGGTGGTGAGAGACATTGGTCAGCATGGTGATGGGGCATTGTTACACTGAGTCCGTATTCTGGAGGGGACTGAAATCGAGTCAGCCTCGGCCCTTGTGTCTGCCCCGCAGTGGGAATTCGGTCGATCAGATAGACACAGCCGGTGTTGCTGCTGCTTTTGATTTAGCATTCAAATAGGGAGTACGGAGTAGTAAAGAACGAACCCTGCTTAATGCTGCTCCGTCCAAATGAAAGATATGACCAGGATCAGGCCGTCGTCGCGTGTCGGCGAGGGCGTCAATGTCCGGGGCCATTCGATCCAGGGGTGAGATCTTAGACCAACTTGGCCTCCAATGGAGAGGCACCGCTTACACATCGCGCTACGACCAACTGTTAGGTAGAGTCTGGTGGTTGGGGTTAACCTGGTCGGTGCAGCCGGAGACAGGCGGAAAAAGCCAGCGCGATCCCCGTGTGCTGCCATTGGCTCCTTCCGCGGAATCCTCTCCCGGTGGAACCTGGCCGGCCCCCTCGTGGCCAACAAGGGGTTGTGATTGGTCGGAACGCCAGTACCATGGCCCACGCAATATCGGAAATAGATTGGAATAGATTGCTCCTTATTACTCCGTAGTGTGACCCGATGTGTGACTGATAACTGGAACCTTTCTCGATTAACAATACTCTATCTAATTGTAATCCTTCTTCTATGCCCAAGTCCAACCGTTCGTACAGGTAGATACAAAATGCCGAAATGTGAATGGAGCCAATGCCACTCTCACTGGCCGAATTGAAGAATGGTAATGCAGCTCGACGTAGCTCCTACAGGTCCGTGTCCCAGAGCTAGAATCCCATCTCCAATGGCCACCTTTCCACGATAGGCAGGTGGTAGCCACAGTATTCTCTTGCCTTGCAAAGTCACCCACTGTCCTTTCTGGACATGTATCTCCATTTCGGGCTTGACATTGAAATGGGTGCTGTGACATCCTGACGGCAAATCATATAACCCCAGGTCCGTCTCGATAAAGGGCCCATTTCTACTGAATGCAAGTTCAGACAGAAATCCTCGTGCATCGATGTCATGCAGCAAGGCACCAGTTGTCGCATCCCAAAGCTTGATTACATTGTCAGCAGATGCGAGCCATCGCCCATCCGCTGAGAAGGCCAGAAGCCTGACAATATACTCATGACCTTCAAGCGTATACTGCAGGGTCCCAGCAACCAAGTCCCAGATCTTGATGGTCTTATCTTCAGCGCTAGATGCTAGCCATCGCCCGTCTCGAGAGAGGGCCACTGTTGTAACTGGACTTTTATGTCCCTCCATGTTTTGGCGCAGAGCACTAGACGCCGGATCATTGAGAATGGTGTCAAATTCCCAAACCTTGATGGTTTCATCATAGGAGCCAGATACCAGCCACCGCCCATCTTGTGAGAAAGCCAGCGAGCTAACAAAAGACTGATGTCCCTCGAGGGTCAGCTGTAGGGCACTAGTTGGGTCCGATTTCGAGATCTTGATGGTGCCATCATAGGAGCCCGAGACCAGCCATCGCCCATCCGGTGAAAAGGCTAGGGCTACAACGGGGTTATGAACTCGAGGGGTTAGCTGAAGGTCATTGGACATTGGATCCCAGAAAGTGGTGTCCAAGTCCCAAAGCTTGATAATATTGCCCGCCGAGCATGATGCCAGCCGTCGCCCATCCGGCGAGAAAGCTAAACATTGGGCACTCCATATATGCCCTTTAAGAGTGTGCTTCAGTGTACCCGTGGTCAGGTCCCACAATCTGATTATTCTGTCAAAAAAATAGCTGGATGCCAGCCACCTCCCATTTGGTGAGAATGCCACTGCCCATGCCTTATCTTTAGAACTCCCAAGGGTTAACTGCACGGTGCGACTCGCTGGGTCCCAGAGCTGGACAGGACCAGCGCCAGATGCCAGTCGTCCATCCTGTGAAAAGGCTACTGACTCAACAACAGATTGGAGGGCCTCAGAGGTGTGCTGTAGGGTGCCAGTGACCGTGTCCCAGAGTTTAATCGTTTTGTCATCAGAGCCAGATGCTACCCATCGTCCATCTGCTGAGAACGCAACCGATCGAACAGGCATCCAATGGTCCTTCAGAGTTTTATGTGAGCTGGTCGTCAGGTTCCACAATTTGACAGTATGGTCAGCGGAGCCAGATGCCAGCAATTGGCCATCTGGAGAGAAAGCTACTGACGCAACACAGCCTTCATGCCCCGTCAGAGTCTGATGTGAACCGTTCGTCAGATCCCAGAGCTTAACAGTAGAGTCAGCAGAGCCGGAAGCTAGTTGCCGCCCATCTGGTGAGAATGCTATTGACTCGACATAGCCATTATGGCCCTCGAGCGTCTGCTGCAAGGTGCTCGTTGATACGTCCCATAGCTTGATGGTTCTATCGTTCGCCCCAGATGCCAGCAATCGCCCATCCGGTGAGAAGGTCACCGATCGAACAGGCGAGCCGCGGTGACCCTCTATGGTCTCCAACTCTGCGCTCCAAAATTCTTCGACTTCCGGCAATCTGTGTATCCATGACGGCATCTCAAACTTTTGTTTGATCATTGATCTCGACGGAGCAAATATGATCCCGGAACAATAAAGTTGAAGTGGCGCAATATCGGCTATGCCTCGACATTTTAGCATAAATCGTTTGGCATCATAGAGAAATTTCGACATTTCGGATCCTTCCTGGTCCTACACTTGTCAGTGACTGCTGAAGCCAGCCCGCTTGGGAAACTTACTTTGACGAGTAACCGTAACGTCTCGATGTCTCCCACAATCTCGGCTGCATAACCTAGGATGCACATTGCTTCAGCCCAGTGAAGGAAATGCTCCTGTAGAAATGAGTGAACATTGTCTAGTACGGCCATTGGAGATTCGCAGAGTGCTAGATGCCGCGTCCAGTATCGGCAGGAATATTCTAGTTCCGGCGGTATATAATGGCTGACCGGTTGACCGAGTGTTTCTGTGTTGATCTCGATCCGCTCGAACCCTTCATATGGCAAACAGCAAATGTTCGTCTTCAGTTTGCGCTGCATAACCTCAAGGCATTTGGTGGTCAGGTTTTGCTGTGCCTTTCCCCCATCTACCCAGAACTCTGTTTTCTCACGGGTCTCCGGGTCCAGAAGGAAGTCTCGGAACGATAAGTGGAAAAGCCCCACTGGTATAGCATCGTTGTCCGGTATGTTCAGCACTGCATGCAGCCGATTCAATCGGGTATTGATGACCCTCGCTGGGATGCCAAGAAGCTCCGACAGAGAAATGACTGATAGAGGGGATTCAAGTACGATGATTGTGCCAACTACCTCATGAAATTCTCCAATGATCATTTTTTTCCGTTTCCCGCCATGAGTCGGGATTCTTTGCAGTACCGGAAGATATGTTCCATCCAGTTTTGACTCTTCGTTCTGGTATTCGAGGATCTCGGAAAGACTCTGTACCGGGTCCAAATCATAATCCTCGAATACGCGGCATACGGTGGCTGCGAAAATGAACAAGGGAACTGACATTTTGACCAACTCTTTGAACTGGGTGTCGCCAGGCCAGTCTGGAGGTAGTGACCTGGCCTTCTCGATCATCTTTAGCTTATGCTTCAGAAACAGTGATATATCATGCTCGATCACCGGTTTGGGGATCTTGTGGAGAACAAGATCCTGATGGATATCCCGAACTAGGTCATCTTGGAAGCCAAGTTGTATTGGTAGTTCCGGGCGGCTGGTTATGAAAACCCGTAATTGAACAGGCTTTGACCGTTTAATTTGTGGAGAGGATTGCAGTAGTGGCAAGAGTTGCAGCAGAAGGCGTACATCCTGTTCTTCTTCACATTCATCCAGTGCATCGATGACAATTACCAATCTTTTGACCTGCTGGCTATCATTCAAATCACTCAGTGGCTGAAGAAGGAGTTTTTCGAATTGAATCCTGAATCCCCGTTTTGAAATATCAGGGTCATCTTCAATGGCCTTTGAGACGCCAGTTGCGAGATTCGGGATCGCGGTGATGAGTTGTCGTGCAATGGTTGAAGCAAATCTCTTTGCATGGCCACGGTCACCCTCGCCTCTTCTGAAAAAGTAGCTCGCTCCAAGTTGTCCCTTTTCCTGGAACACCCTGGACAGTGAGCGCGAAATTGTCGACTTTCCTGTTCCCGCCATCCCGTTCAACCAAAAGATACACGAGCCTTCCGAGGAGCCTCCCCAGTCCCTGACTTGCTGAAGAAGCTCTTCTCTAGTACCGGCAAGACACTCCTCCTCATGTTGGTTTTGATACGAATCAAAGGAGGCCCCTTCAGCATCTGGTAGGTTGTAAAGATCGAATCTCCGGTGGAGATCTTTGACTAGATTGACGAGCTCATCTATCCGCCCCAGCAGTTCTTCTGCCTTCTCTTGCTGCTGGAGATGCTCATCATGCGTGACCCATTGCCGCAGCCTTTCCTCATCACTTTTGATTGCTGACTCGATCTGCTTGAGCGGATGATTGGTTACTGGGAAGATACTATCCAGTATCCTCTCACCCACATTAGCCTCCTGCATCCTGTACACCTGTGCGGTATAACGCAGTATACCCTTGTAGACTTGAATGATGGCAGTTTCGACCCGATCTTGCGTTTCATATCGATTGTCATGGCAATGCTCTTTTTCCACAAAGGCACAACGAGTTAGGACATCCGTCAGGAATGCAGATGATTCGAATTGGGCCTTTCGTAGGGTATGGTAGTTGTGTGCTATCTAGAGATGGCTTTGATTAGCTTGCACTCGCATTCTCTATTCACTGAGAGCATACCGTCATTCCCAGTAAGATGATCCCCCAAGCACTCGACGCAACGAGACTCTGGTCGCCTGACACAAACACGTCCACAATTGCTCTGAAAGAAAGAGTGGCATTCAGAATTTTGTGTGCAATATCTCGAAGGTTGATGTCTTCCTTGTCTGCCCCTTGTTTTATCTTCAATCCTCCTTTTCGATAGTCTTCATACTGCCTTTTCGTCGCTTCGATAACATCATCCACTATATGCAGGACCTTGCCATGGTGTCCCTTTGACTGCGCAATTCTCTGGGTACGTGCTAGGATCTCTCGGTCTGTTGGGCCTAGTTCCTGGTATGCGACTTGCCACAAGTCCCTTCGACTCGAATCCGCCTTTTCGTGCTTTATGACAGGCAAATTTTCGGGTTTCTGGAGGGTGTTGGTGGATTCGGAAACTGTGGAGGAGCCCTTGAGTGAAGATCGGGAATCCTCTCCACCCTTTACTTTGCGCCATATTCTCTTAGAGTAACGTTTCATGTTTGATGGTTTATTGTATGTCCTCCGTGCAAACTCTCAGTCGAAAGATGCCGATAGAGTCTTAATGTAAAGTCGAAGGTGAGAATGAGGCAGTGTTATAAGTTGCGCAGCCTCAGTAGGCGCTGACCTGGCGCGCGGCTGGATAGCGGGGTAACTGCCATCATCCCTGTACTTTTGTACTCGATCAGAGAAGGTAGCCCGAATTATGATCATTGGAGCATTGCGAGGACCAAATCCATTGGCCGGGTATTCAGATGCATCCGCTTCGTAGCCTATCGTTTTGCCGCGCAACTGAGGTGCTCGATGCGTAAACTCTAATAACCGCCATCCATGCATCACATTACACAGCTGAGAGGGTTGTGTTGTGCCTGAAAATCATCGGGCCATTGGTACGTCCCGTAGATTGTATATTCAGTAGTCGGTGAGCCTCTCCCAATGGACTGATAAGCAACCATCATTGTTGTTTGGTACGACGAATAGTTGTTTTGATTCTCAGTCACGTGGGCTAGCCTAAAATACAGTAACAACACCGCGCAAGGCCGCTACTCCACACCACCGAGGGAGGAGATACGTTGCCTACCAAGGCGCCTGTTTATGCAAGGCAACTCCTGGGGGCCCTGCTAAGCGGCCGCGCCCAAGAGGCCTTCATTACTCTCCCGATTTAGCGATTCTTACTTACTTGTTTATGTCCTGGATGTCGTTGGTCACGGATGCCGTTGCTCAGGCTGCTGGAGCCTAGCATATCCTCCCACGCGTCATCCGCCCCAGGGCGACCATCATTGTTGGTTGGTGCTCTCGGGGGCTGGATAGAGTCATGATGGTTTGGACCGGGCCGCCAGCAAATTGGCGGCCTATCACCAGAAGAAAGCCCGGGCCTTGATTGTATTGTAAGACAGGTGGTTACATTTCATTTTGGGGGATTTAGTGTACGTCAATCGAGGCCCAAAGGACGTGGAAGTAAGAGCCCAGGAGGTCCGAGGCCCGGAACAACTTTAGCCCGGACTGAGCGAGTGCAGTAATTCAGTTGCAGCCTCAGGCAGCTACACAGTCAAGGGGCGGTGAGTCGTCTGCCGGAGTGATTCCCAGACAGGAAGGCGGAGAGATGAGCATACTGTGGCAGTGTCTAGTCGGCGTGGCTGGAGTGCGCCCCTACGGAGTATTCATCATGGGAGCCAATGTCCCAAGAATATGGGACAAGCATTGTCAAGCCCTAGATGACACTGTATGCTAGGAGTCTACCTATGTGTACTATTCAGGTGTTAAAGATGGTCTTGTGTGGCACCAAAGCTGTCAGGTAACCAGCCGGGCAGCAGTGAAGCACTCTCATCACTCCCTGCCAGATAAAAGCAGTATACATAGCACTCCGTCTGATGCCTTTGGCTTTGTACACAGTGAGCAATGGTCTCCCTGAAAATACCCCCACGGAGGGTGTCGCCAGTTGGCAAAGACGGGGAATTCTTGACGAGGGTTGTCCGGCCTACGTCTGCCATTCACTCAGTCCTTGATGTCTCTCGGACTTTCGATATTCACACTTAGTACTCCGTAGTTGGTGACGACATCCTGGCATTATCTCCTTCCCTACAGAATACCCCGTGCGTTCGGGTGTTTCCTATTGAGGAGGGAACACATAGACGTCATTATAGTCATCCAAAACCCTCCAGTGTTGAAGATGACGCAAGTGTCGCAGCTGAAAGCATACCGAGAGTCGCAGATAGCACCGACGATTCACCCCACCCAGACGATCGCGGTGGATGAATCTGGCCACCTGGCGTCTGCAGCGTGCATCCCACTCCACTCCATGCCGCAGCTGAGCTTAATGACACCTAACCCCATTCATCAGAAGCCGGTAGAGGAATTTGCCAGTCGAGATTCGACCATCCAACTCATGGGATCGGGGGTTTCCAGGAATAGAAACGATGCCAGATGGTTCAATGATCAAGACCATCAAGGCCCTCTGGTACTAAATTGGGTCCTGAAGGGAAGCAGGGGCAAGTTTCTGATGCTCCAACGCTTTTCCGGGACCCTTTCTGAGTCGCCAAGAACTCCATCCGGTGATGGGGTTCGGCCAGACCGCTTTTCCGGCCAGTCTGGCATCGCAACTAAGCTATCTCACGAGACGGGTCGATGATACATTGATGAAAGAGGAGACGCGGGCGATGATCCTTCGATATCAGTGGGGATCGGAAGAATGAGGCTGCCCCGGCTGGAATTGCCACGCTGGTCGGATTTAAGAGTCACCCCGGAATGTGATCCAATCTTATCCAATGAGAGGGGCCAATGGCGTTCTCTCAGCACACCCCCTGCCATAACGGGTCGAGTGCTTACCCGATGTACGACTGCACATTCTACATACAGGCTTGACGCCTTCACAAACCGGGCTGTGCTTTTGTCCGACATGACAGCATCGACTCTTGCCCGAGTGGCAGTGCATGGCAGGGCGTTCCGGCCTCACCAGCCACAGTCGCCTGATTGGTACACCGCTCGCTTTATTTTCCGTCTGGTGGAGAATGTGGGGATGGATGGATGGCGGCCATCGGAACCAAAGACCCAGTAATTGGTCAGCATCAACAAATGGGCCGAAACGGCCATAGGTCGGAGATTCAATTCGCCCACTACTGTGTAACTGCCGCAGATCTCTCAGGTCTCAGAAAGTCAACGCCCTATACGGTACTGATCCTCCCCTCTTCCTTCGCCGGGATTCCATCAGATTCAGACCTATCTAGATAGGGGTACGATAAGACTGTGGAGGGAGTGACACCTCATCTATTCGAGACCATGGACAGGGAGGATTGCACCACTCCCAACGCGCGGCCCCAACCGCTGCAGGAAGCCGAGACGTAATGGCATTATTTGGCGCGATCGGAGGCGGCAACCCACCATAAGATGATGAGGGAAATAATACTGCACCTTGCGGTGAGGGTAAAGAGTCCCGGTAGTACCCCTGAGTGGTCTTGGCGGATCTGATTACGGAGCTCTCCCTCCGGCACCTGCATTCCGTCCGCCGCGATGCTTTCGATTGATCCGATGGGGTGTGGCGGTGTCACTACTTGGTTCCTTCTGGGTTTCTGTGGCACCCGTTACACATTCCCCTCATGGCCAGGCCATCGAGCCCAGCTTCAATTAGTAGGCAGCCACGCAGGTAAGCCAACAAAAGGATTAGGTGAAACCAGCTAGGCCCCGTTCAGCAGGGGTGGAGGGTGAGACGACTAAAAATGGTACTAGTGCTCGCTGCCGAAGGATCACGCCTCCCTCCGTCCGAAAACGAAGGAAGGCCATGGACCAGGTGGCTGGTGAGGTGGGCCAGTGGCCATTCCGATCGTTTCGCTATACGGAGGATGCGGACGAGACTTTGGTAGGCGAGGGATAGTCGGGTGGAATCCTCGATCTGCAGCCACCTGAATGGTCCAGGAAGCCCATTTTAGCGGGGGGCCAAGGCCATGGTGGCCACTCAGGGCCTAGACAGCCTCCCACTGGAGCTTGTCTCGACTTAGCTTCCACATCCAAGCCCAATCAACCCCCGCCAAGAATCCCCATCCATCCACCTCAGTCTGCCCCTCCATTGCCTCTTTGGGAGTCCCTGACAAGCCCCCACGGCAACGGAGGAGCTCAGCCTTCCATGATATCATTTACCCCTCCATCAGGGGCCGGAGAGAGGACCACAGGGTGAGGCAGCTCAACCTATATCTACCCCTCTCTCTCCCCCCTGCTGTCCTCTTTCTCTTCTTCATCAACAAACAAATCCTCTATTCCACATCCCTCTCTTCACTACACTTCAACAAACATGGCTTGGTTCAGTGAGTAGCCCTTGAATGGCCTTCGATGTTATCAATGTGCTCTTCCAGCTAACGGGTGTTGTGTCAATCTGCAGGCGACTTCCAGTCTCACAAGGATGAGTTCGACGGTGCTGGTGATGAGCACAAGGCCAAGCTCAGCCACGAGGTTATCGGCGGTGCCGCTGCCTACGAGGCCATGAAGTCCTGGGAGGAGCACCAGGCCAAGAACGGTACATAGCCCCTTACCTCCTTTACCTCGATCGAGAATGCTAATTCCCTCTCAGGCAAGCCCGACAACCACGCCCAGGCCAAGGAGATCCTCGCCGGTCTCGCCGGTGCCTTCATTGACAAGGAGTTCGAGGAGAAGGGTATCCCCTTCGCCGAGAAGGAGAAGATGAAGTACGAGGCCCGCAAGCACATCGAGAAGACCGAGGAGAGCCAGTTCGATTACTAAGTTGGGGGCACCTATCGATTTTATGATGTATGGTAGTGTGTATGACATGATCTAGAATATACCTCTTGAACACAATCTTGTGCCATTTCCTACATTACTACTTCCATCGTAGCGCAGTATGCATGCAGAGATTCATCCCAATTAACCATCACGAGGGGCAATGAAAACTGATTCCCTGATTTTCCCCGCGGGAAAGCAGTGGTGATGCGATGGCTGCTGACCGAGGCTGCATGCACTCGTCATCGAACCCCGCAGACACACCCAACTCAATCTGCCACCACACCCGCCCTCATACCTTTTCAAAAATAGTAATCCGTGAACTGCATATTCTACAGTTATCTACAATCTGTCGTGCTATTTAGAATTAACCATCAATTTTTTTATTTGCGATCGCACCCTACATAGTAGTCCTAATAATCCTTGCAGGGCTTTCTTTGTTCCCCGGAGGTACATTTCCGGCTATTTTGCATTTACATGGTTGGTCGCATTGGCCTCTCTCCAGCCCTGTGAACTCTAACTGTGGATGACGAGCACAAGGGAAATGGAGGGGTAGGGAACAAATAGGGGGCGGCGAAAATAAGAATCCATTACTTGAGAGAAAAGAGGTAGGAAAAGAAGGTCTTGGATGGATGGATATATTTTAAGTTGGGTGTACCGTGTTGTGGTTTTTTTTTAATCATAACATACCGTAGCTCAGTGAGAATATATATACTAACAAGGGACTGCCAAATTGAGTGTTATAGCACATAACAGTAGATAAAGCCATCACGTAATTTTTAGGATGTTACGACTGACCATAGGATAGTGTAGTAGTCACATGCTGAATGAATGCCACGTATCCAAATCCCGAGAAGACGGGGGATGGATGGATGGCAATTGGCAAGTGAATTAACTCGATCCCGCCGATCCCGTCCCAAAGATGCGCCAGATCCCGGTCCACTGTCCACCGCCCGGGTCCATGGGATCGAGACCCCCGGGTTCCGTGGCTTGGAATGCGATAAATTCAGTGATCGCTCGTATTTTGGATGGGAGGGACAATGTTGATTGTGGTGATGGGGCGATTGTCCTTGAAGATGGAATGAAATCAACTACTAAACGACCGGGTTGGGTTGGGTTGGGTTGGGAGGGATGGTGTGATGGTGGTGGTGGTACAGGACGGAACTGCGACCGAGAATAAACTCCCGCGGGAAGCGCCAAAAAGATTGGATGGCTTTGGTTGGATTAATTGAGGGGTCACAGGCGCGGATTATACGAGGGTTGGTGCTCACAATGAGGGGTTGATACCTAGGGGAGTTATCATTATCTTAGGCAGTGACCAGTTGTAGATTTTGAGACATGCCAAACACTTAACATGGAAAGGAGAGGGTAGGATAATGGATCAGGTACAGACAAGAGTAGTAACCTATGCTGGGCCTCACCTCTCGCTTCCGCTTCAGATGCCCTAATTGCAGCCCCAAGATGCAAGAAGATGCAACATCGCGGCTTATGTTAATTAAAACATGGTTTATCCTGACTATTATACAACAGAATTCTAATCTAACCCGGTCTATTGTGGTTTACTCGCCGCTAGCTCATCCAACCCCTGACCCATACTCATCATGCGGTCCTATTCATCATTAGCAACAGTGGTCTTTGCGAAGTAGAACAACTCACAGATAACCACTCCGGCACCCACTGCGAAATAAACTTGATTGCGGCACTATTGGGTCCTCGCCAGAACATGCCATGGCGAGTTTGACCCAGCACATCGGGCAGAATCAACTCCGCCAGCTCCTTGGCCGGGCACCCCTTCGGACTCGCCTCGCCCGACGCCCAGCGAGATGTCGTCTCTGAGATGATTGCATACCGCGAGGTGGGTGGGAGGGTGAAAGTAGCCTCATTTGCGTGGAAGGGTGTGGTCACGGTGCCGATCATAAGGGTGGCGATCGACACCCTAGTGGTGCCAATTCGAGACGAAGCGTCTCGGAGAGGTTTGTCAAGGCGGATTTCGAAGACGAGTAAATGCCTATGCATGTTCAGTGGCAACCCTGGCAGATGACAGATCGGAAGCACGTACCGATCCATGGCGTGGGGACTACCGCGCCCACGCTGCTAATGTTGACGACACGCCCCCCGCGGGCCATCAACAACGGCGCTAGGGCCTGGTAAGGCGAAGTGGGCCCCAGACGTTGGTCTCGTAAACCTGCTGGGCCTGGGCGAGGTCGACGTCCAGCAGGGGCATGGTGTAGCCCGCTCCAGCGTTGTTGATCCACATGTTCAGGCCGGCACCGTGCTGCTCGACGGCCCGGACGGCAGCAGCTACGGACTCGGGGTCAGTGACATCCAGCTGGAGAGCGGTGACATTGGTCAGGGTGGTGAGGGAGGAGGGAATCTTGGACGGGGCGCGTGCAGTGACCAAGACATGATGGTCTGCGCTAGGGCCGATCCGATGCCGCTGGCGGAGCAGCCGGTGATCAGGATCGTCTGGAGGGGAGCCATTGTGGTTTGCCCGGGAAAAAGAAACGAGTCGGCTGTGGCTTTCCATATGTCCGATAGGTGGGAGTATTCCTCCCATCTGGCAGAAGGCTCTGAGCACAAGGCTGTATAGCGCATCTACTGGATTAGTCCCTGACCGTCCATTACTCCCTTCCTGCCACCTGCTCGGCTACGACATCGACCATTTGTCAACCTCTCCTCCACTGCTGGACAAGATGGACCAACCCCTCCTGGCGCGGCGATGCAGCTCAACAGCACCAGCCCTAGCGACCTGAACGGTGCTTGTGTAGGTTCCTCCGCAATGTGGCTGTTGCATCTAAAATCTGACGGTCATAGTGCCTTGCGCTGTGGTCTCTGCTTGGGGCCACCAAAGTCACCTTTCCAGGCTCCCAGCTGTATGACTGGTCTTTGTCCTCGTACTTTTCCCAGCAAGAGGCCCAGGTCCAACCGCGCTGCATGGTCGCTCCCTCCAACGTGGAGGATGTCTCCACCGCGTTAAAATCGCTCACCTCCATCGCCGCATTGCTCCCAGACGAGGAAAAGTTGACCTGTGACTTTGCCATCCAGTCCGGAGGCCATGATCCCATCGGTGGGGCGGCCAACATCGAGGGAGGAGTCACCCTCGACCTGCGAGGCCTCAATGCGATCGAGGTCAGCAGCGACCGGGTCAATTGTGAATGCCAACGCGAATGAGAATCCAAACCTACTGGTTGCTCTGCATGGAGGCTCCAACAACCTGGGGGTGGTCACCCGACTGGATCTGACAACTTTCGAACAGGGTCCCATCTGGGGCGGCAGTGTCTTCTACTCGCTCGATAACGTGGATCAGCAGCTGAAGGCCGCCGCCGAGTTCAGCGCCCCAGAGAGCTACGATGACTATGCCGCGTTGATTGTGAGCTTCGGCTTCTCGGGCGCCCAAGGCGCGGCCATCGTCAACAGCATCGAATACACCAAGGCGGAGGAGAACCCGCCAGCCTTTCAGCCCTTCACCGAGGTCCCTTCGTTGTATAGCACGCTGCGCATTGCCCCCATGTCGTCCATCAGATATTAATAATAACTTTAAATATGAAGATTTCTAAATGAAAGTTTTATTGATTATAAAAACAAGTCTTTCCTAAATAGATAAGTGAAATAAATAGAAAATATAATTATAACAGACACTCGTATGGCTGTAGCACTCCCTAAAGTATCCTTAGGAAGCCTTTATAAAGGACTACTAAGATAACCACGGAGACCCTTGACAGCCTGAGTATAACAATTTGAGGCCTCGGGCCTAATTCGTCTAAAAGGGTAAATTTTCTCCGAGTCATGAAATCTAACCTTCCTAATCAAGGAAGCGGAGTTTGGGGTTGGTGCGGCATAGGTGTCGGTCTGGCTGTACCACCCCCCCGGTCACTTTAGACCAAGAGCCACATAGCCCGGACTCTGGCTTTCCGCGCGCATATTCGGGAAGATGCCAACTATATCCCGCAGTATACGGAGTACATTGAGAGAATTCAGCCAATGGTTCTAAATGTGGTGCTCGCGACACCAAATAACAGGAAAAGACCCACCACTGCATCTAATAGGTTTAGCGTCGCGGTTGGATGACGGATATTCAACCAATCACCGATAACCTCTGGATAATAATGGGCACATGCAGCTGGATGACGGTTTTTCAACCAATCATCGAAAGTGCTGGATGACAATTGCATTAAAGTTTTGGTCATTCTGTGTCGAGAGTACGTGCCTATACAGCGCACCGTCAAAGTCATTGTTCGTCCGATAGGCTTTAAAACAAAGGCTTCGCCAGGCCTGTGACTCTATCTCCCAACCTACCTCTATTCTCCTTCCGACTGTCTATTTCTACTCAACCTACCCTACCTGCCAAACAAACTCCAGCAGTGCCGAGGAACCACCATGCCTACATTCCGCAGTCAGGATATTCCCAATCTGCAGGGCCAGGTCATAATTGTCACCGGAGGCAACGCGGGTCTCGGTTACGAGACGATTCGACAGCTCAGCGAGCACAACCCGGCCCGTATCTACCTCGCTGCTCGATCCCGAACCAAAGCCGAACAAGCCATCACCGAGCTAAACCAAGCCAACCCCCAATCCACCGATATCCGATTCCTACACCTCGACCTTGCATCCTTCGACAGCGTCAAAGCAGCCGCAGCAGACTTTCTACGCCAAGAATCTCGCCTAGACATCCTCATCAACAACGCCGGCATCATGATGACTCCCGAAGGTATCACCAAAGACGGATACGAGATCCAATTCGGAACCAACGTCCTCGGCCCAGCACTATTCACCCAACTTCTCCTCCCCACTCTACGAATCACAACAGCCCTAAACAACCAAACCCGAATGGTCATGCTCTCGTCCGCTGCCCACTCGCGGGCCCCCAACGACGTATACAAATTCGATGAGCTCCGAACAACAGCCCCCCACCGCCACACTACAGACCGGTACACGACATCCAAACTGGCCAATCTCCACTACGCCCAGGCTCTAGCTACGAGAGAAAGAGACGTGAAAATTATCCCAGTTCATCCAGGCATGGTGGCTACGAACCTTCACCAGGCGTCAACGGGTACTTTTCTCAACCCCTTCCTGTACGCCGCGGTTTGCTTAGCCGCAACGCCGGTTGAGAAAGGCGCCCTTTCTCAGATATTTGCGGCTGTGAGTCCGGAGGCTAAACACGGACAGTATTCTGGGCCGGTTGGGAAGGCTGAATCGGGGTCGAAACTCGCGAGGAATGGTGATCTTCAAGAGGAATTGTTTGGGTGGGTGCAGGGCGAGATTGAGGGGCATGTTGATGTGATTTTGTAGGGTTGTGTGTGTATGATCATATATTGCTGTTTTAATTTTGTAAGATTGTGTAGTTATGCTCTTTAAGCTAGGATCAATACCATGTTCTTGCAGGTTTCGAGTTGTACGTATATGACTGCTCACACACCCTCTCTGGGAACCTGGAAATCACCTGCAACAAGGCTACTGATAAGACTGGTTATATTAGGTTAATTACAACAACAATGCCTCCTACTACTACTTCTTCTTCTTCTTGTAAGCCTGCGACGCAAAAGAATACAAGTCCCAGTCAACTTACTAACATCCCCAAATAACCCTCAACCATAACACTATCCAAAATCCAACAACACCAAGACATCCCATCCCCCCCACGAACTAAAACTCAAATTTCTCCCCCACCACCCCCTCACTCAACCCCCAAAGCCTCTCCGCAACCTCCCGATTCCTGGCAAAACCCGCAACATTCACATCATCCACTTTACAATCCGCCAAATAAACCCCCCTAACTTCCACCCCCGACAGATCCACCGGCGACAAAGTGTGATCCACCGCCGCCAGAACCGAGGAGTTGGCGCCCTGCTCTGGGGGTTTCTTCGCAGAGTCAAAGCCTAGCTCTTGAACCCTCTTCAGGGCTTGTTCGAGTTCATGAAGAGTGGCGTGGCGGCTGATGTTTGTGTCGACGGCGCCGGGATGTACCGCGTATGAGGAGATCCCGTACTTGGTGTGTAGTTTCTGGTTGAGGGAGATTGAGTACAGGATGTTAGCGGTTTTGGATTGCGCGTAGGAGAAAAATCCGTAGTAGGTTTCTGAGGAGTGAGGACTGCCGGTGAAGAATTCGGTCTTTTGGAAGTCGGGACGCTCGTCGTGGGGGGGGTGGGATGGGGGCGTGTGGAAGTTGATGTCGGAGAATCGGATGGGGGAGAATTGGTGGCCGTAGGAGGTGAGGTTGATGATTCTGGTGGTGGTGGTGGTGGTGGAAGTTTCAGCGGCTTTGATCATCTTTGGGAGAATGAGATTGGTGAAAAGAAAGTGGCCGAGGTGGTTGGTTGCAAAGGTTGTCTCGATACCGTCTTGGGAAAGGGTCAAGGTGGGAATGGCCATGACTCCGGCGTTGTTGACAAGGATGTCAATGGTAGGGATGGTGGTGTCGTTGTTGATTTTGGTTGCGGCAGCTCGCACAGAGGATTGGGATGCAAGGTCCATGATCAAAGCATGGTATTTGATGTGTGGGTACTTTAGTTTCAGGCTATGGATTGAAGCCTGGAGTTTGTCGACAGACCGGCCCGTCAAGATGAGGTTTGCTGGGGATTGGGATGCGAAGGCGCAGGCAGTTGCAAGGCCTAGGCTGTTGGGGGATACACCAGTAACGATGATGTTTTTGCCTTGGATGCTATCTGGAAACGCTGCAGCGATTTCAGTGGCGGGGGTTAGGGCCCCGAATGCGTCTGTGGCTGCCATTTGTCGGCTCTTGTTTGGATCTGTTGGAGGGTGGATTAGAAGTAAGGTTGAGAGAAGCTGAATCATGAGACTGGTGACACGGCTGGTCTTTTATGGTCAGTAAATGCCGGGCAGTGCCACTCCATACTGTCATTCCTGGTACCAGCATTCTTGTGTCCGATTGAGTCTAGAAATGCCTCAACCAGACTAGATACCATATCCGGAGATTTATGACTTGCATGTACTAATCACTTTCACTAGTGCTCCACAATTACGTACTTCATGGTCACTAAGGTCTCTGTATACAATCTCAAACGTTGGTTCGAGTTAACTTGCCTATGTTTGGCTTGGCTGTCACCCGGTTAGTGATTGGCTGAAAATCCGTCATCCGGATGCAAGGGATGGATTCGGATTCGGATGCGGGCAGTTCCGGCTTAGTCATTCCATCTCTGTGGCATCCATGTTTATTTGCAGCATGACCTTTAAACGAGGAAATCTCTAACCCAAGATTATTACTTGTATGTGGATCCTAGGACGTACTATGTACCATAGTAGTTAGTCTGTGTGTAGTGGACATCGACGTGACTGCTCCGCGCTAATGCACCTGGATGACGCCCCATCCTCCAATCAAATTGAGCGCCTGTGTACCGAATAACTTACAGAAAACTTACTTTTGTTCAAGCACCATTCATTAGCAGCTCAACCCCCTATGTAGTTCTGTGAGATTTAGAGTCTGATCGAGATTCTGAAGAATATGGTGTCGATTGCTACCGTACTGGACAGCAACTCCGGCATCACTCGTCTCTACGGGTCAGGCCTGGTCGGTGTTTTTGGTAAGTTCAAGTTGCTAAGATATGCATCGTCATTTGACTGGATGTTCCTGACACAGTCACTGACCATACAGTCGGTGGAACAAGTGGAATAGGCGAATCGACAGCCCGCGCATTTATACGCAACACAAATGCCTCTCGTGCTTATCTTGTCGGGCGAGATCAAGCCCGAGCAATGAACATGATTGAAGAAATGCGCCAGATCAATCCAGACTCACAGATCAGTTTCATCAAGTCGGATGTCACTCTCCTACGCGAGGTAGATGACGCATGCAGGGTCATTCAGCAGAAAGAGGACAAAGTCAACATATTATTCCTGAGTCCCGGTACAGGGACAATGAAGGGTCGTGACGGTAGGATCTCAAATTCCATCAAAGCATCAGCGTGAGATTTATCTAATCTTGTTATGGTAGAGACCGACGAAGGCCTCGACAGAAAACTGAACCTTCACTATTATTCCCGGATGCGATTTGTGACCAACTTCCTACCGCAGCTGATAAAAGCTGGTGAACAATCCGGGCCATGTCTATCTCGCGTAATCTCAGTTCTTGAAGCAGGAGGCGAAGCCGCTCTTCATCTGGATGATCTTTCTCTCCAAACCCACTATTCTCTTCGTAACTGCGCAAAACACGCCATCACCATGGCCTCTGTCTCAATGGAGCATCTAGCGGCTTCTTACCCACACATCTCATTTGTCCATTCGTTCCCGGGAGTGGTTAGGACGCGCCTTGACCGAGACTTTGGCACTGCCACCAAGTATGCTGTTGCCGCCTTGATGGTTCTCGCCAGGCCATGGGAGATTGCATTGGACGAAAGTGGAGAAAGACATCTGTATGCAGCAACGAGTCCACGGTTTCCACCACGGATATACAAGGATGGTGTTTCTGGTGCTGCTGAAGGTTCGGATGGTGTTCCTGGTAGCGGGTTTTACCGACTGAGTTCAACCGGGGATACCTACAAATCCAACAAGATCATGGGACTTTATCGTGCGGACGGGACGAGAAGCTTGATCTGGAAACATACGCTCGATGTCTTTGCAAAGGTCCGTGGTGCACAGGAGATGAACCCTGCTATTGATTAACAAAGTATGTGGGGAACCTCACAACCTGGGTGTGTCAACTAGTCAGGAATAGAGCATTGATTGCAGCTTCACTACCACTGCAATAAGGCAGTACTTGTGCAAACGTCCTACATAGAGCTCACTTGAAGCTTCTTTAACCCCCGTCTGGCCCTCCAATAATTACTGTGTATGAAGATTTCAGGACACCCCTGAATGACCCATGACCACTTTTGAACAAACAACTCGGAGACTTCCCAATTCTGCGGAAGCCAGGGGTCCCCCCACACCATCATCCCGATATCGCCATTGGTGGGATCCATGATATCAGTACACAGCTCGCAATCATTGAATGACTCGGCAGCCTTGACAAGATTATCCCGCATTCGCGGAATCGGGAAACAGTCCAGCCAGGGATGGTGAGGGGTGGAGGATTGAGTGGTAGTGGGAAAGAGACTCGCTGGGACGATTGCACTGTTGCGGTTTCTTGAGGCATCAGTACTGAATGGAGAGATATCGTCTTCTCCCATTGTCTCGATGCTTAATCCAAGGGCTGCCATATTGTCCACGAATGCGCGAAGAACGTTGAATTTGGACAGGGTGAATAACTGGTCTAGGCATGGATCTGCGGCATAGTATCTCTCACGCGCTGCTATGCTGAATCGCGTCATCATTGTGACGGCCTCTGAGAGCGTGGTTGGCCGTTTGACTGGATCTGGCCGTGGACGTAGCAATGCATAACGGGGCCGGTCTGCCCGGTCATTCTTAGATTGCAAGACAAGGGCCTCTTGCCGGTCACGGCGTTTTCTTGCCCCTACAAGGGTTAGTAATCTACAGAGTAGGATGTCTTCAAAGTACCTACGCAAAGCACGTTGGTTGATTTTATTCTGTAGCTTTTTCCGCAGAGCAGGATCGGTGACCCCAGTCCAATCCTCGTCGAGCCGAATCCGCTCTTGCCAGGACATTGGTGATTAGCTGGAGCACGAGTGGTATTGTAGCAAGATGACAATGGGGCTATGATTCGTGCTGTCGTATGAATGGGGACGAAAATAGGTCTGCAAGTAATGGAGAACACAGTGGGACTGAAAGGGGTGGAAGGGCTGAAGATGCGCCGATTTCTATGGTGGCAAAAAGACTAATTATATAAGCATGCATAATTAGGAATTCATAACTCATAGACGAGTCAGAGCGGCTATCAACCCGACTTGCAATTCACTGCCACACAAGAACAGATAATAATAGGTCAAGCCCTGCGGCAACTTACTAAGTGTTAATGTGATTGAAACCAACCGTATCTAGTCTGAATGGGCTCGAGATTTATGTCGTGTTACCGGAAGAGGGAAGCCGATGGTCTCTGCAGATCCTCAATCTACTAAGAATGCCTGGGGGGCTGGGCTCGCATCGTCTATGTTTGCTATATCGGAAATGATCAATTGTTCTTCGCCGGAATCCTAAATCCTCTTGGCACATCCGCTGTAAAGACACCCTTCGGATCTACGTCCTGCGCCACTCGTCTCAGTCGGTTGACACTGGCCTCGCCATAACTGGCAATCGGATCCTGCATGGAGCCGCGTAGTTGAGATACACAAACGGGTGGTGGGCATCATTGGCGATCGTTCCAGGTCGCGCTGAGAAGTGCCACGACGAGGGTACCAGATGCGTCCCACTCCCAGCGAGCTTTCGGCGCCGGCTCGGGCGTAGATCGACGGGGGCACCGGCTCGAGGGAGACAGACCAGATGATGCCCGGCACCCCTTGAAGCGCCCCCAGACTGGTGTTCCAGTGACGGTAGGTTACATTCAGCATGGGCAGAAGATTTGGGGACTCGAATCGGGTCTTATATGGGGCACTTGGGAGGCTCTTCAGGAGGTACTTTGAAAATATTTTAGAAGATGGTTAGAAAGTACTCTGAATGAGCTATTAAAACATTTTGGAAGACACATTAAAAACAATAAATATTCCGCACAGAAGGCTTGCGACTTGGATGGAGTACGAGATGGGTGTAGCCTGGCTGGTGTGTCTCTTGGTGGAAGGATGCCGATCCTTTTTTTTATCAGGACATAGCAGTGTCGAGCTGCACACAGAGGCTCAGAGTACGGGGTGAAGATGGTAATTTTCAAGTCTATTCAAATAATTACAGGTCTACTCTGTTGAATTAGAAACAGGTAATCAGTTATAGCAAGGCTTGATAAACTATTGATCTTCTTACGCAGACAGGTAGAATGAGATAGAATTTATAGAGATCGCAACGTGATTCATTAATTGGTAGGACACTGAATTTATACACACCCACGTAGGTAGACTAAATCTACGCAGCTAAATTGATCGCCGAGTAGGATCTAGATACAGATTGACAATACAAAAACAAAAATCATTTCTTGTTTTAGTGTGTGGCGTGAGACAAGAAGAGGTTTAACGTCAATGTCGATGCCTTTAGAAACCGCGTAAACAGAGGAGCAGAACATAATTCCAAAAACAGCAAGACGAGCTGCAAGGCGTGTCCAATGTCCAAAAGTTCATGATGAGAATTTACTCGGCGAGGATGATATAATTGATGAGGGGAAGAAGATAAGAAATCAGGGAGGTGGTGAAAGTTAAATACACCTACTTTCAAGATCTTGACACCACTGGCATTGACCTGAGGCTTAGGTACCTAGTAGTGTTGCCTGTTTTTAGTCTCCCAATACTTTTTTTCAATACATGTGCTTTTTTCTCAGAAGGACTCTCCGCCATCTGCCTTGAAATGGCTACATGGACGGCTGAGCTTTCGAAGGTCTTTCAGATCACTACACCAGAGACAGCAAGTGGTCATGGAAAACGGCAACTCTTAGAAGAGAGTAGTATATGGAGGGAGCAAGACAACGAGGGAGGAGCAGGGGAATACGGAGAATAATTACGTCGATTATCAAGGAGCGAGGTCGCGCTTGTATAGATTGACTAGATGCGTTGAGGCGGCAAGGAAATCCCACAAAAGCGGCGACAAATGACGCGATCCTCGAAAGCTTCGACAATCATCACCATTCTGATCACTACAACGAGAATTTGGTAGGCAAAACGCATGCAGCTTGTGAAACCAATAAATGCGACTCCCGCCAATTCAGCCAATACATTGTTGGAGTCCACTACGCCTTGGTAAGGTTGAGTTCAGCTACTGCACAATGATGAGGGGTAAGCAGAGATGCAGGGGCGGGCATTGTTGCCTCTGTAAAGTCAAATACGAAGAGTTTCAATACACCAGAATATGTCAAACGAAGGGCAGGTAGATCGATTTATTCCCAAAACTAATGGCATTGAAATATCTGCCGCTCACAAACAAAAGGTAGGATTAATCTAAACTTTCAAAGAATAGATATTTGTCATATTAAATCCAGTACCATTAGTGATGGACCAGTGCGGTTCGGTTTTAAAACTTTTAACTAAACCATTTATCTTAGCGGTGCGGTTTACACATTTTTAAACTGATCCGTTTGCTTGGCGGTGCGATTTCCAAAAAATGACAAAACCGCACCGAAAACCTAACGGTTCGGGGAACCAACCCGTCAAAAAACCAAACCAGGCCATCACTAACACTGGTAGGATAATATCAGGATATAAAAGATTATAAAATTATTAACAATTATATTATAATATTTTTATAATTTTAAAATTATAAAAATGTTGCTCTAGTCTATTTAATTAATAATTTTTTTTATTTGGATGTAAGCTATCTTATTTTTTAAATAATATACTATTTTATAGTATTTATAACTAGTTTTTTATTTAATTAATAGGGTCTTGTTGAACAGTAGATCACCATAGCAAACTAGGATTTGCAGCCTAGCTCTTGGGAGTGCGTTTGCTCATAACAACTCAAATTGAGTTCCTACGGCCAGTCTCCACCATCCTAAGAACTTGCCCAGATAGCGCAGGAGCCAGATTACTCTGGAGAACAGATATAGTTATCTCAAAATCCGGTCGGGTGATCCGATGAACTGAAAGCGTGCCACCAAGAGCCTACGCCAGCAGTGGGCCGTTGCTAAGACTGCAAAGATTGTCGAGCCGGTACTAGGTTCAAACCGCTCGGTCATACAGCATGCTAGCGAGAGATGTCCATGTGGATTACATCAACACACAGCCGGATGTTTGTACGCGGTACTCTAATCTCACAGTACAGTAAGATTTCATTCTCAGAAACTTGTTGGCTATGTCGGTCGATCCATAACAGAGTTCTGGGAATGTCTCGGCTTTCGCACTTTGAATTGCTAGTGTCTTCCTCATCCCAGATAATTACACATCCATCAACGTCTCTTCCCATCTCGTTTTGATCCTTTTGATCCTTTTGATCCTGCTGGAAACCATCAAAACTGTACCGGTTCTCCCTAGATAGATCCCCTGTCCGATCGCGTCCTTGCGCAGGTACACTACCCATCTGTACGCAATCACATTCATCTGCCTCTACTTTCTCGCCAGTATTTTTGTTCAGGAGCGTATAAACGCCGTATCTGCCGATACCAACGCTGGCATTGAAGGAAAGCACTATCCAGACTCCTGGACGTCCGTTCACAACGCAAAACGGTCCCTGTTATTCACTAGTATTTTTTCTTGCTTATATATTATAACAGGCCTGAAGTTAATCGCTGAAGACTGACTGCCATATCTCTAATGACCTTTGCGAACTGCGAGTGAAGAAAATGGCTATGCGGTAAGGGGAGGAATATTGGCGATATGTATAAATGCTTATGATCAGAGTGGGTTAGGAAGCATACAACCAAGCGCGGGGATGATAAGAGAAGCCAGTGTAATCCATATCGAGATTGCCACAAATTAAGTCAACACATAACATAGACCGAAAGTGTTGGAAATTAGTTTCGGGAAAACCCTGCCATGGTGCATTTACCACTGACACAAACTCGTTCAAGGATTAATATTGGAGCAGCTGTCCCAGCCACTTCAGTTGTAACACATCTAGCCGTAGATAGTGGACTTCCGCCAAAGCATTGTCCAGTTTCCAAATATTGTCATGCCACTAAATCTCACTGGCAGCGGATTACCTTTTTTGGTCTAGTTCCACTCCGAATAACAAAAATATAGACGCTAGAACCAACTAATAAAGGGGCGCTGAAGCGCTTACTCAGTAAACTGACCCAACAACTTAAGAGCCCGCCATCATGGACAAAATCAATTAGACTCTGCAAATTGTGTGAAAACATGTAACTATTTTATATGAGCGAATTAAACGCGTCTATTCCAACAGTTGAAATCGATAGTTTTTGGATTATGGAAGCCCAAGGGCGACATAAAAAAACCCCTCGGATATGTTCTGGCCATGGTACAGACCTATTCACTGTTAGTAAGGGGCCCCAAATTGCCTACACCAACGGCCTTCGCTATACGTAACTAATACCCGTGGGTATTTTGTGCCAAGCCGGAGGGAATTCTAAGACTGAAAAGATTGGCTAACTGATACGTTTTCTACCCCTATCGTAGGTCCGTGCATTTTCTAATACCTTAGCACCCCCCAGGTCTCTTGCAAGAAATTATTCCAACTCACCTTAACTCTGCACTATATCCTGAGCCATCGGACTAGACCAGAAAGCCCGAATCCACATTACTTATGCTGTCCTATCGTTTATTATACTGTAAGGACATGTGGGCGCCAAGGTGCTTACACTCTTTTTCGAACTAACTATACTCCAGCGACCGGCGAGAGCCGAAAACAAAATCAGACTACAACTGGTAGGATATGCACAACAGAAGCGATATTAACGCGACAAAAAAGGCGCCAACAGTCCATGCTGTATCCCAACCGAAAAGGAACCTAGCAGTAACAACCACGCCAAGTAATATAGCGACCAACAAAGGCAAAGTCATGTGATGTTTATCTAGCGCCCAACCTTCGCTGACTACTATACCACATGAGCCTGCGTTGTCTTCTTCATGTTCTTCGCGTTCCTTATTACATTCATCGGCTCTAGCGGTACCAGGGCGGGCTTTGGGCAAATTGGATCCCTGAGATTCCTGAGTACGAGTGCGACTATCTCGTGGAAATTTGGGCCTGCGTCTGTGAAGGGTAGTATCTTTCGGGAGTGGAGTTGGAACTAATCCGGGTAGAGCATTGTTCGTGATCGGTAAGGATGGCTGATCTTGGAAAAGAATGGGAAAAAATCTAGTAAAGAGTTGTAGTCTAATGTCAAAGTGCTGTCTCTGTGTAGGAGGGAGATCTGAGGTAAAGTCACATGCTTGATCGTCGTCATCCGTAGTTTTTCGTGCTAGTAATTTGACTTTTGGGGGAACCTGAATATAGTCCATTTTTCTTGATGAGGGGGATTCGTAAGGACTCTGGGTTGAATATAAATGTCAAGAATTATCAGCCTTGTCAAGCCTTGAGGCTGTGTCACCAGAGATTATTTCGTTGTGATATTTGATTGGTTCGTGTATTTGCAGGAATGCAGTCATGTTATTGTCTGCCTTGGGCTCATTGCATAATGAGGCTGGAGAATTATTGTTGGCAACTCGAAAGCTTTAACACGAACTACTGGCGAAGAAGGGGGTGATGTAATCATTTCCGGTGGGATTCAATAGTTGGGAGGCGCCGCGGGAGGAAACGTCAGCTTTGCATGAGTCAAAGATAGATGACCACGTAACAAGGTGCGGGGCTATCAATCACTGGTCTCCTCCTTTCCTCTTTGGAGAGTATACAAAGATACCAAGTAAAGCAGCCTTACGAATTCCAAAGCCACTCTCCAGCTTACCTCGTTATCACAATGCAGGCAGAACCAAAATCTCAAGATGTATTTAAGTGGGGTCCTATGGCCCTACTGAGTATACACCCGCTCTAAGCCCCATAGTTAACCGGTTTCCCCTACTTGCGTAGAAATGGAGGATGCTTTCTTCTCTCGTTTTCCAGGCTTCCAGCCTGACCCGTCTCTCTCTGCAACTGAGGATTTTTCTCGTCTAGCACATCATATGAATTGGACTACTGGTTCCAAAAAATACAGAAAAGAACGAGTCAAATTTGCAAGTACTGAGTTTGAACGCTATTATCACATTGGCAACAAACTTCAAAACTATCGAGCTCTTTGTCAGGAGTTGCGGGTCGAGGGGCCTCTAACTAGCGTCACACAGTGTCGAAAGGTATGTTTCTCCTCACCTCATATTATAAACGACCCAAACGCATGGAGCTAAATAATAAAGGCTCTTGCTAAAGTGCATGTCAATATATTTGACCTGATCGACTCTCGCCGCACAGGAGCGGTTGTTCAAAAGTTTCCGAACCATGCTGCGCTCAGGAAGTACACCAAAGACACTGATAAGATATTCCCAAAGCAAGCGGCCAAAGCAGACGGCTTTCTCAAGGAACTACTGCGCCGGATCTTGTGATCGAGTACGACTTACGGAGCTGGTTCTTTGAACGTGATAATAGGGAGATCTTGTCCTGGCTAAAAGCTTGAGGCTGGATTGTATTATCTTTGGATTTCAAAATGTTCCCTCATTCATATGATGTGCTAGACGAGAATATTCATCAGCTGCAGGGAATGGATTGGCTTGGGGCCTGCTATATTTCCATTGCTCGACTCTGATAAAGATGCATGTAGATGAATAAGAAGGTAAATACGGCCTTCAAGTGGCCCAGCGAGGCTGACTTGCCAAATTTCCCGAAACAGATAAAGCGTCTTCTGCTCCAGAGACTATTTAGCCTTCACTATTAAGGGCCTACCCTTTTAGCAATCTTCGGTGGAGACCATAGTGGGGGGGGGGGTGCCCGGGACAGCAATAGTGGGGACGGATGCTTCAATCCAATTGTAAGATGACAAATGTTGGACCTCGCGGATTGATACTGCGGTGGTTTCAAGCTCGTGGGACTCCGGACAGGTGAGCTCTGCGATCTTTGTGTTACCCATCATAATTGAGACTGCAGCGACAATAATGTATACAACGGTAGTTATCAATCAAATAGGCATGTTCCGCCGAACGTCGCAAGCGTCTTGGATCTACCTAAATAGCCAAACTCCCCTTAAAATTTGCCCCTCGACGGGGGTCCTCGTATTGGGACTCTTCAGCCCGATTTAAAAGTAGGTGCCCAACGTGTAACATTAAGATTCTGGTTCGTGATTTTAATTCGTTCCTATTATGTCCAGATAAAACGCACAAGCGCTTAGACCCCTTAGAAAGTACGAAAGGGGGCTACTGCATTGTCAATTGGATATCAACCCACATTCATTGGGGTGACAGCGGGGTAGCTTTCCGGCGCAGATCGACCACCCTACACGCATGATTATGAATCGCAGAAGCGTTTCGTAATATTTCAGATATGCTAAGAGGAGCAAGTCAAGCTACCCCGCATCTCTAAAGGAGAGCCCAAGATAACACGCCTCTTCCTAACTTTCACTGACAATTTCCTCGCAGTGAAAATAACGCTTTTGAAAAAGTCTTTGATTGGCATTGATGATGACAGCCTCACATATACGACGTGGTCATCAGTGCATCAATTCGCAGCCGAATGCGGGCCATGTCTAGCAATAATTGGCTCGATTCGCTGTCAGTAGTCAAAGCCTTTAAGCTGGATACAGGATACCATTGAGGGTTAAAATGTGCTTAATGTGAAGGCTACTGACAAACACATACATGCACAACATAGATGGCACAACTGCTTCCAGGATCTACACGTCACTTCACAGGCCCGTACTCGGCTGACTACCTTTGAATCTCTTCGACAAAGTGACAAGCCTATATGCGCAAATAGATCCTTGTCAACCAGGAGCGGTTAACCGGATGGAGGCTGCGTCACTTGATCCAACAGACTCTACTATACCGCTCGAGCCAGACCACTACCTGGCAAGAACCACAGCTAAGCCCTCACCACAAGGCTGCAGTGTATCCGTGTCCACTATCTTGATTTATCAGTCATGGCACTCAAGGATTGGTCTACGCGAGTAGTCAGCCTTGTTTCTGTTGGATGACTAATCAGTCATCTGATCCTCGGCCCCCCTCTTAGTTAGGATCCGTAGCCATACTTGATCAAGAGTATTAAAGCTTTTTCTCTAATAAGTTATAAGCCCCTGCTCACTCTTACATTCTTTTAACATGTTAAATAGCTTTATATCACTATTAATATATTATTATTTATTTATTTTATTATATAAGTATCCCATTTTGCGTAATTTATTATTAAATCTAATAAGATTTTTTAAATTAATTTTTATAATAAAAATTTTTTTTACACGTTAAAAAATTACATGTATTAAATCTTTAATTTTGTATTAAAAATTAATTATTATTATTAAATCCCATGTTTTATCATATCTAAATCTTATATTATTTTTTATTATCTAATTATTATACCTGATTTTAATAATTATATTAACATTAATCTTATAAAGATTATTTCAAAACTAACCAGGGAGGTAAATTACTAGTAATAAAATAAAATTTTAAAATAATTTTTAAAAAATAAAAAATCCTGTCTATATTTTATTAATTATAAATGAATATAAATTACTAATGTATCTAAACTTGTATTCTATAAATATTTATAATAATTTATAAGCTATTATTATAATCTTTAATAATATTCTATTAATTAATATTATTATAAAGATATTTAACTTAAAAATCAAGACTTGTATAGATTATAATATTATTTTAATAATTAATTACCGCGTGGAAGTAAATAAATAAGATTATATTAATAATAAAATTATTTTTATTATTTATTCTATTTTTAATTACTAATTTTTACAAAGGATTACTACTATTAAAAGTATTCTAGGAATATTTAATTCTTTTAATAATATTTATTATAAGGAAGGTTATATAAAAAATATAAATTAATATAAATTTTTATAATATTTTATCATAAAAAAATAATTTTAATAATTTTATTTATTAATAATTTAATATAATTACTAGAATTTATTAATTCCAGTCTATATAATTATAAATTAAATTTTAATTATTTTTTTTATTATTAAAAATGCTCTAGGTATTGATATCTTTTATATTAAAATAAATTAATTCTTAAATAATATTTAAATAATTAATATTTATAGAGCATTTAAAAAATATAAGAAATTATATTATTATAAAACTCTTTAAATTATTATATATATTATAAATTAGAATGATATCAACTCTATATAAAATAAAGATAAGAAAAACTATAAAAATAATTAATTTAAAAATAAATAATAAATATTAATATCTTCCAGTACGTCTAGTAGTTTAGAATTTAATTTAAATATTATATGATATTTTTTTTGTTAAAAAATATATTTATATTTTTTTCTACTTATTTATTTTATAATTAGGATTCTAAGTCTGTATATAATTTTAATAATTATAATTATAATTATAAAAATAATATTTATAATTAAAAAAATTATTTAAATACTAATAATACTACTATTAATAATTTTAAAATTATTAATTTTAAAATTATTAATCCATACTTCTTCTAGGGGATTTTTAAATATTATTTTTATTAATTTTAATTTTCTAAGTATGTTTATTATAAATATTTTTTATAATATTATATAATTTATTAATAAAAAATATATCTACTAAAAACTTTAATTTAAATATTTAAATATTAGAGTTGGAATTATTCTATTATTTTATATATTTTAAAAATTATTTTATTTTTTTTATAATCCATAAATTACTTATTAAAATAATTATAGATTAAATTTTTTATATTATTAATTATAGTAATATCTTATTTAATTATATTAATATAGCTTGTAACCATTTTAAATTTTTATATTTAAAAAAATCTAACTAATATCTAATTTTATTTATAATCTTGTTTTAATATGCAAGCTAAAAATTTAAAGAATTTTAATTATATTTAAATCTAAAGATTTTATTAAATTAATACTATTTTCATGTCACTAATTCTTTTTTAAAATATCTTATATTATTACACTTTATTAATCTTTTAAATTATTTATTTATAAAGTTTTTTTATCCTCTATTACTAAAATTATTTTAATAATTATTATAAATATATTATCTGTAGTAAAAACTTTATATATAATTTTTATCTATTAAATTTATTATTAAGTAATCCATGCCTTGGAAAAAAATATTATAAAATATATTATTAAATTAAATATTAAAAAAATCTTTTTAAAAGTTTTATAAATTATATCTTATAAATAAAAACAAAGTTTTTCTAGTATTAAAGATTATAATATAAAATTTTAATTATAAATTAAATAATCTTATCTATATTAATATTTATAAATTAATTTTAATAAAAAATAAAATAAATAAATATTATTGAAAATTCTTCTAAAAAAAATTTAATATATTATTTCTATTCTAGTATTATAACTATAAGATTTAATTAAAAAATAAAAATTTCTTAAATATTATTTTGTTTTATAAAATAATAATAAAAAAATTACAAGTCTCTTGTAATTATATTATAAAAAATCTAGTTAAAAGATTTATTATATTAAATTTTATATTTTTTATATTTTTTATTCTAATAATTTAAAAGCCCGGAGAATGTTTTTATTTTTATATAAATTATTAAAAATTAAATATTTTAATTAAAAAAGATTTATATTTTTTACTCCTTATTAATAAAATAATAAATTTTTTATATAATACTAGAATTTTTATTAAATTTAATATATAATAAAACTTCTACTAAATTAAAATAAATTCTATTTTAAAAAATCTTATAATTTTTAAAGCGTGACACGGCCTATTTAAATATTAAATTTTTTTATTTAAATTTATTTATAGATTTATTATTTTTTAACAGTTTATTAATGAAGTCTTGATAGAGTATTTAAATAAATTTATTATAATTTATATTAATAATATATTAATTTATAATAATAATACAGCGGAGCATGAGTTGTATATATATTTAATATTTAAAAAATTATAAGTTATAAGCTTATAAGTTATTATTTATAAATATAAGTTTTATATTATAAAGATTAAATTTTTTAAATTTATTATTATTATTAATAGTATCCATGTAGACTTAATAAAAATTATAATTATTATGAAATAAAAAATTCTAATAACTATACAAGAAATTTAATTATTTTTAAACTTTTATAATTTTTATTAAAAATTTATTAAAATTTATAATAAAATAACACGACCCCTAACATAATTAATTTAAAAAAATATTATTTTTAATTAAAATTATATTTATATTAAAACTCTTAAAATACTTAAAAAAGTATTAGTTTTAATTTTAATTTTTATTTATTATAATTTTATACTTTTTACTCGTGTTAAAATAGATATTATTAATAAAATTATTATAAAAATACTCTCTTAACTAGTAAATAAGATTTAATATTTAATAAATTATTATTTTAAAACTATATTTTTTATAACATATAATTATAATATTTATAATAAAAAATGACTAGTAATTGTTTATATCTTAAAAAAATAATAATTAAAATTAAAAAGATTTTAATATATAAATTATTTTAATATTCTAACTAATTACTAAATCTTGGAGTATTTTATAACTATTAAAAAATTAAATATTTATTAAATATAATAGATTAAATTTTTTTTAATATTATTTCTTAATCTGATTCCATCCTGGGAAATATAATACTTTAATAAATATATTAATTTATAAAAATAATAATAAGTAAGTCCTGATATAATATTATAAATAAATTTTATTATTTTAAAAATATTTAAAAAATAAAGTATATTTTTTTCTAATAATTTTTAAATTATTAATAATTTTTATTTCTGTGGAGAAATATTTATAAATTAGAGATTGATTTTTAATAATTAATTAAAATTATCTTTTTCTAAAGTCTTACCAGGAATAAATTTATTATAATAAAAAAAATATATTTTCAAAAATAAATTTCTACTTTTTAATAATTAGTTAGTAATTTTAGATAATAAAGATCTATATATTCAATTATTGGATAAAATTTATTATTAATTGTTATTTATTTATTTAAGCTAATTAAAGATACTAGATCTTATAAAACATTAATATTATTAAAATATTTAAAATTAAGATATATATTATTATCTAAACAACTATCTAATCTATAAATAAAAAAATATAAAATAGGATTTTTTTTAAGATTTTTATAATCTCTACTAATTCTAGATTATTTAAAATAATATTTATTAATAGATTTTTAGATGTTCTTAAAGGATTACTATAATTTTAATATTATATTTATTATAGTAAATTAATTAAGTAAATAAGTTATTTCAATTCTATATATAAAATTTATATTTATATAAAGTATAATCTAATTATTTTTTAAATAAATATATTCTTGGTTAAGATCTCTAAATATAATTATATTAAATTAAGAAAAATAATTTATATTAAAATTCTAAAATAAATTATGTTATATATTATAAGTAAAAGTTAAGTTTTTAATAATATATTATTTTTAAATTAAGAAATAAATTAAAATTATAAACTAGTATATAATATAAAAGTTTTTTCCTTTTATAAATTATTATTAAAATAATTAATTAAAATTTTTATGATTAATTAATTTTATTTTTGCAGCCTTACTCCAGGAATTTATAAAATTATTATTTTTTATAATCAATTAAGAATATAAGTTCTATATTTTTTTAATTAAATATCTTTTTAAATTTTTATTATAAATATTATTAATTAATAACAAGCTTGAGCTCTGGCCTGTTATATAAAATAAATATAAAAATTAATAAAAGAAAATATATAAACTATTTAATAAATTTAGACCTATATAACTAACTAATAGTATTAATCTATAAATTTTAATATTAGAGACGAGGTTTATATAAATATTAAAAACTAGTATTAGAATTAATTATTTTAGAAATTATTAAAAAATTAATATTATTTAATAATATAAAAATTTATTTTATTTTTTATTTTAATAAACTCTGTTTTCGTGGTACTTTAGAGCTGTTATTTAAATAAATCTTAAATTAGATTTTCTTAATTAAAATTAATAATTATACTAAATAAAAAATAAAACAGATCTTAAAAAACTATTTATAAATAAGAATTTTATAATATTATATTAAATAAATTAATTTTAATAAAAATAATTATACATAGTATTCTGCTGGTAATTTTAAGAATATATTTTTTTATTTATATAATTTTTATATCCACTACCTGAGCTATTCTAGACTATTTAAATAACTTCTAATATAAATTATTATAATGGAGAACAACAAATTCACTATAAATTATAAAGATAATAATATTTTTTTAACTAGAGGCAGTCAGGCCTAAATAAGAAAATAATATAATAATAACTTTATTTAAGATTATATAATCATGTTTATTTTATTTATTTTATTATTATTTTCTTTAAATAAGTGTTTATAATATTTCTTATTTCTTTTTTTTTCTTCTTACGCTTAAAGTTCTCGAGTAGTTAGCACCAATATAACTTTATTTTGCTGTATTGAACAGCCGTCTCACTGCGTACAAGTCTATCTGGATTGGGTTATGTTTATACCACAATTAACCAGCTTTAAGAGCAAGAATCTTGTCCAACTATTTATAATCAAGAATATTAAAGCGAAATGAGCTTTAGTGCCCCCTAATAAAGGTATAAGTCGTCATTCTATCCCAATTTGCAGGTGGATAAAGAATTCAAGTCTTATATCTAGAACTATGTATTTAAAGTACAAATAAAGAAAGGTAATATTATTAAATAACAGAAACAGTATACATCAAGGTACAAGGCGAATTAATAGTACTATAAAGTAGTAACTAAGAATGATTTGAAATTGATATAATAATAAATAGAAAAAAAACTGCTTAAAGAAGTGCATCAAGAAGAAACTCGAATTCTTAAATAATTAAGATCTAATATCATCGTCATATTGAGCCAAGAGCAGATAATGACTAATATAAAACAATTCCATACCTTTGCGTATGATTCACTACGTGTATCTTATATTCTAACTTTTTATTATAAATATTACACATAATATACATGTTCTTAGGAAAGTACTTAACATGCTTATCAATAAAGTACTAGTTAAGAGATCTTGGAGTACTATATTTTCTAAATTATTTTATTACTAGGAGTTTGGGATTTGGAATATCAAGAAAATAGATTATAAATCTTTTATCTAGAGATTTAATATAGACTAATAAAACTATTAACTAAAGCTTTATTTTATTCTTAACTACTGAACACGGTTCTTGTCACTCTAAAGGGGGCGTAAATAATAGTAGTAATAGACCAGTATGGTTTAGTTTAGTTATTTTATAACCAAACCATTCTTAAAAAACCAAACCAGGCCATCACTAAATAATAGTATATTATTAGTATACTATTTTTAAAAAATATTTAGCTATCTTGTAAATAACTTTTTTCCTATATTTTAAAACATAATAACTATATTAATTACTAAGATTTAATACTCATATTTTTGTTTAATACTAGAATCTAGTATAATAAGAATAATATTAATTAAAAATATATATTAGAAAATCATGTATCTAATCTACTTTAGAGTGATTATTATTTTTTTATTTATTAAGTTTTTAGAAAGTTATTATTTATTATTAATTACTAATTATTCTTTTTAATATATATATTTTCTTTTAGATTTTTATATACTATGAGATGGCCGTTCAACACAGTAAAATGAGGTCGTATTGGTGCTAACTACTCAAGAACTTTAAGCGTAAGGAGAAAAAAAAAGAAAAATAAGAAATATTATAAGTGCTTACTTGAAGAAAATAATAGTAAAATAAATAAAATAAATATTATTACATGATCCTAGATAGAGCTATTATTATATTATTTTTTTATTTAGATCTAACTGCCCTCAGTCAGGAGAATATTATTATTATTATAATTTATAATAAATTTATTATTCTCTACAGCTGTAATCTATATGGGGAGTTATTTAAATAATCTAAAATAATTTAAATAATAAATATAAAAATTATATAAATAAAAAAATATATTCTTAAGATTACTAGCAGAATATTATTTACAGTTATTTTTATTAAAGTTTATTTATTTAATATAGTATTATAGAGTTTTTATTTATAAATAATTTTTTAAGATCTATTCCACTTCTTACTTAGTATAATTATTAATCTTAATTAAAAAAGTCTAGTCTAAGATCTGTCCAGGCAGCGGCTTCAAGATATTATAAAAATAAAGTTTATCAGGATAGAAAATAGAGTAGATCTTTATATTATTAAATAATTAAATTCAAAGTATATAATTAATTTTCTTAATAATAATTATTAGATTATATTAATTTTTTAATAATTTTTAAGATAGTTACCCTCAGTACTAATTTTTAATATTTATATAAATTTTATTTCTAATATTAAAATTTATAGATTAATACTATCAGTTAGCTGTATAGATCTAAATTTATTAAATAATTTATATATTTTCTTTTACTAGCTTTTATATCTATTTTATATAACGGGCCAGGATTCAGATCTATTATTAATTAATAATATTTATAACAAGAATCTAGAGAAATATTTAATTAAAAAAGATATAAGACTTATATTCTTACTTAATTATAAAGAATAATAGTCTTATAGATTCCTGGAGTAAGGCTATAAAAATAAAATTAATTAATAATAAAAATTCTAACTAGTTATCTTAATAATAATTTATAAAAAAATAAATTTTTATGCTGTCTACTAGTTCATGATTTTAATTTATTTATTAATTTAAGAATAATATACTATTAAAAGTTTAAACTTTACTTATAATATATAATATAACTTATTGTAGAATTTTAATATAAATTATTCCTTTTAGTTTAATATAATTATATCTAGAGATCCTGACTAAGAATATATTTATTCCAGGAACAACTAGACTATGTTTTATATAAATATAAATTTTATATATAAAATTAAAATCACCTGCTTACTTAGTCAGTCTACTATAATAAATATAATAATAAATAATAAAAAAATATTTTTTAATATTTAAAATATTATATAAGATTTCCTATAACTTATTTATAAATTATAATCTTTAATCAGAGACCACAGATTATAATATTTTATAATAATTATAAAATATCTAGATAAATATTATTATAAAATCTTTTATTTTTATACTTAATATTACTTTAATAATAACTCCCTTTATTAGCTAGTTAATAATAATTATAATATTCTTATAGTTCTTAAACTCTGGGAAGTCCATTAGAAAGTTAATAGTAATATTTTATTATAGATAATTAAAAATTAATAATAATTTTAAAAAACTTTATTTATAGTTTTATTAAATCTAGTTAGCCCAGTAACTATTATAATTATAATAAAATTAATAAATATTATTACTTATATTAGACTAATAGTAATAATAGATAATAATTTTATATATCTAGTCTTTTTCTAGATATCTAGTGATTATACTATTATAAATTTTTTAAATAATCTAGATCTGTAAAAATTTAAAATTAAAAATCTAAATTTATTTTTAGAATAATAAATACTTATTTAAATCTAGTTAATATTTAATAATAGAGACTTTAAATTTTAGTTTTTTTAAAAATTTAGACTTATTTTCTATTACAGTCTTTTAATATTTTTTAAGATTCTTATTAATATTTTTTATTTAAATTTAAAATTTATTTAAAATCAGTTCCCCGGGTATTTCTTTTATAAATATTAAATAAATATATCTCTTAAATAAATCTTTTTAAATAAGATTAAATAACTAGATCTTTTAATTAATAATATATTTATTTTTTTATCTAGTATATTCTGAGATGGCCGTTCAACACAGCAAAATGAGGTTGTATTGGTGCTAACTTATTCGAGAACTTTAAGCGTAAGGAGAAAAAAAGAAAAATAAGAAGTATTATAGACGCTTACTTAAAGAAAATAATAGTAAAATAAATAAAATAAATATAATTACGTAATCTTATATAAAGCTATTATTATATTATTTTTTTATTTAGGCCTGACTACTCCCAGTTAGAGAAATATTATTATTTTTATAATCTATAATAAATTCATTATTCTCTACTGTAGTAATCCATATAGAAAATTATTTAGGTGGTCTAGGGCGGCTCAGATAATAAATATAAAAATTATATAAATAAAAAAATATGTTTTTAAAATTACTAGTAGAATATTATATATAATTATTTTTATTAGAACTAACTTATTTAATATAGTATTATAGAATTTTTATTTATAAATAATTTTTTAAAATCTATTCCATCTTCTATTTAGTATAATTATTAATCTTAATTAAAAAAGTCTAGTTCAAGATCTACTCAGACAGTGATTCTAAAATATTATAAAAACAGAGTTTATCAGGATGAAAGATAGGATAGATTTTAATATTATTAAATAATTAAATTTAAAATATATAATTAATTTTCTTAATAATAGTTACTAGATTATATTAATTTTTTAATAATTTTTAGAATAGTTAGTCCTAATATTAGTTCCTAGTATCTATATAAATCTCATCTCTAATATTAAAATTTATAAGTTAATGCCGTCGGTTAGCTGTATGAATCTAAACTTATTAAATAATTTATATATTTTTTTTATTAATTTCTATATCTCTTTTATATAACAGGCTAGGGCTCAGGCTTGCTATTAATTAATAATATTTATAATAAAAGTCTAAGAGGATGTCCAGTTAAAAAAAATATAAAACTTATATTCTTATTTAATTATAAAAAATAATAATTTTATAAATTCCTGAGATAAAGCTGCAAAGGTAAAATTAATTAATAATAAAAATTTTAATTAATTATTTTAATAATAATTTATAAAAAAAATAAGTTTTTATACCATGTACTGGTTCATGATTTTAATTTATTTATTAATTTAAAGATAATATACTGTTAAAAACTTAAGTTTTATTTATAATATGTGATATAACTTATCCTAGAATTTTAATATAAATTATTTTTTTTAATTTAATATAATTATATCTAGAGATCCTGACTATAAATATATTTATTTTAAGAATAGCCAGGCTATGTCTTATATAAATATAAACTTTATATATAAAATCAAGGTAATCTATTTGTTTAGTTAATTTATTATAATAAATATAATATTAAAATTATAGCGGTCCTTTAGAAATATCTAAAAGTTTATTAATAAATACTAGCCTAGATAGTCTGGGATGGATAAAGATTATAAAAATTCTAAAAATAGATTCTATCTTGTATTTTTTTATTTATAGATTAAATAATTATCTAGATAATAATATATATCTTAATTTTAGATATTCTAATAATATTAGTATTTTATAAGATCCAGTATTTTTATTCAACCTAGATAAGTAAATAATAGTTAATAGTTAATTTTATCTAATAATTAGATGTGTAAATCTTTATTATTTAAAATTATTAATTAATTATTAAAAAATAAGAATTTATCTTCTAGAATATATTTATTTTTATTATAATAAACTTATTTCTTATAAAATTCCAGAAAGAGATCATTTTAGTTAATTATTAAAAGATAATTTATAATCTATAAATATTTTTTTAAAAAGATAAAGATTACTAGTGATTTAGAGATTATTAAAAAAAATATATTTTATTCTTTAAATATTCTAGAAATAATAAAATTTATTTATAATATTATATCAGGGCTTACTTGCTATTATTTTTATAAATTAATATATTTATTAAAGTATTATACTTCCTAGAGCGAAATTAGATTAAAAAATAATATTAAAAGAAAAACTCAGCTTATTATATTTAATAAATATTTAATCTCTTAATAATTATAAAATATTCTAAAGCTTAGTAGTTAATCAGGATATTAAAATAATTTATATACTAGAATTTTTTTAACTTTAGTTATTATTTCTTCAAGACACGAATAATCGCTAGTAATTTTTTATTATAAATATTATAATTATATTTTATAAGAAATATAATCTTAGAATAATAATTTACTAGATATTAAATTCTATCTACTAGCTATAAAAGTATTTTTATAATAATTTTATTAATAGTATCTATCTCAACACAAGTAGAAAATATGGGATTATAATAAATAAAAATAAAAACTAAGATTAATATTTTTTTAAATATCTTAAAGATTTTAGTATAGATATAATTTTAATTAAAGATAATATTTTTTTAGATGAATTATATTAGGAATTATATTATTCTATTATAAATTCTAATAAATCTTTAATAAAAATTGTAAAAGTCTAGAAATAATTAAATTCTTTATATAATTATCAGAATTTTTTATTTAATAATAATTATAATCTTTATCAGATCTACATAGATATTATTAATAGTAATAATAAATCTAAGAAACTTAGTTTTTATAATATAAAACTTATATTTATAAATCATAGCTTGTAAGTTTATAATTTAAAATTTTTTAAATATTAATCGCATATACAGTTCATGTTCTATTATATTATTATTATAAATTAATATATTATTAATATAAACTATAATAAACTTGTCTAAGTACTCTATCAAGATTTTATTAATAAATTATTAAAAAACAGCAAGTCTGTTAGTAAATTTAAATAAGAAGACTTAATACTTAAATAAGTTATATTATATTTTAAAAGTAATAAGATTCTTTAAAGTAAAATCTATTTAAATCTAGTAGAAGCCTTATTATATATTAAGTTTAATAAAGATTCTAGTATTATATAGGTAGTTTATTATTTTATTAATAAAAAATAGAAGATATAGGTTCTTCTTAATTAAAGTATTTAATTTTTAATAATTTATATAAAAATAGAAATCTCCTCCAGACTTTCAGACTATTAGAATAGAGAATATAAAGAATATAAAATTTAATATAATAAATTTTTTAACTAGATTTTTTATGATATAATTACAGGAGGCCTATAATTTTTTTATTATTATTTTATAGAGAGAAGTAATGCTTAAAGAATTTTTATTTTTTAATTAAATCTTATAATTATAATACTGGGATGGAGGTAATATATTAAATTCTTTTTTAAAAAAGATATCTATTAAATTATAGTATTACTTAGGAAGAATTTTTTTAATTTTATTTTTTTTTATTTATAAATAAAATTTCTAATTTTTCTGTGAGAGTTTTCTTGATAGTATTAAATAAGATAATAAAGATCTCTATTTCTAAGTTTTTTAAATATTATTAAAAATTAGCCGTTTTAATGAAAGTTATTTTTTTATAAAAAAATCTAATTAGGACAAGCTTTAATTTAAATTTTAAAATTTTAGAAAAAAAATGATATTAATAAATTTTTTTATTTAGATTATATTTTATTTTAGTTAAGATCTTGCACGGGCTATTTCAGTTAATATAAAAAAAATTAATAATAGTTATAATAACTTTAATTATTAATTTTTTAATTATATTTTATAATCTTTCTAGATTATATTTTATTAATATTTATAATCTACCAGGGACTGTTCTAGGATAATCTAAAAAATATTTATAAAAAATCTAGCTTTTATTTTATTTTCTAATATTAATTAACTCAGTTAGATTAGTTGGTGATTCTAGTAATCTAGTAAAATATTATATTTATTAAATTATATTTTTCTAAAAATAATATCATGTCTTTCTAGGTCTAGTATAAAAAAAAATATTTAAAAATTAATAATTATTAATTATAAGATTTACTCGGATTACATGCGTTAAATTAGTAATCTATTTTTTATTAAAATCTATAACTAGAATTACTTTTCTTAGAGATAATATTAAGATTTTAAAGTATTAGATTATTTTAATAATAAATTAAATATCTATTACTAAGTAGGTATTAACTTTGGAATTAGTAAATATATAAATAGAAATAATAATATTATTTTTAAAAAATAGAATAGTAATTATAAAACTATTATTATTATTTTTTAATAAATTTTATAAATTTATTATATTTATTTAGATTTCTAGCTTGTCTAGGATAAAGACTTTTCTTAAATATTATTTTTTATTAATTTAGATTCCTTTATAGGAGTTTCTAGAGTCTTTATCTATATAATCTTTTTTTTAAAATATTCTTTATTTTAATAACTAGATTTTTTATAATAAAAATATTTTTTTTTTCTTATCAAGATATTCTTAGTCTCTAGTTCTATATTTAAAATACAAGTTAAAATCTTGAAAATAGTATTCTTAGAGTTTAAAGTGCTGGAGAAAATATAAAAATTATAAAATTTATTATAATTACTAATAATAGTAGTATTACTTCTAGTATAACTTTTTATTAGATTATTAATTAAATTTATAGAGTTTGTATATTTTTTTATATAATTATTAAAAAAATAATATTTATTGTTAAAACTATATATAATAGATTTTTTAAATTTAAGAAATAATTTACTATATAAATCTTTTTTTTAAAAATTCTTATTGATTCCAGTTTCTATTGTGAGATAATAGAAAGTAAAAATAAAAATATAAAACTTATTTCTAATCTTTATCTACAGGTCCTGGTACTAGTAATAAGTATTATAAATCTTATAAAAATTAATAAAAATAATTTCTAAGTATTCTAATATATTATTAATATTATTATAGAGATTAGTTATACTTGGATAGAGTCTAGATATTAAATATTTTCTTATATTATTTTTATAATAGCTAGTAATATAAGCTTTATATATTATTAAAATAATAAATTAATCTATATTAATTTCTAGCTTTTAATATATAGCTAGTATCTAATTTTTAAAGAAGATATTCTTTCTATTATTAAATAAAGATAAATCAAGGATTTTTATCACTTTTTTAGACTTAAAAGTAGTAGTGTTTTAAGAAATAGTTAAAGTTTAATAAATAATCTATATTATAAAAATATTTCTCTTTTTAATAATATTATTTTGTTTTTAAGTAAGGATAATTATTTTTTAATTTTATTAATCTTATTTATTAAAAAAATTATCTCTTTTAGTCTCCAGGTTATTAAAAATTTTCAAGAGAATTTTAAAAGTTCATTTTAAATTTTTCTTATATTAATTATTAAATTTAGTCTAATTAAATCTGTCTTCCCAATCTAATTTATCAGATAATATTGTAAAAAGTTATTAATTATTTTTAAAATCTAGATTTAGATAGCTTTCTTTAACTATTTTATTTACTTTATTCAATTAATTAAGTAGATTTTTTAGCTGTTAAATATTACTAAGAACACGGGGTAAAGATTACTAATAGTTTAATAAGAGCTAGCTGTGTATAATAATAAAAAAAGAAAAAAAAATAATATTTAAAATTATAAAATAACTATTCAATACAGTAAAATGAGGTTATATTAATACTAATTTATTCAAGAACTTTAAGCATAAGAAGGAAAAAAGAAAAACAAGAAGTGTTATAAGCGCTCGCTTAAAGAAAATAATAATAAAGTAAACAAAATAAATATAGTCACATGATCCTACACAGAGCCGCCGTCACATATTCTAAGATCTTTTAAATAAAATATTTAATCTAGTATTCATTCTTTCTAGATAATAGTTAATAAAAAAATTAAAATAATTTAAAAAAAATATTTAATATATTTATTACTTAGTAAGCTAGCACTATATTATAAAATATTTAAAGTTTTAATAATTATTAAAAATCTTAAAATAGAAAACAATAATTAGTTTAAACTTCTATTTTTATAATATTTAAATAATAGTAAGCAGCTCTTTATCATAGATTTAATAATTATATTTAGTAGAAAGATTTCTTTTAAAAAAATGAATTATAAGATATAAAATATTTTAATTATTTTATTAAAATAATACTTTTTTAATATATTAATTAAAAAAATTAATTTTAATTAATATCTTTTACTCAGGGTCTTAATATACTAGAACTAGAATAATAATAAAAATCTTTTTAAAAATCTTGAAAATTTTTTAAATCTCTAGAATCTATTTAAATCTTATATCTTTCTATATAAGTCTAGTTAAAAATTTTAAATAAATTTTTTAGTTCCTGAGAAATTATTAATGAAAATTAATAAATTTTAAAAAAATTTTAATCTTATAAAATCTAGATTTTAATAAGATCTATTCTAATCCTTTTTTCTATTTTAATAATAAATTTAAGATATTTAATAAAAATTATTTTAAATTTATATTTTTTAATATTTATTTATAATCTTATCTTATATAATTATTCTAAGATTTTCTAAATCTAGAAATAATATTATAACAGACTCTTATCTATAAAAATAAAAATATTATTAATATAAATAAAATAAAATTTATTTAAAAATTTTTATAGTATTTAATTAACATATTATTAAAAGATACTAAAATAATTAGTAAGTTCAAAAAAAATAATTAATTATTTAAAAAATTTAAAATAAATTTAAAATATTATTTTTTATTTATTTTTTTTCTTAATTTAAATACAGTGAAAGACTTGAATTATATTAAATTTAATAAAAAAACAAGTTTAGAAAATATACTAAAGGATTTTTTAAATTAATAATAAAAAATAATAATTTTTTATTATTATTTAATTAAAAATTTAATAATTTATATAAAATTATAAACCTCTACTAAGCTTTAAAATAAATAAAATAAAAATAATTATTAAAAAATTATTTATTTAAATAAAGTCTTTTCCTAGTAGATTAATCAAGATTTTTTATAATATTAAAAATTTTAAATAATTTATCTAGTATAAGAATTTTTAAGATATTTTTTATTCTTTATCTTTTATATTTTTTATAAGATTAATGGTGTAGTCTACTTTTAAGTAATATAAAAATAAAATATTTATTATTATTTTATTAAAAATATTTAAATAATTTTAATAATATTTTAATAATTCTTTTTATATCCACGGGGTTCTTTGACTGGTTAAATTTATAAAATATTTTATTAATATTAACAAGACTAATAAAAAAAAATTTTATTGATTTCTTTTTCTTTTAATTCTTTTAAATATATTACGCGTTGGTTAAAATACATTAAAAAAAGATTATAATTTTATTTTTATTTATAATATATTTTTATTCTTATATTTTAGATATCTAACATAAAGTTCTTAATCTAGATTTTTATATTTTAATATTTTATTTATAATAGTTTTAATATAATATTATACTTATAGATCTATAGTAGGATATAAAAATATATATTTTTTTATAAATTTCTATTAATATCTAAGAATATTATAATTAATTTAATTATATAAACTAATCCTTTTTTAAATCTTTTAATATTTTAGGACTTAATTAATATATATTTTAATTTATATTTAGTTATAAAATTTTTACTAATTATTCTATATAGAAAATAGTTAATATCTATAAGAATTTTTATATAATAAATTCTATTAACTAATTCTAGTGTAGAAAAAGTCTAATAATTTTTAAAATTTTAAATTTTTTTTTAAATTTTTTATAATTAATATTAATTACTATATACTTCTCCAGATAATAATTTAAAAAAATTAAATATTTTTTAAGATTTAAATAATCAGAATTATCTAAGATTACTAGATTTTTTAAATTTAGATAATATTTTTTATAAAATTATTTTTTAATATAATCTAGAATATTTCTTTTCTAGTAATTTTTTAGGATACTTGAAAGTACTATATAAATAAATTAAAATAATTAATAATATAATATTTAAAAAATCTATAATATAAATAAAACCTAAGTTTTTAATATTTTATTATTTTTTTTTAATATTTATTTAATTTAATAAATAGATTTAATATTTACTACTAAAGACTTCTAGTCTATAATATTATTATTAAAAATTTATTTTTTAATTATATTTTTAGTCTAGATATTAGTATATTGTAATTAATTTTTTAAAAGTTTATTTATTTTTATTAGTTTATCTACTACTAGTTTTATTTAATAGTAGAAATTTTTAAAATTTAATTTTTATTTTATACCCACTATCTGGTAGTGGATATTATTATTAAAAATTTAATATAATAAATTTTTTTTATTAAAATTATTTTAATTATAGTTCCCAGTCTTAATTAGTAAGTTATTAATTTTTATAATAAAATTATTAATTATATAAATTTTTTATTTAAAAATAAATAATTTATTAATTATTTTTTTTCCGGGTAGGATCCTTATAAATAAATTTAAAATAATTAATAATAATATTAGCTATAAATTTTATAGTTTTATATATAATATTAACTTTTAAATTAATTTTTATTTTAATTTCTTCATTAAGAAATAAAAAGATATACTAAACTTAATTATTTAAGCTATTAATAAATTTCTAGTTAATCTTAATCTTTATTTAGATATTATTAAGCTATTTTAAAAACTTATTTTTATTTTTTTTATTAAAAAATATAAAAATAAAAAGTTTAGATTTTTTTGCACCTCCAGGTCCTTCAAAGAAGATTAAATAAAATATATAAAATATTAATAAAAATATTTAAAAAAGTAAAATTTAATTATTAATAAATCCTTTAACATGTTTAAAGCTAGTTTTAATCTTATTATTAATTATATTATCTTATTATGTAATAATATATTATATTTTTATATTTTATATTGATAATTTCTAAATTTATTTTACTAGTTAATTAATAAGCTTATCCTGGAATAAGTTTTTATAATCATTTAATATATTAATTATTAATTTTTTATTACTTCTAGTTATTATCTCTATTTTAATATTACAGTGAAAAGAAGAATAAATTAAAATTATAAAAAATTAAAAAACTATAATAAGTCAGATATAAAACCTGATTTAAAAAAAATTAATTTATTAAAAAAAAATTATCTAGTATAAATAAGATCTAGTTATTTATTTTTTTTTTAATTATTTTATTATTATTTTTTTATATCTCTCATAAAAAGTTTCTTTAAAAATCTTTATTTTATTAGCTTCTTCTAGTGTAGTCTTAGAACTAGATAAGCTAGAACATATAATGTTCTAGTTCTAAATGACTGACTGGGCTTAGCCCTTTTCAGGTCCTTAACAACAATATCCACTAGCAGATGATGGGTATAAAATAAAAACTAGATTTTAAAAATTTCTGCCACCAGGTGAAACTAGTAATAGATAAATTAATAAAAATAGATAAATTTTTAAAAAATTAATTAGAATATACTAATATCTAGACTAAAAATATAATTAAAAAATAAATTTTTAATAATAATATTATAGACTAGAAGTCTTTAGTAGTAAGTATTAAATCTATTTATTAAATTAAATAAATATTAAAGAAAAAAATAGTAAAATACTAGAAACTCAGGTTTTATCTATATTATAGATTTTTTAAATATTATATTATTAGTTATTTTAATTTATTTATATAGTATCTTTAAGCATCCTAGAAGATTATTAAAAAGAAAATATTTTAAATTATATTAAAAAAGAATTTTGTAGAGAACGTTACTTAGATTTAAAAAATCTAATAATTCTAGATAATTTTAACTATCTAAATTCTAGAAAATATTTAGTTTTTTTAGATTATTATTTAAGAAAATATATACCAGTTAATACTAGTGATAAAAAATTTAAAAAAAAATTTAAGATTTTAAAAATTATTAGACTTTTTCTATATTAGGATTAATTAATAGAATCTATTATATAAAATTTTTATAAATATTAACTATTCTCTATATAAAATAATTAGCGAGAATTTTATAACTAGATATAAATTGAAATATATATTAATCAAGTCCTAAAATATTAAAAGATTTAAAAAAAAATTAATTTATATAATTAAATTAGTTATAATATCTCTGGATATTAATAGAAATCTATAAAAAAATATATATTTTTATATTCTACTATAGATCTATAAGTATGATATTATATTAAAATTATTATAAATAAAATATTAAAATATAATAATCTAGATTAAGGACTCCATACTAGATATTTAAAATATAAAAATAAAAATATATTATAAATAAAAATAAGATTATAATTTTTTTTTAATATATTTTAACTAACACGTGGTGTATCTAAAAAAATTAAAAAAAAAATTAATAAAACTCTTTTTTATTAGTCTTATTAATATTAATAAAATATTTTATAAACTTAACCAGCTAAAGAACCCCACGGATATAAAAAGAATTATTAAAATATTATTAAAATTACTTAAATATTTTTAATAAAATAATAATAAATATTTTATTTTTATATTATCTAGAGATAGATCATGGTATTAATTTTATAAAAAATATAGAAAATAAAAAATAAAAAATATTTTAAAAATTTTTATACTAAATAAATTACTTAGAGTTTTTAATATTATAAAGAATTTTAATTAATTTATTAAAAAAAGACTTTATTTAAATAAGTAATTTTTTAATAATTATTTTTATTCTATTTATCTTAAAGCCTAGTAGAAGTTTATAATTTTATATAAATTATTAAATTTTTAATTAAATAATAATAAAAAATAAAAATTTTTTATTATTAATTTAAAAAATTTTTTAGCACATCTCCCAGACTTGTTTTTTTATTAAATTTAATATAATTTAAATCTTCCACCGCATTCGGGTTAAGAAAAGAAATAAATAAAAAATAATATTTTAAATTTATTTTAAACTTTTTAAATAAATAATTATTTTTTTTAGATTTATTAACTGTTCTAGTATCTTTTAATAATATATTAATTAAATATTATAAAAATTTTTAAATAAATTCTGCTCTGTTTATATTAATAATATTTTTATTTTTATAAATAAAAACTTATTATAATATTATTTCTAGATCTAGAAGGTCCTAGGACAAACTATATAAAATAAAATTATAAATAAATATTAAAAAATATAAATTTAACATAACTTTTATTAAATATTTTAGATTTATTATTAAAGTAAAAAAAGAGATTAAAATAGATTTTATTAAAATCTAGATTTTATGGGACTGGAAAGCCCTGAAAAATATTTAAAAAATTAAAATCTTTTTAAAATTTATTAATTTTTATTAGTAATTTTTCAAGAATTAAAGAACTTATTTAAAATTTTTAATTAAATTTATATAAAAAAATATAAAGTTTAAATAAACTCTAAAGATCTAGAAGATTTTTAAGATTTTTAAAAAGATTTTTATTATTATTCTAGTTCTAGTATATTAAGACTCTGAGTAAAAAATATTAATTAAAATTAATTTTTTTAATTAATATATTAAAAGAGTATTCTTTTAATAAAATAATTCAAATATTTTATATTTTATAATTTATTTTTTTAAAAAAAATCTTCTTGCTGAATATAATTATTAAATTTATAATAAAAAGCTATTTATTATTATCTAAGTATTATAAGAATAAAAGTTTAAATTAATTATTCTTCTTTATTCCAAGATTCTTAATAATTATTAAAATTTTAAATATTTCATAACCTAGCATTAATTTATTAAATAATAAATATATTAAATATTTTTTTTAAATTATTTTAATTTTTTTATTAACTACTATCCAAGGAGGATGAATACTAGATTAAATATTTTATTAAAAAAACTTTAGAATATATTAAATAAGAAGAATAAGTATATTATTAATTAAAAAATTTAATTATTTAATTTTATTTAAAAAATTTTATTTAAAAAATATATTTATTTAATACTCATGGAAAAAATACTTAGAAAACTAATTTTAAATAAATTTTAAATCTAGATAAAAGATATTAATAAAGATCTTAAAAAATACTAGAAAACTATAATAAAAAATAAGTCTAAATTTTTAAAAAAATTAAAATTTAAAGTTTCTATTACTAAATATTAATTAAATTTAAATAAGTATTTATTATTCTAGAAATAAATCTAGATCTCTAATTCTAAATTTCTATAGATCTAGATTATTTAAAAAATCTATAATAATATAATTACTGGACATCTAGAAAGAGACTAAATATATAAGATTATTATTTATTATTATTACTAGTCTAACATAAGTAATAATATTTATTAATTTTATTATAATTATAATAATTATTAGGCTAACTAGATTTAATAAAATTTTAAATAAATTTTTTTAAAATTATTACCAGTTTTTAATTATTTATAATAAAATATTATTATTAACTTTCTAGTAGACCTTCTAAAGTTTAAGAACTGTAAAAATATTATAATTATTATTAATTAATTAATAAAGAAAATTATTATTAAAATAATATTAAACATAGAGATAGAAGATTTTATAATAATATTTTTTAAATATTTTATAATTATTATAAAATATTATAATTTGTGGTATCTAACCCAGAATTATAATTCTTAAATAATTTTTAAAAAATTTTATATAATATTCTAGATATTAAAGAATATTTTTTTATTATTTATTATTTTAAAACAGATAGCGCTACTAAATAAAAAGTTATAAGAATTAAAAATTTCTTAAGATAATTTATTAATTAGTAATAAAATAATTAAAAAAATTTATTATTATTCGTATAACTAGTTTTAAATTATTATAATTTAATATTAATTAAAATTGATTTTCTTTAATATAAATTTTATATAAAGCTTCTTAATCTAGGTATTAAAATCAATTTTTTAAAAAATTATTAAATAAAAAATTTATAAAAATAAATTAAAATTATTCAATAAAAAATTTATAAAAATAAATTAAAATTATTAAATAAAAAATTTATAAAAATAAATTAAAATAATTTTTAAAAAATTTTAAGGAGTCTAAGATATTATTAATTTAATAATAATTTTAATTTAAAAAATTTAAAAAAAATATATTAATAATTATTAAAATCTTATTTTTTATTATTAATCATGGAATAAGATCTAGTTTGATTTAAAAAATATATTTATTAATTAACTAAGTAAAAAATTAAATTAAGAAAATATTAAATTTATTATATTTAAAATTATAAATATTTTTATTTATAAACTAAATATATTTAATAAAATATATTTAATTTTTTATATAAATTTATTTTATTCAGTTATTATTAATTTTTTATTATTTTAAAAACTGACGGATTGGCAGCCAGACGTGATTATTATAAAAAATAATATTAAAAAATATATTACTAAAAAAATTATTAAGAAAAAAATGTTTCTAGAAAGAGGAATAATTATAGAAAAAAACTTTAATTAAATAAATAAAATTTAATATTCTAATATAGACATCGGTGTAATATTTTTATAATATGAAAATTTATAAAAAATGAAAAATAATTTATTTATATAATTTTTTTTATTTTTTTTAAAATTTTATTACACGATCCTGAGACGGCTATTTAATATAATAAAATAAAGTTATATTAGTATTAACTACTAGAGTGTAACAGCAGCTCTGTTTAAGATTATATAACCATGTTTGTTTTATTTACTTTACTATTATTTTTTTAAGTAAATGTCTATAATATTTCTTATTTTTTTCTTTATATTTAAGGTTCTCGAGTAGTTAGTACCAATATAATTTTATTTTATTATATTAAATAATTATTTTATAATTTTAAATATTATTTTTTATTTCTTTTTTACTGTTGTATATAACTAGTTTTTATTAAATTATTAGTAATTTTTATTTATATTTTTAATAATATTTAATAGCTAAAAAATCCACCCAACTAATTAAATGAAATAAATAAAATAATTAGAGAAAGTTATTTAAACTTAAGTTTTAAAAATAATTAATAACTTTTTATAATATTACCTGACGAACTAGACTCGATAAATAGATTTAATTAAATTAAATTTAATAACTAATATAAAAAAGACTTGAAAAGAACTTTTGAAATCCTTTTAAAAATTTTTAATAATTTAAAGACTAAAATAAATAATTTTTTTAATAAATAAAATTAATAAAACCAAGAAATAATTATTCTTATTTAAAAATAGAATAATATTACTAGAAAGTAAAATATTTTTATAATATAAATTATTCATTAAATTTTAATTATTTTTTAAAATATAATTATTTTTAAATCTAAAAAAGTAATAAAGATTCCTAATTTATTTTTATTCAATAATAGAAAGAATATCTTCTTTAAAAACTAGATATTAATTATATATTAAAAATTAAAAATTAATACTAATTAATTTATTATTTTAATAATATATAAAGCTTATATTACTAGCTATTATAAAAGTAATATAAGAAGATATTTAATATCTAGATTTTATTTAAATATAATTAATCCTTATAATAATATTAATAATATATTAGAATATTTAAAAATTATTTTTATTAATTTTTATAAAATTTATAATGCCCGTTACTAGTACTAGAATTTATAAATAAAAATTAAAAATAAGTTTTATATTTTTATTTTTATTTTTTATTATCTCATGGTGGAAGGTATAATTAATAAAAAATTTTAAAAAAAAGATTTATATAATAAATTATTTTTTAAATTAAAAAAATTTATTATATATAACTTTAACAACAAGCATTACTTTTTTAATAATTATATAAAAAAATATATAAACTCTATAAATTTAATTAATAATTTAATAAAGAATTATACTAGAAGTAATATTATTATTATTAATAATTATAATAAATCTTATAATTCTTATATCTTTTTTAATATTTTAAATTCTAAGAATACTATTTCTAAGATTTTAATTTATACTTTAAATATAAAACTAGAGACTAGAAACACTTTAATAAAAAAATATTTTTATTATAAAAAATCTAATTATAAAAATAAAAAATATTTTTAAAAAAAATTATATAAATAAAGACTCTAGAAGCTCTTATAAAAAAATCTAAGTTAATAAAAAATAATATTTAAGAAGAGTCTTTATTCTAAATAAATTAGAAGTTTAAATAAGTATGATAAATTTATAAAATTTATTAAAAAATAATAATATTATTTTTATTTATATATTTACTAATTCCAGAGCCAATACCTATTTAGTAATAAATATTTAATTTATTATTAAAATAATCTAATATTTTAAAATCCTAATATTATTTTTAAAAAAAATAATTTTAATTATAAATTTTAATAAAAAATAAATTATTAATTTAATATATGTAATCTAATTAAATCTTATAATTAATAATTATTAATTTTTAAATATTTTTTTTCTTATATTAAACCTAGGAAAGTATAATACTTTTTTCTAAAAAATATAATTTATTAAATATAATATTTTACTAGATTATTAAAATTATTAATTAATCTAACTAAGTTAATTAATATTGAAAAATAAAATAAAAACTAGATTTTTTATAAATATTTTTTAAATTATCCTAAAACAGTCCCTGGTAGATGAAAAGGGCTAAACCCAGTCAGTTATTTGGAACTGGAATATTATATATTCTAGCTTATCTAGTTCCAAGATTACACTAGAAGAAGTTAATAGGATAAAAGTTTTTTAAAAAAACTCTCTATGAAAAATACAAGAGAGTAATAATAAAATAATTAAAAAAAAATAAATAACTAAATCTTATTTATACTAGATAATCTTTTTTCTTCAATAAATTAACTTTTTTTAAACTAGAATTTATATCTAATTTATTATAGTTTCTTAATTTTTTATAATTTTAATTTACTCTTCTTTTCATTGTAATATTAGAATAAAAATAATGGCTAGAAATAATAAAAAACTAAGAATTAATATATTAAATAATTATAAAGATCTATTCCAGAATAAGTTTATTAACTAACTAGTAAAGTAAGTCTAGGAGTTATTAATATAAAATATAAAAATATAATATATTATTATATAATAAAATAGTGTAACTAATAATAAGATTAAAACTAATTTTAAATATATTAAAAAATTTATTAATAATTAGATTTTATTTTTTTAAATATTTTTATTAATATTTTATATATTTTATCTAGTCTCCTCTAAAAGATTTAAAGATGTGAAGAAATCTAAATTTTTTATTTTTATATTTTTTAATAAAAAAAATAAAAGTAAGTTTCTAGAATAACTTAATAATATCTAAATAAAGATTAAGATTAATTAAAAATTTATTAATAATTTAAATAATTAAGTTTAGTATATTTTTTTATTTCTTAATAAAAAAATTAAAATAAAAATTAATTTATAGATTAGTATTATATATAAAATTATAGAATTTATAGTTAATATTATTATTAATTATTTTAAATTTATCTATAAGAATCCTACCTGGAAAAAAATAATTAATAAATTATTTATTTTTAAATAGAAAGCTTACATAGTTAATAATCTTATTATAAAAATTAATAGTTTACTAATTGAAACTGGGGATTATAGTAAGAATAATTTTAATAAAAAAAATTTATTTTATTAAATTCTTAATAATAATATCTACTAATAAATAATAAATATAAAATAAAAACTAGATTTTAAAGATTTCTACCACCAGGTAAAACTAGTAGTAGATAAATTAATAAAAATAAATAAATTTTTAAAAAATTAATTAGAATATATTAATATCTAGACTAGAAGTATAATTAAAAAATAAATTTTTAATAATAATATTATAAACTAAAAGTTTTTAATAATAAATACTAGACTTACTTACTAGATTAAATAAATATTAAAAAAAGAGATGATAAAATACTAGAAATTTAAATTTTATTTATATTATAAATTTTTTAAATATTATATTACTAATTATTTTAATTTATTTATATAATATTTTTAAGCATCCTGGAAGATTATTAAAAAAAAATATTTTAAATTATATTAAAAAATAATTTTATAAAAAATATTATCTAGATTTAAAAAATCTAATAATCTTAAATAATCTTAATTATTTAAATTCTAGAAAATATTTAGTTTTTTTAAATTATTATCTAGAGAGATATACACTAGTTAATATTAGTTATAAAAGGTTTAAAAAAGAAATTTAAGATTTTAAAGATTATCAGACTTTTTTTATACTAAAATTAGTTAATAAAATTTATTATATAAAAATTTTTATAGATACTAGTTATTCTCTGTATAAAATAATTAATAAAAATTTTATAATTAAATATAAACTAAAATACGTATTAATCAAGTTTTAAAATATTAAAAATTTAAAGAAAGATTAGCTTGTGTAATTAAATTAATTATAATATTTTAAAATATTAATAAAAATTTATAAAAAAATATATATTTTTATATTTTATTATAGATTTACAAGTACAATATCATATTAAAACTATTATAAATAAAATATTAAAATATAATAATCTAGATTAAAGATTCTATGTTAGATATCTAAAGTATAAAAATAAAAATATATTATAAATAAAAATAAGATTATAATCTTTTTTTTTAATATATTTTAGCTAACGTGTGGTGTATCTAGAAAAATTAAAAAAAAAAATTAATAAAACTTTTCTTTACTAGTTTTATTAATATTAATAAAATATTTTATAAATTTAACCAGCTAAAGAACCCCACGGATATAAAAAAAATTATTAAAATATTATTAAAATTACTTAAATATTTTTAATAAAATAATAATAAATATTTTATTTTTATATTATCTAGAGATAGATCATGGTATT
>KZ826383.1:0-88005 GCA_003184635.1 Aspergillus sclerotiicarbonarius CBS 121057 | reverse complement strand
TAAAATTACTTAAATATTTTTAATAAAATAATAATAAATATTTTATTTTTATATTATCTAGAGATAGATCATGGTATTAATTTTATAAAAAATATTTTAAAAATTTTTATACTAAATAAATTACTTAGAGTTTTTAATATTATAAAAGATTTTAATTAATTTACTAGAAAAAAATTTTATCTAAATAAATAAATTTTTAATAATTATTTTTATTTTATTTATCTTAAAATCTAGTAAAGATTTATAGTTTTATATAAATTATTAAATTTTTAATTAAATAATAATAAAAAATTATTATTTTTTATAATTAATTTAAAAAATTCTCTAGTATATCTCCTGGATTTATTTTTTTATTAAATTTAATATAATTTAAGTCTTCCACTGCATTCAGATTAATCAAAAAATAAATAAAAAATAATATTTTAAATTTATTTTAAATTTTTTAAATAATTAATTATTTTTTTTAAATTTATTAATTATTCTAGTATTTTCTAATAGTATATTAATTAAATACTATAAAAATTTCTAGATAAATTCTGTTTTATTTATATTAATAATATTTTTATTTTTATAAATAAAAATCTATTATAATATTATTTCTAGATTTAGAAGGTCCTGGAATAATTATATAAAATAAAATTATAAATAAATATTAAAAAATATAAATTTAAAATAACTTCTACTAAGTACTTTAGATTTATTATTAAAATAAAAAAAAAGATTAAAATAAAATTTATTAAAATCTAGATTTTATGGGACTAGGAAGTCCTGAAGAATATTTAAAAAATTAAAATTTTTTTAAAATTTATTAATTTTTATTAATAATTTTTCAAAGATTAAAAAACTTATTTAAAATCTTCAATTAAATTTATATAAAAAATATAAGATTTAAATAGATTTTAAAGATTTAGAAGATTTTTAAGATTTTTGAAAAGATTTTTATTATTATTCTAGTTTTAATGCATTAGGACTCTAAGTAAAAAATATTAATTAAAATTAATTTTTTTAATTAATATATTAAAAAAATATTATTTTAATAAAATAATTAAAATATTTTATATTTTATAATTTATTCTTTTAAGAGAAATCTTTTTACTTAATATAATTATTAAATCTATAATAAAGAGCTGCTTACTATTATTTAAATATTATAAAAATAAAAATCTAAATTAATTATTTTTTTCTATTTTAAGATTTTTAATAATTATTAAAATTTTAAATATTTTATAATCTAGTACTAGCTTATTAAGTAGTAGATATATTAAATATTTTTTTTAAATTATTTTAATTTCTTTATTAACTACTGTCTGGGAAGGATAAATACTAGATTAAATATTTTATTAAAAAAATCTTAAAATATATTAAATAAAAAGAATAAATATATTATTAATTAAAAAATCTAGTTATTTAATTTTATTTAAGAGAATTTATTTGAAGGGTATATTTATTTAATATTTATAAAAAAATATTTAGAGAACTAATTTTAAATAAATTTTAAATCTAAATAAAAAATACTAATAAAAATTTTAAAAAGTATTAAAAGATTATAATAAAAAATAAGTCTAAATTCTTAAAAAAATTAAAACTTAAAGTTTTTATTACTAAATATTAACTAAATTTAAATAAATATTTATTATTCTAGAAATAAACTTAGATTCTTAACTTTAAGTTTCTATAAATCTTGATTATTTAAAAAGTTTATAATAGCATGATTACTGGATATTTAACAAAAAATTAAATATATAAAATTATTATTTATTATTATTATTAGTTTAATATAAGTAATAATATTTATTAATTTTATTATAATTATAATAATTACCAGGCTAACTAGATTTAGTAAAATTATAAATAAAATTTTTTAAAATTATTATTAGTTTTTAATTATTTTTAATAAAATATTATTATTAACTTTCTAGTGGATCTCCCAGAGTTTAAAAATTATAAAAATATTATAATTATTATTAACTAATTAATAAAAATAATTATTATTAAAATAGTACCAAGTATAAAAGTAAAAGATTTTATAATAATATTTATTTAAATATTCTATAATTATTATAAAGTATTATAATCTATAGTCTTTAACTGAGGATTATAATTTAAAAATAAATTATAAAAAATCTTATATAATATTTTAAATATTAAAAAATATTTTTTACTACTTTTTATTCTAAAATAAATAGTACTATTAAATAAAAAATTATAGTAATTAAGATTTTCCTGAGATAATTTATTAACTAGTAATAAAATAATTAAAAAAAATTATTATTATTAGTATAATTAATTCTAAATAACCAAGACTTAGTATTAATTAAAGTAAATCTTTTTTTTTAATATAGATTTTATATAAAATTTCTTAATCTAGATACTAAGATTAATTTTTTAAAAAACTACCAAGTAAGGAATCTACAGAAATAAATTAAAATAATTTTTAAAAAATTTTAAAAAATCTAAAATACTACTAGTTTAATAATAATCTTAATCCAAGAAATTTAAGAAAGATATATTAATTATTATTAAAATTTTACTTTCTATTACTAACTATAAAATAAGATCTAATTTAATTTAAAAAATATATTTACTAGCTAACTAAATAAGAAACTAAATTAATAAAATATAAAATTTATTATATTTAAAATTATAGGTATTTATACTTATAAATTAAATATATTTAAAAAAAATTTATTTAATTTTTTATATAAATCTATTTTATTTAATTATTACTAATCTTTTACTATTTTAAAAACTAATAGATTGGCAGCCAGACGTGGTTATTATAAATAATAATATTAAAAAATATACTATTAAAAAATTATTAATAAAAAAAATATTTCTGAAAAGAAGTATTATTATAAAAAAATATTTTTAATTAAATAAATAGGATTTGATATTCTAATATAGAAATTTATATAATATTTTCATAATATAAAGACTTATAAAAAGTGGGGGATATCTTATTCTTATAATTTTTTTTATTTTTTTTAAAATTTTACTATGTGATTTCGCTCATAATCACATTATTTAGAGAAGAAAAATAATTAAAAAAGATTAAATTTAATTAATTATTTAAAACTAGAATATTATATATTCTAGCTTATCTAGTTCTAAGACTATATTAAAAAAAATTAATAAAATAAAGACTTCGTAAAGGGGCTCTCCATGAGAGATATAAAAAAGTAATAATAAAATAATTAAAAAAAAGAAATAAATAACTAGATCCTATTTATACTAGATAGTCTTTTTTCTTTAGTGAATTAACTCTTTTCGAACCAGGCTTTATGTCTGACTCATTACGGCTTCTTAGCCCTTCACAGTAGATTATAAGTATTAATAAAATATAATTTTAAAAAATTATAAAATATAATTAAAAAATAAATAAATAAAACTTTTATAATTATTATTAATTTTTTTTTATACTAATTGAAGCAGCCCGTGTGAAATTCTAATAAAAATAAAATATAATTTAAATAAAAAATTTTATTAGTATTGTTTTTTCTTTAAAATTTTAAAATCTAAATTAAAATTTATTCTAATTAAATTTCTTTATAAAAGAATAATTTTTATCAAAGTGGCCAGCTTCTAATAATATTTAAAAAATTTTAAAATAAAAATTTTTATTATTTTATTTAATACTATTAAAAATTTTTTATAAAGAAACTAGAAGTTCTATATACAAGTAAAAAAAATAAAATTAAAAATTTTTTTTAAATAATATTATAATTTGATAAATATTTTTTTTAAAAAAAATTTAATATACTATCTCTATTTTACTATTATAATTATAAGATTTAATTCAAAAATAAAAACTTTTTAAGTATTATTTTTTTTAAAAAAATAATAATAAAAGAGTTACAGATCTCCCGTGATTATATTATAAAAAGTCTAATTAAAAAATTTATTATATTAAATTTTATATTTTTTATATTTTTTATTTTAATAGCTTAAAAGTCTGGAGAAAGCTTTTATTTTTATATAAATTATTAAAAATTAAATATTTTAACTAAAAAAAACTTATATTTTTTGTTTTTTATTAATAAAATAATAAACCACCTGCGTAATACTAGAATTTTTATTAAATTTAATATATAATAAAATTTTTATTAAATTAGAATAAATTTTATTTTAAAAAATCTTATAATTTTTAGAACACGACATAGCCTGTTTAAATATTAAATTCTTTTATTTAAACTTATTAATAAACTTATTATTTTAAAATAATCTATTAATAAAATCTTGATAGAGTACTTAAATAAATTTATTATAATTTATATTAATAATATATTAATTTATAATAATAATATAATGAAATATGAACTGCACATATATTTAATATTTAAAAAAATATAAATTATAAATTTATAAATTATTATTTATAAATATAAGTTTTATATTATAAAAATTAAGTTTTTTAAATTCATTATTATTACTCATAATATTCATGTGGACTTGATAAAGATTATAATTATTATAAAATAAAAAATTTTAATAATTATACAGGGAATTTAATTATTTTTAAACTTTTATAATTTTTTTTAAAGATTTATTAAAATTTATAATAAAATAATATAACTTTTGATATAATTAATTTAAAAAATATTATTTTTTACTAGGATCATACTTATACTAAAATTTTTAAAATATTTAAAAAAATATTAATCTTAGTTTTTATTTTTATTTATTATAATTTTATATTTTTTATTTATGTTAAAATAGATATTATTAATAAAATTATTATAGAAATACTTTTTTAATCAATAAATAAAATTTAATATTTAATAAATTATTATTTTAAGATTATACCCCCTGTGAAATATAATTATAATATTTATAATAAAAAATTATTAATAATTATTTATATCTTAAAAAAATAATAGCTAGATTTAAAAGAACATTAATATATAAATTATTTTAATATTTCAATTAATTATCAAATCTTGGAGTATTTTATAATTATTAAAAAATTAAATATTTATTAAATATAATAAATTAAATTTTTTTCTTGATATTATTTCTTGATTTAATTTTATTTTAGGAAGTATAATACCTTAATAAATATATTAATTTATAAAAATAATAATAAATAAATTTTAATATAATATTATAAATAAATCTTATTACTTTTAAAATATTTAAAGAACAGAGTATATTTTTTTAATAATTTTTAAATTATTAATAGTTTTTACTTCCGTGGAAAAATATTTATAAATTATAAATTATTTTTTTCTAGATTTTTACTAGAAATAAATTTATTATAATAAAAAAAATATATTTTAGAAAATAGACTTTTACTTTTTAATAATTAATTAGTAATCTTAGATAATAAAAATTTATATATTTAATTATTAAATAAAATTTATTATTAATTATTATTTACTTATTTAGACTGAATAAAAATATCAGATTTTATTAAATATTAATATTACTAAAATATTTAAAATCGAGATATATATTATTATTTAAATAATTATTTAATTTATAAGTAAAAAAATATAAAATAAATTTTTTTTTAAAAGTTTTTATAATTTTTACTAATTCTAAACTATCTAGAATAATATTTATTAATAAATTTTTAAATATTTCTAAAGAACTACTATAATTTTAATATTATATTTATTATAATAAATTAATGAAGTAAATAAGTTATCTTAATTCTATATATAAAATTTATATTTATATAAAGTATAATCTAGTTGTTTCTTGAGTAAGTATATTTTTAATTAAAATTTTTAAATATAATTATATTAAATTAAAAAAATAATTTATATTAAAATTCTAGAATAAACTATATTATATATTATAAAGAAAACTTAAATTTTTAATAATATATTATTTTTAAATTAATGAATAAATTAAGATTATGAACTAGTATTATTTATTAATAAGTTATTAGAAGACAGCAGGTCTGTTAATAAATTTAAATAAAAAAACTTAATATTTAAATAAGTTATATTATATTTTATTGGAACAGGTGGTTAGTCAGTAGGCGAGCGTCACATGACCTGCGGTCACGTTGGCCATGGAGTTATTGTTTTTATTAAATCTCGTAGGTAGAACTGTTCTAGCTATTATTTATAAATATTATATTATTTCTTTTATCTAGTATTTTTAATAGGTTATAAACTTGGTAACTCAGTGTGAAGTATTATTATTTTTATTATTCTAATATTTTTTAAGTATTTAATCAAATATTTTTATTTCTATAAGCTAAAAACAGGACTTCTTTAATATAATAATTCTTAAATATTAAAAATATGTATAATATATATCTATTTTTATAAATTATTTCTAAAGATTTTTTTTATTCTATTAATTATATTTGATCCTTACTTCTACTAAATTAATATATAGTTTTATAACAGTGTTTTAATAGTTAGAATTATAATTAAATCTATATTAAAATTATAAAAATAATTATAAAAAATAAATCTATTCTTTTCTTATATATTAGTAAAAAAAATACTATAATAATAATTATTATAATTTAAATAAATTATATTTTAAAGAAGCTGCCCGAGAGGTTAAAAGATATATTAAAATTATTAAAAGAATATAAAAATTATAAAATATGAGATTTTAAAATAAGATAAATATTTAAAAATATTAAATTATAAAATATAATTAATAAAATACTTGCTAGACCTCTACTAATATATAAATAATATATTATTTAATAGACTGTTTTAATCAACATATAAATTTAATTAGTATATTAATTATTAAAAAAAGTTTTTAAACATTTTATAGTATTAAATAATTCTAAAGAATATATAAATAATATATTTAAAATAATTTACTATTTAATTTTTAATTATAATTATATTTTTTATTAGATAGCATTTCTTAATCTTAAAAAAAATAATCTGATTTCTTTATTATATTATAATTTGTTAATAATTTTAAACAGACATTTATACTTTTAAAATAATTAAATTATTTTTTAATATTTTATTATATTTTATTATTATTATTAAAATAACTTAACTCTGATCTACTAAATCAGATTATTAATATTAAATTATAATTATCTAATAATATTACCAAAGCTCTTACAGAGACAGAACTTTTTAATTATTATAAAAATATTATAAAAAAAATAAATTTAATTAAATATATTTTATAATATTAATTATAAAATTTAAATCATCCACTAAATTGGATCCTAATAAAAATTAGTAGAAGAAAATAATTTATTTAAAAAAAATTAAAATATAAAAAAATATTTAAAAAAAATATGAAATTTATTACTAAATAATATTAATAAAAACTATAGTTTTTATAAGAAGTAGTAATATTATATTTTATATTATTAATATTTTATTTTTAATCTTTATTCTCAAGATTAGATTTTTTATATTCATAATATCTAGTTCTATAAAAGTAGGAAAAATATTAAATTATTAAAATTTAAAATCTTTATAAAGATTTTATATAGTTATATCTACTAATCTTAATATAAATAATGATATTCTTATTATAAATTTTAGTAGTATAATGATCAAGGATTTTTTTTAATTAAAAATTCTATTAAATATATAATATTAATAATTTTCAATATTTTATTTTAAATTATGATTTATTTATTAATTTCTATGAGTTAAAGCTATATAAATATTATTTATATAATATTTTTAAAGACGTAGTCACTAAAACTAAAATAATAGATTATATAATAGTATTTATTAAGATAAATAAATATTATATAAAATTATATATTAAGATATATTACTAATCTAATTTATTTTATAAATTATTATCTATTTAATATCTCTGTAAGGACTTTGGCATCTATAAATTAATAAAAATTATATTTTATATTTTATAAATAATAATAAAATTATAGATTATATATAAATATTATAAAAAATATTTTTTATTAAAATTACTAACCCTGGGATTAGTATGGTGGTGTTAAATTTTTTATTATTATATAAATAATATAATTATATAAGATTTCATTAAATTACTTCTATTATAAAATCTTATTAAATTTAAATTAAATATCAAAATAATATACACTATAAAGTATATTAATTAAATAAAATAAAATATTTAATATTTTATAATCTTATTTGATAAATCCTAGATTCCACAGAATTCTAGTATATTAATATTTAGATAATAAGTTTTATCAATTATAAAAAATATAATTATTTTTTAATTATAATTATTAACATTATTTATTTTATTTATATCATTTTATTAAAATAGAAGTTTAATATCTCCAAAAAACTTATTTAAATAAATATTAAATATAAGAATACTATTAATTATTATATTATAATGAGATATCCTGATAGAGATAAAAAATTTAATTATTTTAAAAACTAGATAATTTATAAAAACTAGATAATTTATAAAAAATATAAAATTTATATTATTATTTTATCTTCCTAAATACTTGAAGCAAATAGATAATTAAAAGAATATAATAATTTAATTAATTAAATAAATAAAATTATAATAATTGACTCAGGCCTATTAAAGTATTTTTAATTATATATTATATATTTTATTATTTAAATTATAAATTACTTTATTTCTATTAGAAGTGATATTATGAAATTTTTTATATATAAATATTATTTTTTTTATAATTTTTTAAATTTTAATATTTTACTTAATTTCTTGTATATATTTAATTATTAATTATATATTTATATATCTATTAAGGACTGTATAATATCTAGAAAAATAAAACTTTATATAATAATAAATTATTTTATTAGTTTTAATAAATATAATAATTATATTTATTATATTTAAATACTAGAAATTAATAAGATTAAATACTCTAAAAATATCTTATTTTATAAAAAAGAAATATATAAAAATAATTATAAAGATTTTAATAATATAATTAATAGATTATTATTTAAAAAACTACTTTTAGAATCTAGAGAGTTAGTTAAATCAAATAATATTTTTTTATTAAGATATTTCTAATATTAAAAAAATTATAAATATTTATAAAAATATTGATATTATTATTAATGAAATATAAATAATTTTTACTTCTATGGAGTTAATTAATAAATATTTATTATTTTTTATTAAGGATCTTACTAAATATAAGACTAAATTAATTAAATATTTAATTCAAGATTTTTAAATTATTAATACTTTATTACCTGAAGATATTCTGGTAATAAGATAATTTTAAAAAACTATTAAAAATAAAACATTTGTTTAGTTAGATTATGAGCAATTTATTTTAATTAATTAAAATATTATAATTTTAAGATTAAAGTATTATAAAATTATTATTTTAATAATATATATTAAAATTATAAAATCTCCTTTGGTACTATATTAAAAGTAGATAATAAATATATAGATTAATAAAATTAAAAATATAAGAATTTATAATATTATAAAATGATTTTCTAGTATCCATGTAATCTTAAATAAATAACTATTTAATTTTATATATATTAAATTATATATAGTAACTACTAAATACTAGATAAAAATTATAATTAATTTTTTATTTTAATTATTAATGAGATTACTATCAAAATATTTTTTATTATAATAATAATTAAAAATTTTATTTAAAAATAATATAATATTATATTTACTTATTTATATATTTAGATAAAAAATTATTAAATATTTATAAAATAATTAACTAGATATCATAAAGATCGAAAAAATAATATTTATAAATTAAAATAAATATTATATAATCTTTAATAGACTATATTTTTATGATATTATATTTTTAATAATACATTATAAAAAATTGATTTTATTATCTTATTTGAGGATTTCTATATTTATTATAAATTTAATATTGATTTTATAATTTATATAAATAATTCAATTATTATAGATTTATATTAGAATAATCTTAATAAGATTAAATAATATTTTAATGAAGTATTTAATTTAAAAAAATTAAATAAATCAAAAATCTTTCTTAGTTATAATATATAATATAATTATATAAAAAATTAATCTTTTTATTTTGATAAATGTATGTGGAAGAATCTTTAATTATTATAAATATATAAAATTATATAAAAATTATTTTTTTAATAATACTATTATAGTGCAAGACAGATCATTTAAAAATAATATTTAAAAAAATTAATATTTATAAATATTAAAGTTTTACAAGCTATTCAAATTAACTAATAATTAAAATAAGATCTAATTTATAATAATTTATTTTTTAATTATAAAAATATATAAATTTATTTAGAATTACTAATTTTAAAGTATTAAAGTTAGTATATTAATATATATAAAATATAGAGAATCTTAATATTATACTTATTTTTAATCATATTAAAAATATTAAAGTGTATATAAATATTACTTATATAAATTATAAAAATAATAAATTAATTAAAAAATATATTATTTTTTTATTAGAGACTCTATCTCCTGGTTTTTAAAAAAGTAATTTATTATAATATTATTTTTAATAATTATAAAATATTATATATATAATATAATTACTAAAAACATTTTATACATAAAGAAATTAGTAGTAGTATTTAATTTTAAAATTTTAAAAAATAAAAAGATCTCTATATTTAGTGATATTATTAATTTATTTAAAATATTTAATTATAATATTTTCATTCAGTCTACTTGTTAGTTTAATAACTATTCTTTATTTATGGTAAATTTTATTAAAAAAATATTATTATAATATTCTATATTTTTAAAAATATTAATTTTATAAATAAATTCACTAAGCTATTAGAAACTAAAATATTTTAAATATTTAAAAGTTTACTAGATATAAAGATATATCTAATAATTATAAAGTTAAAGATAACTCTAGATAATAATATTAAAAAAATATTATAAAATATATAATATAATACTTTATTACTTGATTAGAAAAGTTATTTAATTTTAATTTTATTTATTTTGAAACTCCTGCTCACCTAGGGGGCTATATTAAAATAGATAGTTAATTAGTAGATAAGCATAATATAATCTATAATCATGTTAGCCACGGAGTTATTATTTTCATTGCATTATATAGATAGAACTATTCTAGTTATTACTTATGAATATCATGTTGTTTCTTCTACCTAGCGTTCCCAACATATTTTAAAAATTATAAGATCTTTTAAAATAGAATCTATTCTAATCTGGTGGAAGTCTTATTATATATTAAATTTAATAAAAATTTTAATATTATGTAAGTAGTCTATTATCTTATTAATAAAAAATAAAAAATATAAAATTTTTTTAATTAAAATATTTAATTTTTAATAATTTATATAAAAATAAAGGCCTCTTCCAGGATTTTAAACCATTAAAATAAAGAATATAAAAAGTATAGAATTTAATATAATAAATTTTTGAACTTGATTTTTTATAATATAATTATAAAAAATTTATAATTCTTTTATTATTATTTTACAAAAAAAATAATATTTAGAGGATTTTTATTTTTTAACTAGATTTTATAATTATAATACTGGAATAGAAATAATATATTAGATTTTTTTTAAAAAAAATATTTATTAGATTATAATATTACTTAAAAAGAATCTTTTTAATTTTATTTTTTTTATTTATATATAAAATCTCTAGTTTCTTTATAAGAGTCTTCTTAATAATATTAAATAAAGTAATAAAGATTTCTACTTTTAAATTTTTTAAATATTATTAAAAATTAATTATTTTAATAAAAATTAATTTTTTATAAGAGAGTCTGATCAGGACAAATTTTAATTTTAATTTTAAATTTTTAAGAAAAAATAATATTAATAAAACTTTTTATTTATATTATATTTTATTTTATTAAAGTCTCGCATGGGTTACTTTAATTAATATAAAAGAAAATTAATAATAATTATAAAGATTTTAATTATTCATTTTTTAATTATATTTTATAATTTTTTTAAATTATATTTTATTAATACTTATAATCTACTAGAGACTATTCTAGAATAATTTAAAAAATATTTATAAAAAATCTAGTTTTTATTTTATTTTTGAATATTAATTAACTCAGCTAGATTAATTAGTAATTTAAATAATCTAGTAAAATATTATATTTAATAAATTATATTTTTTTAAAAATAATATTATATCTTCCCAGATCTAATATAAGAAAGAAAATATTTAAAAATTAATAATTATTAATTATAAGATTTAATTAAATTAGATATATTAAATTAGTAATCTATTTTTTATTAAAATTTATAATTAAAATTATTTTTTTTCAAATAATATTAAAATTTTAAAATATTAAATTATTTTAATAATAATTTAAATATTTATCATCAAGTAGGCATTGGCTCCAGAATTAATAAATATATAAATAAAAATAATAATATTATTTTTAAAAAATAAAATAATAATTATAAAACTATTATTATTATTTTTTAATAAATTTTATAAATTTATTATATTTACTTGAATTTTTGATTTATTCAGGATAGAGATTTTTTCTAGATATTATTTTTCATTAATTCAAATTTTTTTAAAAATATTTTTAAAATTTTTATTTATATAATTTTTTTTAGAATATTTTTTATTCTGATAACCAGGCTTTTTATAATAAAATTTTTTTTATTAAGATATTTCTAATTTTTAGTTCTATATTTAAAATATAAATCAAAATCTTGGAAGTAGTGTTCTTAGAATTTAAAATATTAAAAGAAATATAAGAATTATCGGATTTATTATAAGTATTAATAATAGTAGTATTATTTTTAATATAATTCTTTATTAAATTATTAATTAAATTTATTTTTAATTTTTATGTATAAGTTCTAGTATTAGCAACAAGTGTTATAAATTTTATAAAAATTAATAAAAATAATTTTTAAATATTTTAATATATTTTTAATATTATTATAAAATTAGTTATACTTAGATAGAGTCTAGATAGTAAGTATCTTTTTTTATTATTTTTATAATAACTAATAATATAAGTTTTATATATTATTAACATAATAAATTAATTAATATTAATTTTTAGCTTTTAATATATAACCAGTATCTAGTTTTTAAAGAAAATACTTTTTTTATTATTAAATAAAAATAAATTAAAGATCTTTATTATTTTTTTAAATTTAAAAATGATTATATTTCAAAAAGTAGTTAGAATCTAATAAATAATTTATATTATAAAAATATCTTATTTCTTAATAATATTATTCCATTCTTGAGTAAAAATTATTATTTTTTAATTTTATTAATTTTATTTATTAAAAGAATTATGTCTTTTAATCTCTAGATTATTAAAAATCCTTAGAAAAATTTTAAAAGTTTATTTTAAATTTTTTTAATATTAATTATTAAATCTAATTTAATTAAATCTATTTTCCCAGTCTAGTTTATCAGGTAATATTATAAAAAGTTATTAATTATTTTTAAAATTTAAGTTTAAATAATTTTCTCTAGCTATTTTATTACTTTATTTAATTAGTTAGATAGGTCTTTTAGCTGTTAGATATTATTAAAATATAAATAAAAATTATTAATAGCTTAGTAAGAGCTAGTTATATATAATAATAAAAAAAATAAAAAATAATACTTAAAATTATAAGATAGTTATTCAATATAATAAAATAAAGTTACATTAGTGCTAACTACTCGAGAATTTCAAATATAAAAAAAAGAAAAAATAACAAATATTATAGGCGCTCGCTTGAAGAAAATAATAATAAAATAATTAAAACAAACATGGTTACATGATCTTAAACAGAGCTACCATCACAGATCCTACCCGTGATCATATTATTTAAAGAAAAAAAATAATTAAAAAAAATTAGATTTAATTAATTATTTAAAATTAAAATATTATATACTTTAATTTATTTAATTCTAAGATTATACTAGAAAAATTAATAAAATAAAAAATCTTTTCAGAGACTTCCCATGGAAATATAAAAAAATAATTAAAAAATAATTCAAAAAAAAGAATAAATAATTAGATTTTATCTATACTAGATAATTCTTTTTTTTTAGTAAATTAATTTTTTTTAAACTAGACTTTACATTTAACTTACTATAGCTTCTTAGCCTTCTACATCTGTCACTCGCAGCTTGAAAGCATCGGTGAGTGGTATAAAGATATTGCTGTCATCTCTGCTTGAAAGGAATATTTTGATGATGCTTGGAGAGTCGGTGATTTGCTTCAGGGCATCCAAAACATCATACCGGCCCTGCTGTTCGACCTTATCAACCCCGTCAAGGACGATTGTAGCTGGGTTAGACTCCAGGATGCTGAGGATTAGATTGGCGCACCGGAGCTGCGGAACATCGAAACCATCGAGCCGGGCTTCGGCAGCCCCTCCGTTCATATTCCAGAGAGATTTGCTCGTGTACCTACTTGGTAGGTCTGTTTATCGAGCATTGTGAATTGCCTCGTTATGCTACGCATAATATTATCCGCGTCCGCTCGGCCTCTCCCAACTTTGCTATCGCCATAGTAGAAGAAGGCAATCGGCGCTGCTCGCACATTCTGGGCTTTTTCCGTGAGGAGGGAATTAATTACTGCTGATGCGAGGTTGGGTTTGCCCACATCCGGGAATACCATGCAGTAGAAAGACTGATGACAAGCTCGATGATTTCCAGGATGTAAACTGGTCATGGCGCAGCAACCATGTCGTGGAGTCTGGCAGTCTCATGCTGGAGTGGCGGGCATGGTGAGAGTCACCGGAGGAATTTGTGGAACTGTTGCTCCTGGAGTGCCTTGGTGTAGATGGCCGACGTATCGATCAAACGGCTTACAGGCTGTTGGAGTCACTGGGCAGGTTCCATGCAACGATAGATAGCCAGGCAAAGTATCGCCCGTGGGCCCGTGCAGGGCCATACTGATATTACAGGTTTCTTGTATAGCGACCTTATGTCGACTGCAGTCGTGGGTATTCAGTGCCCAAAGATATCAATGAGAATGCATGATTGGAAGGCTGAGGTCCAGATCCGCTCTTAGTGACAGCTAATTGGAATCCATCTCAGCGGCTCCACTCTGGCTTTCTCCGCAGGTGGTCCATGATAGCGGACACGGATGGCCTCCCGATGATACTCGGCACGAGGCCGTCATCCATCATGGCTGCAATGTGGAGCCTCCCATCAAGTCCGAGGCTTACTTGTTGCCTTCCTGGTGGAAGGCACGTCATAAGCGAGATACGGGCTTTAAACAGGATCTACTGAAGTAATCATGACCAATCCCCGCCGGGGTGTTCAAGCTCGGATCCTTCAGCTCTTCGGTGGATATCCGGCGAGAATGGCACGGTTCGGGACCGATCCTAGCTGCGTGCGAACCAATGGGGCCACGGGATTGAAGATGCATAGTCAAGCTTAGCCTACGCTTAGCCTTGGTCTAGACTGTTCCCGGTTCGGCACTCGTTCCGCTCCACATGGCCCCTGGAATCAGGATCGGTGGACTGAGGCTAAACATCTAGGGCTCTTGGCCCTCCACTTGGGCTTCCTCCCTTCCCAACTCCGGCCCCGATGACGCGTCAATCGTATTTGATGCAGGTCTGGCCGTGAGACTATCGAATCCGGAGAAAATGTCATCCGCTCGTGGCTACGAACCAGTAACTCGGATGCAGAGATAGCTTGAACACCGCTGCCAAACTATAAAGGGACGATACCCCGGTGGATAACCAACAACATACTCTCCACTAACCTACTCTCCAGTACACCATCGCTCAATCATGAAGACTTCACTTGCCATCTCTGCCTTCTCTGCTCTGGCAGCAGTCACCAGTGTGACTGCCAGCCCGCTGCGTCCCCTTGGGGAGGTGGTCAAGCGTAGCCCGGATGGCAACTTCACTCTGTACGATTACGGCGTCACCGCGAGCCCGATCAAGCTGTTCTACGCGGATGGTGAGATCATCCACTCCCTACTCAATCCTCTCAATGTTAATGCAAACAGGACTCGCCTACTTCGGCACTGCCTCCGACTGGACCTCCGGCTCCGTCGTGACCGACGTGACCAGTTAGTATCCCATCCCATCACCACCACATCCCCATACTAACCCCCCGAACAGTGACCTTCAGCGACGGCGAGATCTCCACCGAAGCTCTCACCGACGGCGTGACCCTCCCCGATGACACTCTGTTGTACATCCGTCCCAACGATGACGCCGTCACGGAGGTCGGGTTCACCGGCGACAGCACCCCCTCGGACGCCGTCACGGACAAGTGGATCTGGTACGGTGCGTGGCTGATGTACGAGGATGATTCGGGGGAGCTCTTCGACACGTTCTACGTCAAGGAGACCGATGTCTCCGGCGTGTGGCAGCTGTATTGGGTTCCGTCGGGGGTTTCGAGCAGTGGGTATACCGATGCGAATGTGCGGGATATTGCTTAAGCAGCACTGCGACCCTGGGTATATGTTATGAAGAGATATGGCGTATAATAGACACCCGACTGAACAGCTCAATGACACACCAGGATGTATCACACCCCCAACCAAAGCATCAAGCAACTGGCGGGTTCACCCGCCTCGTATTCGTATCTCGTCACCGACCCGCGTCATCCCCAGACTCACAACAAAGAACCAACCCTCACGGAAGTGAATCCCAGCGAATCCGACTACATTCTAGTCTACCTGAAACACCAATCTCCGAACAAGACAATCTAGATACATAACCCCCCCCTCACCGCATCTCAGCAAGCTTCTTCCCAAAATACCGTTCCACCTTTCCATCCCCACTCCCACTATCCAGGGCCATCATCCCCCGCAACCTCTCCTTAATACCACCATATCCCACCCCCTGTACAACCATCCCCAACGCCTCCACAATCCCCCTCTCCACGACCTGAATCCTATCCTTCGGAATACACTCCGTATCATGCTCCAGCCTCATCAGAATCGTGCGTTCCGAAACGGCACAAAACTCCACCAGCAGTGCGAACTTCGATCCCTTCGTATAAGTCACCAGCGCGTCGAGCCCGTCGACAGGGACCCGGGGCGAGGTGCGATCGTCGTGGAAGGTGACCATGACGTCTAGTAATGGGTGGTTGGGGAAGTTGGTTTTTGATGCCCCCACGGCGTCGAGGAGTTGGGTCCAGGGGATGGCGTGCGCGATGGCGGATTGGCTGGATCGTTGGACGGCGCGGATCAAGGAGTTGGGTGATGTGGGTGGAGGGTCTTGTGGGGAGGGGAATTGGATGCGGATGGGGATCGGTTCGAGGAATAGACCCACGGTGTCGAGGTCGTCTGGGCCGCGGTTGAAGTATGGTGCGCCGAGGACGATGTCCGTGTCGTTGCGGGTGGTCTGGAGGGCGAGGGCGACGGAGGCTAGGGCCAGCTGGTGCAGCGTCACGCTGTTGGTCTCGGAGAATCGGATGGCGCGGGTGGCGAGGCTCGGAGGCAGTTGGACGAGGTGGGTTTGGCCGTTGTAGGTGGAGCGATGGGTTAGGTTGGGGATGCTGTATTCCCGGTGGCTGGTGGGGTTGGCCAGGTATGTCGTCCACCAGGCGCGCTCTGTGGCCGTGGCTTGCGTGCTCCATTGCGTGGTGTCGTGGTAGTTGCGCTTCACCGGGCCGAGACCCTCGCCGCGGTAGAGCCGGACCACCTCGGATAGAATGAGCTGCAGGGTGGTCAGATCGGCGATGAGATGGCTCATGGCGACGAGCATCATGGACCGGGAGACAATGACGCGGATCGGATGCTGGCGGTCGAGATGGAAGGGCCGGTTGGCCTCGCGCCAGAGACTGAAGCCGTGGACGCGCATCACCTGGGGACAGTATCGGGCGTACGTGCGCCGCGGGCCGTGGCCGCGATAGTCGAGGTGGGAACGACTGCGGAAGATGTCGTGGCGGGCCAGGACGGCGTTCCAGCAGGCGATCAGATGGTTGGTGTCGACTTTGGCGGCGTCGATCTTGCAGGCAAAGGTGACGTTGAAGGCCGAGGTGCCGAGCTGCAACTGGTATTTTTCCAGCCATTCGCGCTCGATGGGAGAGACCGTGTTCCGACCAAGGGGTTTGGTGTGGCTGTCGGGGGGAGATCTTTGGGCCCGGAGAGTGTCGACTGTTAGGGCCAGGTCGGATAGACTGGCGGATTGGATGATGCGCGGCACCGGGACCTTGACGCCAAAGGTCTGGGAGACCGTGCTGGCGAGGCGCAGCTGCATGAGCGAGTGGCCGCCCAGCTCGACAAAGTTGGACTCGGGGGTTAGGGCATCCGCGTCGGAGCCGAGAGAGAGCAGGTCCTTCCAGAGCTCGGCCAGGGCCCGCTCGGTCTTGCTGGAGAGGGACCGTTTGACCGCGGGCCGGGCGACGGTGCACTGATTGGCAATCTCCTTGTAGTCCAGCTTGCCGGCGGGGGTCATGGGGAAGTTGTTGACCACCATGATGCGTCGGGGCATGGCATGAACCGGCAGGACCTGGGACATGCGCTGGCGGATATCAGCCCCATCGAGTGAGTCAGGCTGGATCATGGCAACGAGATAGTCGTCCTTGGGACAGATCGCGACGGCAGTGCACTCCGGAATGGCTTGGGCCACGCGGATCTCCAGATCGTTGAGGTCCGTCCGGTAGCCACGCAGCTTGATCTGGCGGTCGTTCCGACCCAGACACTCGACCTGGCCGAGTCGGTTAAAGTACCCTCGATCGCCGGTGCGGTACATCTTCTCGCCTGGCCGACCACTGACAGTGTCGGGGAGGAAGCGCTCGGCGTTCAGCTCCGGCCGTCCCAGGTAGCCGTTGGCCACCTGCACCCCGGCGCAGTAGATCTCGCCGATGACGCCCGGGGGGAGAAGCTGCTGATGCTGGCCAAGGATGTAGATGCGCGTGGTGGGATTGGGGCCACCAATGGTAACGGGCTGACCGGGGCGCAGGCGTTGGATGGTGGCACCGCAGGTGGCCTCCGTCGGGCCGTACATGTTGTACAACGTCGTGGCGCTGGACCAGACATCATTGACGTGCTGTGGCACCGGCTCGCCCACCAGATAGACCGTCCGCAAGTCGGGGAATTGCTCTGGAAGAAGGACCTTGGCCACGGAGGGGGTCAGAATGGCGGCGTTGCTCTTCTTCAGGTGAGCAAATGGGTCGACGCCATCGGCCAGGACCAGCGTGGCGCCATAGCAGAGGGCCGAGAAGATCTCGTGGATGCTGCCGTCAAAGGCGGGCGACATGAGCTGCGAGATGCGCTGGCCGGGGGCGGCAAAGAGGCGGACCTCCAAGTCTTTTTGAAAGGCCACGAGGCCGGCGTGGTGGCACATGACGCCTTTGGGTTTGCCGGTGGTCCCGGAGGTGAAGCACAGATAGGCGTTGTCCTGAGGCCGGGGAGAGGGCCGGTGCCGGTGGTTAGGAGTGTCACCCGGGCGACCAGCGGTCAATTCCGTGACGGAGAAACACGCGTTGCACGCTGCTGGGTGGAGATGCTTCTGTGAGGTTGCGGGCGTCAAGTAAAACCTGCCACCGGCGGTTTGGAAGTTGGTGTTGCGAATGTGATCGGGCAAGCCGGGGTCCTGGGCGGAATAGACACCACCAGCTTTGAGGATGCCGAAGATGGCGATGATCCAATTGATGGACCGGTCGGCAAGCACACACACGACCTCCCCGGGATCGATCTGCAGCTTGGAGGCGAGAACGCTGGCCCGTCGATCCATCTCGGCATAGGTCACTTGGGTGCCAGCTTTCTCGACGGCAATGCCGTCCGGGGTCTCTCTGACGGCGCGTTCGAAGAGGGTCACGAGGTCGTCGTGGATGGAGCAGAGGGAGGTCGACTCGGTCTGGCAGTTGCCAAACTGCATCAGAGTCGTCTTGCAGTCGTATGTCAGCAGATTGGCCATACACTCTTCCATGGTCTGCTCGGAGAGGAGCAGGTGCACCGCATAGCGGAAGTGGTCTGCCAGCACTTGGATATCCTCGCGGTGGACCTGCTGGGGGCGGTAGCAAAGGCGCAGGGTGCCATTGTACGTCGTATATATGGACAGCGGGATGTCAGGCACCACCCGGAACCAGGGCTTGCCAATAGGCCGCACAGAGTGACTGTCCGAGGCCTCCATCTCAAACTCCATGGCCAGCGCCGACGTAAAGTCGCGGGTGTATCCGTCGTCGGGGACCGAGCTTTGCACCGCCGCCAGCTGGACGGAGTGAGAAAACACTGAGCGCAGGTACTCGGTGGTTGACAGCTTCCGATCGATGAACACATGGAAGGGCAGGACGTTGATCAACGGGCCAATGGTATCCTCGACCCCGGGGATGGGGAGGTTCCGGCCAGAGAGGACCGTGCCGAAGACGACCGAGTCGGAGTCGGTATAGAGGGAGAGCGCCATGGCCCATGCGGCGTGATACCAGGCAGACAAGGAGACGCCGGTCTGGCGGGCACGAAAAGACGCCTCCGCCAGGGGGATGGTAAAGGTGACATTGTCGATTCCAGCGGGCATCTCGCCCCGGACGGGAGGGAGAGCGGGTTCAGCGGCTGGCTGGGGATGCTTCTCGCGCTGCTGCATCCAAAACTGTTGGTGGCGTTCGCGATGCGCGTCTTGGAAAAGACGGAGACGGTTGGCAACGTCGCGGAAAGGTGTGCCTGCAGTGATGGCCCGGCCGTTGATGATGTCGCGGATCTTGCCATAGATGAGCTGGCCAGACATGCCATCGACAAAGGCATGGTGGACGCGCCAGATGACGGTGCTGACCCCCAAGGACGGTAGGGTGATGACGTCGAACGAGCACTGGATTGTCTCGGGCAAGACATCCCGGGCCAGAGCAGCATCGTATGTGTCCTTGGAGTCCACCACCTGCTCGGTCCATCTGAACGGCGCCGAGACTTTACAGTCTCCAGACTCAAACGACATGCGGAATATGGGCTCGGTCTGGATGACCGTCTGCCAGGCGGCTTTGACAACCGGCAGATGCATCGTCTGGTACGTCTCGAAGAAGCTGATGATATTCGACCCGGGGGCTTTCTCGTGGCTGTGAAGGAAGGACATTTGCATCTCGGTAAGGACGGTGCTGCAAGGGATCGTGGCCTCTGTCTGGGGCTCTGCAAGGTCAGTCTGCCCTGCCGTTACGGGATCAACGATAGCAGAGGCAACGAGATCGGCCATGCTGTCACTCAAAAGGATCGACTCCATCGACAGCACAATGCCATCTCTCTTGCACGCCGAGGCCAGCCCCAGCGCCAGGAGAGAATGGCCACCCTGGTTGACAAAGCTGGACTGCAGGTCCACGCTCTCGACGGGGAGTTGGAGAAGATGGGCGACGTGGGCGATGATCTGCTGCTGCTGCTGCATGGTGCGAACGAGGGATGGCAGTCCTCGATGGGTAAATCTGGTGGATTCTAAACGATTGAGAACGAGTTCTTGAGTCCCACGGCGTCGGGTTGATGATGCCATGAGGATGTGCCTCGCTTTATGCAGCTGTCCTCCACCTCATTTCTGGCACTCGACACATCGACCTTATTCATCAGGCCGCAACTGCCAGGGGCACTCCCACGTGGCAGGATCTTGAGCAATCATCGTCCGGGTAGTTGGCGGAAATGAGACCCGCAAGGTTCACACACGAAGCCTCTTGGCTCGAGCTGAGTGATGCGATCTCGATCTGCTCGTGTTGACTGCAGCACCTACACATCGGATCCGACGCGGATCCGGCAGACTGAGGCTGTCAGTACAGTCTGCAACTGTCGAAATGCCCTTATGCCTATAAATAAACCACCGATGTCTTTAGATGATCTCCAATCCATTCAGCGCCCCACAATGCCTCCTAAGATTGCAATCATCGGCGGTGAGTCTGCTCTTTTGTCTCATGAATAGGCTGACTTTTCAGCTGGACCGGCCGGTCTCACTCTAGCTCGTCTCCTCCAACACAACAGCATTCCTTGTACTGTCTACGAGGGGGAGGAAAATCGCCATGCCCGCACTCAAGGGGGCTGTCTCGACCTCCACGAGGGCTCTGCCCAGGTAGCCCTACGGGAATGTGGCCTATTCGACCAGTTCCTCGCCGTAGCCCGTACCGAGGGGGAAGTCCTCAAGATCTACCAGCCCGACGGCACACTGCTTCTCGACGAGGGCTCCGACTATGGGGAGAAACGGCCGGATTCATTTCATGGCCGTCCGGAGGTAGACCGGGTGAAGCTGCGCAACATGCTCATTGACTCCCTCGAATGGGGCAGTCTCAGGTGGGGCCATAAACTCCAGAAAGTCACCACCGAAGCCAGCGGCGCCCGCCTGCAATACGACTTGCACTTTGACGACCATGTCGAAACTGGGATTGACCTTGTGGTGGGCGCCGACGGAGCCTGGTCCAGAGTGCGCCATCTCCTCACCGATACCCGCCCCCTTTTCTCGGGCATCACCGGGGTGGATGTCAAGTACAGCGCCATCGACCAGGCGGACCCGGCTCTGGCCCAGCGCGTCGGGAGGGGCATGTGTCTGACCCTAGGGAGCCACACCACCGTTCTATCCCAGCGCAATGGGGATGGCTGCGTCCGGAGCTACGGCTTCATGCGCCTTCCCGAGGACTGGCACACGACGTGCGGGATCGACTGGGCCCAGTCGCAGCAAGCCAAGCGGGAGTTTGTCGATCGGTACTACGATGGGTTCAACGAGGGCGCCAAGAGCCTGATTCTGGATGCAGATGACGATATCGTGCCCCGTCCGATGTACATGCTTCCCATCGGGCACAAGTGGCAGCACCGCGCCGGGTATGTCTCCTCCTATCCCTCCTCCCACCGGTCATCGTATTGACCACTGACCGATCTAGTGTCACCCTGATCGGCGACGCCGCGCACCTCATGACACCATTCGCCGGAGTGGGGGTGAATGTGGGAATGGAAGACGCTCTGGAACTGGGCCGAGCCATCATCGCCCGCAAAGCCAGCTGGGAGGAGCCCTTTTCGGAGAGCATTCTCTCCGCGGCGGTGCGGCAATATGAAGACGCCATGTTTCCCCGTGCCGAGGGCTATGCTCGCGAGACGTGGATGTACCTGAATCTGTTCTTCAACGAGCGGGGTGGACATGCCATGTGCGAGCACTTTGCGCGGGCCAAACAGGACAAGCAGGCCAAAGAGGCCAAAGTGGCTTCTGCTGAGGAGACCGGGGTTGCAAAGACGGTTGTGGTGGACGAGGATGCTATTACTGTAGAGTAGTTGTTCTTCTATCTAGAGTGTAATACACACCACCTGGGTGACTTTGAACCTCCGATTCCATTCAGCGATCTAGCCCATCACGCCAAGGTCCCACGTAACTCCCTCGCTACTGACTACCCTTCTAGCTCCATAGACTCCGCGATAAAACAACCCAGGAAATGAACCGTGCAAAGAACCGGGCCAGACCCAACTTGCTAGCCTTTCCTTCGGCGAGTTTCCCCCCCCCATCCCCATCCCCACCACCAGACCCAACTATCGAAATGTCTCATATCCTCAATCCAAACTAACCTCTCAACGCCAAACCTAACTTTGACTTTATCTTCCCGCCATCATGCCCTTTCCTGGGTTTGGGTGATCTCCCGCGCAGGGCAGGAAACCTTCCTAGCTTGGCTTTTCCCCCAACTCAGACTCAGCCTCACTGTTTCTTACCGAAAGTAAAATTAAAATTAAACTAGTGGAAGGTATCAGCTGACGTCGTACATCAGGGATAATAAAGCTAATCTATAAATACGGAGCGGACAAGGGACAGGACGGGATAGGACAGGGGTGGGGAGACAAGCTTTCGTATTATCCGATCATCCCTGTCTGGTATACCCATCCCTGCACTTTTACTCTTGATGCGGTATGTAGGGTACGAGGTGGTCGTATACACATACCTCCTAGGTTAAGATGGGGGGGCTGTAGGGTATACGGTGGTCGTATACAACACATCTCCAAGTCAAGACGGGGGATTAATAGTGGAAGGGTTACGGGATGGTAGGAGGTCGAATGCATAGGTTACAACTATCCTAGTAAGTAAATACAATCTGCCAACAAACCCAATCCCCCAAACACGGTAGCAAATGTGCACTTTTCCCAAACTAATAGGAATACGGCCCATCCATCTCCCCCGCCATTTTGCCTTCATGTTTCAAAATAGCCGAGATATTCTTCATTCCGCTCTCATGGAAAGCTGCAAAATCTGTCCAGAGTTAGCACAACAATTCCCACTGTAGAGAAGAACAGAAGAACGGGACATACCATAAGGCGCCGAGAAACAAGCGTAAATATTCCACAACATGTAGGTCCCATTCTCCACAGCATGAACATCAATCAAGTCCCAAGTACCGCCCAACTGGCCGGGCCTACCGCTAGTGGTATTGTAATGGAACGGCGCATCGGCCATTTGATATTTCTGGATCAGGCCCTGGTGGTCGGGTAGCCAGTCCTGCGTGGTCAACTGCACGGGTTAGCATGCATGTATGCATTCGCCGGATTTGTGACGGGCTCACCTCTTCGGTAAACGGAAACTTTCCCGAATCCGGCAGTTGAGCGATCAAGACGCGCTTTGCGCCGGGGGTGAAGGGATCTCCGATCGTTTCTACGGGGGTGGTTCCAAACCAGGCTGTGTCGAAGTCTATTATCCTATTAGATAGAGGGATACCGGGGATACGGGGGAATACCGGGGGGGGGGGGGGAGACGAACAGTTGGCGATGATATCGGTCAGATCTTCGACCGGCGCAGGATACGTCCCCCAGGTGGTAGAGTTCATGAAAAAGGTGCCCGAAGGACAGGCGCATTCGCGAGGAGTGGCGTCACAGACCGGGAGGCATCTGTAGCCTGGGCGGTGGTCCAGAGGCAGGGCAGATGCGGAGAGGAGGGTTGCAAAGGCAAGGAGGAAGAACATTGTCGCGACGGTTCAGAAAGTCGAGGGGGTAATTTCAGGTGGTAAGGTAGGTCGTAATGGAATTAGGAGGAGGAAAATGGTTGATTGATCCAGTTCACCACTGTTGGGGCGCCTTATATACTTGGAGAATTGCATGTGAACTGTCCTCATTATGGCCCCACTCGTTATCCTGTCGACGCTGTGCCTTCACCTACAACAGGTGATTTCAAGCGAAATGGAACGGTTGCGATGATGTCTCAGAAGCATCCCTCGTCGTGGAGGATACGAGGGGCGTTGAGATGACCCGTGGTGATGTAATTGTCTTGGGCCCAGCCACGGCCGAGCGGTGCGACCATTGGATGTGGGCATCGTTCTGCAGAGCGGCGGATATGAGATGAGCACGAAGCATCCGCGTCCGACCAGCCCTCTGAGGCTCTAAGTTGGATAGTCAGGGATAACCTTCGATGGTGACGGGGATACCACGTGGGGCTAAAAGGGGAACAGCCCTGAGGCAGGCTGAGCTGCAGCGCCAGCGCAGCCGCAGCATCGCTCCGCGCTCGGATCCGACCGGACCACCATCCTATGCCCTACGCCCTACTTTCTCCACGCTTTATGTTCACGCATTGGAAATGAAGATGCATCGTATGTTCTAGTGTGTTCCCTATTCCCGAATTCAACATGGATGCACCGGTCGTCACCACGCCAGACACCATCGAGATCCGGATGCAGCCCGAGCATTCGCCCGGTCCTCTCCCTATCGTGGAGCTGGATGAACAAGACTCTCATCAGATCCCCGGGGAATGGCCAGAGCCGCCAACGGCCAGACGGGAACTGGGACGCGCCGCCAGCCGGAGGAGCCGCACCAGCCGACTGAGTCGGCGGCTGAGCGTCTCCAGCGACATCTTCCAAGATGCCATCGAGTCTCAGGGTTACGGGGCTGGTGTAGGATCCCGGCGCATCAGCGGAGTGTTCCAACACTCCCTCATTGAGGGATCGACTGAAGAACTTGGTCCCAAAGAGCTGACCGAACAACTTACTGTGGAAGATCCATCCCCGACCCCCCGGTATGGCCCCCGCATCTGGGCCATTATGGTGGCCTTGTGCGTGACGAATCTGCTGGTGGCGCTGGAGGGAACGGTCATCTCGACGGCGCTGCCCACCATCGTCGACCAGCTGGGCGGCGGAGAAGAGTATGTCTGGGCCTCGACGGGTTATTTCCTCACTAAGTGAGTTCTCCCATCGTTATCGACCAATCTAATATCCTTAGTACTGTCTTCCAGCCGCTGTACGGGCAAATGGCCGATATCTTCGGTCGACGATGGCTGATCATGTATGCCGTCGCCATGTTTGTTCTGGGCAGCGGCATCAGCGGCGGGGCTGCATCCATGAATGCCCTCATCGCCGGCCGCGTCATCCAGGGCATTGGCGGAGGCGGCATCACCCTGCTGGTCAATCTGATTGTGTGTGATCTGGTGCCCCTGCGCGAACGAGGCCGGCTCATGGCCATTGTCTTTGCGGCCGTCTCGGTGGGAACGTCCCTGGGGCCCATTGTGGGAGGTCTCATCGTGGAGCGCACCACCTGGCGCTGGGTTTTCTACCTCAACCTCCCTGTCGGGGGGATTTCGATGCTCCTGCTGTTCGTCTTTCTGCAGGTGGGTCATCGCAGCGAGGACACATCCATCAAGCGACGACTGAAGCAGATCGACTACGGCGGCAACCTCATCTTCATCCTGGCCATTTCCTTTATTCTAGTCGCGCTGGCATACGGCGGCACCTTGTGGCCGTGGGGGTCATACTCGACCATCGTCTCCCTGGTATTTGGCTTCTACGGGGTATGTGTCTTTGTATTCTACGAGCAGAGCCACTTTTGCCGACAGCCCACCCTACCGATGCGCCTCTTTTCTCGCCGCACCTCGGCCACCGCATTCACCATCACCTTCCTGCAGTCGATGCTCACCCTACTGGTCATCTACGTCCTGCCCGTCTACTTCCAGGCGGTTCTCCTGGCATCTCCGATCCGCTCGGGGGTCATGATGCTGCCGACGGTGCTGGTGCTGGTGCCCGCCTCGGTGGTCAGCGGGGCCCTGCTGTCCAGATTTGGTCGCTACAAGCCCTTTCACTTTCTCGGGTTCGCCCTTTTTACTCTCGGGTTTGGGTGCTTCATCACCCTCGACGCATCGTCCCCGGATGTGGCCTGGATCATGGTGCAGTTTGTCGTCGCCGTAGGGTCCGGCTGCTCGCTGAGCACGCTGCTTCCCGCCGTGCAGGCCGAGTTTTCCGACCAGGACACTGCTGCGGCTACTGCTGCGTGGGCGTTTGTACGCCAGTTCGGAGTCGTCTGGGGGGTGTCGGTGCCGTCGGCCATCTTCAATGCCCAGGTGGAGCACTATCTCCCGCGGATCAGCAGCCAGGATGTCCGGCAGGCGCTGAGCGGGGGAGCGGCCTACGAGCATGGCACCAAGGAGTACATCGCTTCGGTGAGTGATACAGTGCGGGAACAAGTCATGGGGGTCTACTCGGATAGTCTACAGGTGGTGTGGATGTTTGCGACGGTGATTTCGGGGATCGGGTTGCTACTGGTATTTCTCGAACGGTAGGTCCATGCCATTCCATCGGTGTTGATAGTTGATACTAATGTCTCTAGGGAAATTCCACTACGCACGCAGCTGGAGACGAAATACGGGCTGACGGAACGGGGCGGGGATTCATCGAGTGGGGAATAGCAGGGCATAGAGTTCTTCAGGTGTTTAGAGTTGCGTTAGCGTGTTACGATATGATGATACTTTGCTGGGTGATTTGTCTTTGCTAGTCGGAGTTTATACTTGACAGGTCATATCTGCTCGTACGGACACTCTTTAGGTTTGTTGCTGCACGGGCCTCTCGGACTATCTTCCCCTCGTAGTCACTTTGCTTTTGCGGAGAGACGTTCCCATGGCCAGACGCTGCCTGATGGCGCTTTCACTCGCTGAGCTAGACTCATCCCTGACTGTCTCGTATTGCGTTGTTTCAGCTGCGTTGCTGGTGATGAATCAACTCCGACGTCGGATCCGAGGCTCTGCCTGGGCTTTTGATTGTCCTGTATGCCGTAGTCTTCGTATATGACAATTGAGGGTCCAGCCATTGGAGCAACACGCGTGTCATCATGAATGCCACATCCCTGACCGCGGTTGTTCTCGTCCTGGTCGCCATCAAATTCCACCCTTCCATCCAGCATGCGATCAATCGCTTCATCTCCGCTATCATTCGAGTAAGCCACCCCTGAAATGGCTGTACCTCGCTGACTGCCAGGCTCACCTCGCCCGACGCTATCCCGTCCACCATGTCGACGACAACACCCCCCTGCCCACCCTGCCGTACCAGTGGCCCGACGGCCAAGGCGACGGGGCCAAGTTCCTGCACGGCCAGAGCAACTCGGAGCGCTGGGAGCGTCAGTTTGGAGCCATCTATCGCCTCTGGTCCGGCATGAACCCCGAAGTGTCCGTCTCCCTCCTTGTGTTATAACCCGACTAACCATCCCAGGGTCCTCACCCGTCCTGAACATATCCAGGCCGTCTTCAAAGACTCGCACCAGCATCTCAAGGCCAAGAACAACAACTCTGGATACCTGCTGGGCGAGCTGCTAGGGCAGTGCGTGGGCCTGGTCAGTCAGGAGCAGTGGCAGCGCGTGCGGGCTGTCATGGAGAAGCCCTTTCACCGCAGCGCCTCGACGACATATCTCCCGTTGATCCGGCGCCGCACCGAACAATACTTCCAGGAGCTGTGGGAGACGCGCGATCTGTCGCGGGGACTGCTCGATCCGGCCGACGATCTCAAACTGCTGCCTTTCCTGGTAGTAGCCGAGATTGTGTACGGCCGGTTGGCGCCGGATGTCGAGGCCGAGCTGCGTCGCCTGGCGCCCCAGCGCGAGACCCTCATGAAGCATGTCATCCAGGGCGGATTGTCCCGCTTCAGCTGGTCGCGTTTCCTGCCCACTCAGGCCAATCGCGAACTAGCCGCTTTCCGGCACCGCTGGCTGGCCTTTAACGAGCTGGCGCATCGCCGTGCCGTCGAGCAGAAGCTGGACGCCCCCATCATCGACTTTTTCGCGGCCCGCGATGTCGGCCAGCTCACCACCCCGGAGCTGCTCCACACCCTCGACGAGATGCTCTACGCCAACCTCGACGTGACCATCGGGGGGGTCAGCTGGAACGTAATCTTCCTGGCCGCCCACCAAGACATCGCCTCCCGCCTGCACCAGGAAATCACCCACCACCGAACCTCCTCCTCCTCCGATCTCGACACCTACCTCCTCTCCAACACCACCCTGCTAGCCGCCTGCATCGAAGAATCCGCACGCCTGCGCCCCCTCGCCGCCTTTTCCGTGCCCCAAGCCATCCCCACCCCGCGGACCATCGGAGGCTACCACTTCCCCGCCGGGACGACCTTCATCATCGACTCCTACGCACTCAACATCCGTAACGCGTACTGGGGGGATGATCGCCATGTGTACCAACCGGAGCGGTTCCTGGCCAGGAATCCGACCCAGGCGCGGTATAATTTCTGGCGATTCGGGTTCGGGCCACGGCAGTGTATGGGCAGGTTTGTGGCGAGTGTGGTGATTAGGTTGGTTTTGGTGTATTTGGTGGAGGGGTATGAGTTGGGGATGGTGGGGGAGAAAGGAGGGGTGGAGGAGTGGGGGCGGAATGGGGAGGTGTGGATTAATCATCCCGATATGAAGGTCCAGTGTGTGAAGAGATCTATGTGAATAGAATAGGGAATGTTGGATGGGATGGGAGGGGGGGTCTTCAGATAGAGTGTCTGGGTCGGGAGCGGGTGCAACCAAGCCTTCCATGGCACGGGGCTGTCACGTGGCGGGTCTTTGTCTATGTGCCCTTGTTGGTTTCAAGGATCAGTACTCCGTAGAGGGTTGAAAAATTCTTGTTGAAGGGATGAGTGGAAGCATTCGTGGTAGTTTGCTTGTGGAACGAACCCTAGATGTCCATGGAGGGGCATTGAGAACTCCCTTTGTTAGACCTACTTGACAATATAAGTAGTGTATTGGGAGTTGTAAACCCTCTCTTTTTCTCACCTAACATTCATTTCTAGGTATGCCTACTGCTTCAGACATCTGGCGGGTTGCTTGTGTTGCTCATTCCCCCGATGGATATATATTTCCACCCAACAACCAAATCACTACACAACGCAGCATGTATCCCACCCCTGTACCCAGCCACAGCACCCCTGGATATAAATAACATATCCCTGCCTTTCACCACCCGATCCAACAAAGAATCACCCACCCATGTGCATCCCACCCATGGTTGCACCATGGTTCACCCGCTCGACCAGTTGAACCCCTGACGGAGATAACCTGAAGGAGAAAGAAAATGCCGACCGGTGCACTGCTGAATCAATGCTGAATCACGGTCGGACAATTTGCTCTACATTTGGAGGGTGAATATGCGGGTGGCCACGTCCGGAGACTCGTCCGGTCGGATCCGAAGACTGCTCCGGACGACCCACCCGATGGTATATAGATCCGGCCACCAGCACACCTGCAACATTGAATAACGCCAGCGGAGTCTCAATCCTTCATTTCATCTATCAGCATCCTCATACAATACCATCATGCGCGTCCTCGTGATTGGCGGAAGTGGCCGGTGCGGCAAACTGGTCATCGACGAACTGCTCACTCGAGGTAACAGACTACCCTCCCTCCTAAGGATACAGCTAACAGCCCAGGCCACCAGGCCACCACGCTGGCTCGCAAGCCCGATGCCCTAGGCGCACGCCCCGGGCTGACCATCATACAAGGTATGTCCACTTGTCCCTCCGTCCAATTGGAAACTCACCTGACCAGGCACCCCCACGAAACTCGACGACGTGCGCCGGGCCTTTGCAGCCGACATCCCTCACGTGGTGATCGTGACCCTGAACGCCCCCCGGGCCAGCGACAGTCCCTTTGCAGCGCCGATCGCCCCACCGCGCCTGATGGCCGACTGCAACGCCAACGTGGTGGCAGCGATGAAGGAATTCGGAGTGCGCAAGACAGTCATCCTGCAGGCATTCGGGGTGGGCGACTCGTGGGCCAACCTGCACTGCGTGCTGCGCCTGCTGATGAAGAAATCCAACATGTCGTACCAATACGACGACCACAACGAGACGGAGCGGGAGGTGCGGGCCAGCGGGGTGGACTATGTGCTGGTGCGGCCGTCGCGGCTGGTGGAGTCGGCGGAGACGTTGCCGGTCAAGGTGTGGCCGGACCATGGCAAGGGCGTGCCCATGATGGCCAGCACGAGTCGGTTGAGTGTGGCGCGCTGGCTGGTGGATGCGGCCGAGGGCACGGAGTGGGATAATTCGACTCCAGTGATTACCAACTAGGATTGGGGTATTGGCATGGGCGTGTATGTTTAGATTTACTGCAGCGCATGAATGAATTTCAGCATAGTGGCGCGGCTCGTAGAACCACTCTGTACATCAGGCGATACGAGGATGACGGCAGCGCTGAGCTACTCGTAGTAAGTACAGTAGTGGCCCGCTGATTGGCTCGGGATCAACAAAGAGCCTGCGCAGATGGTGCCTGTGGATCCCCGAAGCTTCCGACGAGTGGGTCGTGGAGCTGGCCTTCCCCGTTGTTTGTCACCGTCCGTCCGAACTAGCAGCCTTTCACTGCCTGTCAGCCAGTCATCCTGCAAATGTCCAGTCACTTGCTTTCTTATTATTCCCCCACGGCCCCGGACTGACCATCACCTCCAGCATGAACCCGCCCGGCCACGTCTCCCCGCCCGAGCTGGGGGACGGCTCCCTCACCCGCAAGCGCCCCCGACCCGTGGTGTCGTGCCTGCGCTGTCGCAAAAAAAAGCTCAAATGTGATCGCGTCTTGCCTTGTGAGAACTGCTCCAAGGCCGGCTGTCCTACTGATTGTGTCTTTCACCCCGATGGCATCGATGGGCTGCCCGACCAGCCCAACTCCAAGCGCGTGCAGCTGGGGAATCCCGACCCTCCGCTTTCTGCCGAGCGGATGGACCCGGCCAGGCCAGGCATCGGCCTCCTCGAGGACTTTCAGCAACGCCTGGCCCGCATCGAGGACTTGCTCGCCCTCAAACCCCTCCATGCGTATGCCGGCCCGCTGAAGGATTTCCCCCGCGAGACGAGCTCCCCGACCCGCCAAGCCACCCCCGCTGGCCATGCACCGCCCTATCCCGGGACCCTCGTGGTCAAGGGCAAGGGCACGCGATCGCGCTACCATGGCCAGAACAACCGCACCACCTTGTTGCATCAGTTTTCCGAGGCCCGCGCGTTCATCGAACGCTGCACCCGCGATTCCACCATCCTGGGCCTGGCCAAGGAGGTGCAATTCCTCCAGAGCAAATCCAAGCTGCCCATGAGCTCCCCCGAGTCCATGCCCGATCTCGACTATTCCCCCGAGTTGCTGCAGATGCAGGCGTCGCTGCCGCCCAAAGCGGTCTGTGACCGGCTGGTGACTCTGTACACCACCAACTTTGAACGCACCCTCCGCATGTTGCATGTCCCCACCTTTCTCCGCCAGTATGCCGACTTTTGGGCCACCCCTGCCCAGGACCACGACCGCTCCGTGACTTTCTTGCCCCAGCTGACCGCTGTGCTGGCGGCCGCGCTGCCCTTGGAAGATCCGAATTTTCGGTTGGAGTTTTCCTCCGTGTGGGAGTATCTGCAGACGCCCGCCGTCAACCTGGTGCGCGTGTGGCTGCAGAAGCTCGGGCGCAAGCAGCGCACGGAGCTGGTCTCCTTGCAGATCGAGGCGCTGGTGATTCTTGCCCGGCGATTACGGCTGGCGTCGCAGGAAGAGCTGTGGCGGGCCACTGGCACGCTCGTGCGCTCCGCCATGGTGGTAGGGCTGCATCTGGATCTCACCGGGAATAAGCAGCTGTCGGCGTACCAAATTGAGCTGCGGCGGCGTTTGTGGATTACCATTGTGGAAATGGACCTGCAGACGTCTATCGCATCCGGCATGCCCGTGACCATTCCTGACCTGGACTTTGACCCGCTCATCCCGACCAATCTGAACGATGTGGATTTCGACGAGTCGACCACCGAGCTGCCGCCGGCCAAACCAACACACGAGTGGACCGACACCCTCGCCCAAGTGACCTTGGCCTCCTCGTTGCCCCTGCGGATTCGGGCCATGTCGCTCGTGCGGACCTCCAGCCCGGGGCTGGATCTGAGCGAGATTGTCAAGCAGGGCCGGCGGGTAGAGGAATGCCTCCGACAGATCCCGGCGCCTTTGAAGCTGGATCCCGCTCCGATTCACGGGGAAACCCCAGGGCCGGCCCTTTTGTTAAATCGCGTGCTGCTGGACGTGTACATGCGCCGGCCGCTGCTATGTCTCTACCGACCCATCGTCATGGGCGACAGCCGCGAGGACCAGCTGTTCCTCGAGATCGAACAGGCCTGTCTGGAATCATCACTGGTCGTCCTGTCTTATCAAGATTACTTTGACCCCAACGTGGCAGACCTGGACGTGTTCAAGTCGACGGCGTACTGGGACGTCTTCCAGCTCTTCTGCAAAAACGACATTCCGTGGGCGGCGTTGAGCGTATGCGGCTACATGAAGCTCTCCAACCAGCAACATTCGGCCGGGCAGACACCAATGCCCACGGCCTTTTCTCCGAGTATCCCCACGGCCACCCACACCAAAGCCAGTCTCACGCGGGTGGTCGAGAACACGCTGGACGGACTGACGCGGACGATTGGCGAAACGGGCAGCAACATCAAGGACGTGCTGCTGCTGGCGGTGGTGCTGCAATCGGTGCGAGCGCGGGGCTCGGCCGAGCTGAAGGAGCGGTGGATGCAGCAGGGGGCGGTTAAAGCGCTGTCGGCGTGTCGCCAGCATCTGCTGCCGACGGTGGCGCAGCAATCGTTTGCATTTAACCTGGCGGACTTTGCCCAAATGGTAGTTTCCCTCCCTTTCTCATGATGAACGCGCTAATGAAGCAGCTCCAAACCACGCAGCCGATCTTCCCGACCACCACGGATCCGGGCTACACGCCCGGGACGCAGCCGCAGCTGCCGGAATTCCTGGCGGAGTCGTCAGCCCTGGCGACCGAGTTCAACAACTTCCGGGGGGATCCGTTTGCGTTGGAGGATGGGTCGTTTGGGTGGAATATGTGATGCATCTAGCGATTGATAGAGTGTACATAGACAACCATATGCCAGTATGCCATGATCAGTAGTCATGCTCTGAGTATTTGGGAGCTCCGCAAACTACTTGTGCAGGGCAGATATTCCAGATGTATAGGATAAGCAACCGATATCAACGTCATGCATCGTCAGTGTGTCGGAGATACCCAAAGGGGAATGCCCGGGGATGCTCCGGATCCGAGTTCGGATCCGGATGCCTCCTCCCTTCAAGGACAAGATGAGATCGGGCATCCTGAGACTTGAGAACTATATAAATACCGCATCACTCAGCTCATCACATCAAACTCACCACCATCAGCATCATCGCATCAGCCGAGTACAGCATAGCTCGCATCGCATCGCACTACTCCACACTACCATACATATCATCATCCATTTCTTGCAAGTGACCATGTCCATCGACAACGTCGCCATCATCGGCGCCGGGCTCTCCGGGCTAGCCCTGGCCCTGGCCCTGCACCAACAAGGCATCCCCTGCACCATCTACGAAGCCCGCTCCGCCCCGCTCAACATCGGCGGCGCCATCATGCTATCCCCCAACGCGCTGCGCATCCTCGACCACCTGGGCGTCTACACCCGCATCCTCCCCGAAGCCTACTCCTTCGACCACCTCTACTTCCGCTCCGCCGACGACACTCCCCTGGACACGTACGAGTTCGGCTCCGTGTCCAAATACAATTACCAGGGCATGCGCATCTACCGACATATTCTCATCCGGGAGTTGTCCGCCATGGTCCACGACGCCGGAATCCTTATCCACTACCAGAAGAAATTCTCCCACGTCCGAGCCGAATCACCTACCGACGTCACTTGGGAATTCGTCGACGGAACCTCCGCCTCTGCGACGTGTCTCGTCGGCGCGGATGGCATCCACTCCAATGTCAGAAAGTACCTCTACCCAGACCTCGAACCACACTTCACCAACGCCGTCGGCGTCACCGCCGCTATTCCTACCTCTCAACTCGGCCTCACTTCAGAACCCCCCTACCCCCTCCCGGTAACAATCCTCAACCCAAAACACGGCGCCTTCGTCCTCGCGCCCCAACACCCCACCGGCAGCGTCTGCCTCATCGGCCGCCAAAAACACTCCCCAAACCTAACCCGTCCCCAATGGACCTCCCTCCTCACCTCCCCAGACAAGAAATGGTGTCTCGACTTCCTCCGCGAAAACACCTCCTCGTACCCGGAGATCGTGCAACGAGCTGTGTCGACTATTGATATCGAGACGATAAACATCTGGCCGTTTTATGTCGTTCCGAAACTGGGGAGCTGGAGGTCGGAGGGCGGGAGGGTTGTGGTTTTGGGGGATGCGGCGCATGCTATTCCCCCGTCTGCGGGGCAGGGGGTCAATCAGGCTTTTGAGGATATTTTTACGTTTTCTTTAGTGGTGGGGAGGTGTGGGGGTGGGGGGAATGGGAGGTTGGCAAGGGGACTCAAGGTTTGGCAAAAGGGGAGACAGGAACGCGTGGATAGGGTGTTGGGGTTGAATGCGCAGATTGATAGGCGGAGGATGCCGAGGCGGCCTGGTGAGGAGGATGTGAAGGGGGAGGAGGAACCGTTCGAGTTGGAATGGTTGTATAAGCCGGATTTCGGGGAGATGGTGGCGGGGTGGTTGGTTGTGGAGGGGTTGTGATTCATTTATTCACTTATTCATTTATTGGTTGTGTCGGTGGTTGGTTGTGTGGTTAGGAGATGGGGATGGGAATAGGATAAGGATTTCGCTTCAATCTGTTTCTATTTCTGCTTCGTTTTCCGGGTTATTCCTTGGTGAATTATTTATAGCTAATATATTGATCTGATGATTTCAAATAGGTTGTTCGTTCATAATACATTAACCATTGTGGTCTGGTAGCTTAATATGAATTTCTAGGGGGAATAGTGATATTCGGATGATTCGTAATAGATTGTGGGTTCGTAATACATTAACTATTGTGATTTGGTAGTTTAGATGAATTTCTAGGGTACATATCTGGTGGGTGATATTCGGATGATTCCCCGAGTTTAGATATGGTGTGATAAACATCCCGGGTATTAAATCATCCTGCATCGATGCTGAATAATGGTCCATGTACATCGACTAGTAGACTCGGACATGTCTACCCACCCACTCGTCTATCCGAGAAGGTTGGACTCGGATTATAGTTTGCACCGCATTACCCACAATAACCACAAGTATGCAATTGGTCCCTTCTATCCATTCCACATGGTACATACTACAACAGTACAAAGGATCGGTGGTACTCGGACTCGCGTTTCCTCGCAGGCCGTGGGCCCGAGACCGAGCTGACAAATAGGTCGCACCCGGCGTGAGATTCTCTACATAAGCACTATAGGAACGTCTCGTCTCGGCTCCTACTCATCAACAGCACAGCACAGCAATGGAAACCGTCATCGTTTTCGGCCCATCCGGGGCCGTCGGCTCGGCCGCCGCCCGCACCGCCCACCAACAAGGCTCCAAGGTTTATCTGGCCATGCGAGACACCACCAAGCCGGTGCCGGGTCTGACGGCGGAGACAGAACGCGAAGGGGGATTCGAACGCGTCCAGGCTGATTTCTCACACCCCGAAACTATTTCCTCCGCTGTGGCTCACAGTGCCGCCAAACATGCCTTCATCTATACGGATTTGACCTCGCCCGATCATATGCGAGCCAGTTTTACGGCTCTCAGAGACGCTGGGATTGAATCCGTCGTCTTGTTGAGCAGCTTCGGTGTCCAGGGGGATATTCGCAGCGTGTCGTCGGAACATGTCATTGCCTATGTGCACGCCCAGGCGGAGGTCTCGCTCCAAGAGGTGTTTGGAGTGAATGGCTATGTGGCAGTCCGGCCAGGCTTTTACGCGAGCAACACGCTGTGGTGGAAGGAACCGGTGCAAACCGGCCATGTGAAGCTGGCGTGGGCCAACGGGGCGTTTGAGTGGATTTCGCCCGAGGATATCGGCGGGGTGTGTGGGACGATTCTGGCACACAAGGCCAAGGGGATTGATTTGGTCTCAGGCGAGTTCGTCTATCTGGTTGGTCCGGAGCAGATGAGTGTGCGCGGGGTGATTGAGACGATTGGACGCGTGCTCGGCAGGGAGATCACGATCACCGAGGTGGATGAGGAAGAGGCTGTGGACAGTCTGGTCAACGAGTCGGGGCTGGCTGAGGGCATTGCGCGGTCTGTCCTTGGGCTTTGTCGCAGTGCGACGGAAGGATACTCGTTCTTCGACAGTCCGGTGTATGGGGAGTCGGTGGGGAATATTCAAAAGTACCTGCGTCGGTCGCCGATGAGGTTTCATGAGTGGGTGGAAGCGAATCAGGACAAGTTTAGGGCGTGATCTGTTGCTCGGGTTGATTGCTATTGGCAACTGTTGTTGGCATGCGCAGTCTTACTAGATGATATTACTGTTAAACCATGAGCAGCGATGATGTGAATAAACAGAATGAAGGAGGAATAGAAGAATTGGGGATTTTAACGTCGCTGAGCATAATCCTTGGCGGCACGGAGCAAAACAAGCATAGTATCATGCTGAGGCTAGGGAGCATACCGTACACAGAGCATAACTCGGAATCAATGACACATGTCGTACGCCACATCACGGCAACCTCATGAAGCAACACAACTCCAATCGTCAGGTAGTGAGTGGAAATTGAGCATCCCGTTACTGGCATCCCAGCTGTTCACTCACAGCTAACAAGGGTATGGGCTGGCGAAAGGGATGTCTGATGCGATGTAAGCCACAGATACTGAGTCCCCTCCTGTGACACTCGGTCCAAAGGCGATCGAAAATTCTCATCCGCCATCGGAACTCGGCGTCTCTGCATTTGGCTGTCGCCGGATAATCGATACGCCAGGAATGCATCCCCTCGATCCGGAGATATCTCCAGACACGCCTCTCGTATCCGCGCACTCTCCGGAATCGTGGTTTCATCAGAGCCGGGGATGATTTGTTCCCCCTCACATTCAATCTCCATGTCGGTCCGCAGGACGTGCAGCACCAGATTGGAATCATAGGGCCCCTCCCGATGCGGCCAGGCTTCCAGCATCTTGAGCACTCGCCGACGGAAATTCGTATCTCGGCACTTGAGAAACGTCCAAAACAGCCCGGCAATTACGCCCATATCCATCACCATCTTCGGCAGGCCCTCTCTCCCGTGTTCCGCCATTAAGCTGTCGATCACCCTCTCCGACAGGTCAACGATTTGGTTGAACTCGGCCAGGAATCCGTCGTATGTCATTTCTGACAAATTCAGCAAGGTACCTAAGAGAATGCCGAGTGTCACATGATGCAATCGCATAATATTGATGCAACGAAGGTCGCGCGGGCTCCACCCATCCCGCTGTGCGACTAGCGCTTCCAAGGCCACCCGGTGCCCCTTTAGTCGGCGGAGGAGATGATGCCGCTCAGCTGATAGGGCGAGAAAGTCGGCAGCATCCCCCTGAACCGCAAACTCGCAGCGGATCTGGAAGCTGTAAAGGATGTCTCCTAAGATCGGATCGAGGGACTCTTTGGCCCCCATCAGACTGTGAAGGGTGCGCTGTTCTTCATCGATCTCGGACTGATCCTCTGGGCGGAAGTGCATGGCCGAACCTGGTGGCGCGAAATGCACGGCCTGGACCTGTAGATGTCGAAAGGCTCCCACCAGGGCCATCTCCGTCCCCCCGGTAGGCATTTCCAATCCGCGTGCCTTGCCCCACGCCGAGACCGTGGCAGCTGACGGACCGTTCATGCCCAAGATGTTCAACCCATTCTGCAAATGCGCCATGGCTGCGGGATAATCCCCCTGGAGTAGTTCCAAGGTAACAAAGACGAAGCAACACATGAGCACCACCCCTCGCAGTTGCGGATCATTGGATGGAAGTCGTGTGTGGAGCATGGAAATGGCCCGGTTGTACTGCTCCAGCGCAAAGCGACGGAGCGGACTGTGGTGGAGGGTAATGTGTTGGACCTGGGCATCCTGGTGCATGGCGCTGAGGGCGACAACGGCATGACCGACCGCAGCATCAGCTTGGCTCATTTGCAGCACCAACCGCTGCCACACATCCGAGTGGAAACAGCTGGTGATCATAGGCACAGTCTGGGTGAGAAAAAAAGCAAAGCCGCGGCGTTCGTCAGGAGTCATTCCGCGCAGGTTGGTCGCGATACTGGCGGGCATCTGCAAGATAATGGACTTTCGAGTCCGGGCGGTGGCTAAGGGCAAGTGGGTCATGTCATAGCCGTCACATTTGCGCCCGGTAGAGGAGCAATTGTAACACGAGCCGGGAGCTTCATCGCAGCGAACATGGCGGATCCTGGAGTAGTCAGTGGATGTGGAGCAGTGGACGGAATCAGACGAGAGCACTGACCGGCACGTGCGACACCCGGTGCGGGCCCTCGGCGCAAAGGCCCGTCGTCTCTTTCGCTCGGACATGGTGTGCTGCCGGGACGGGACTGGAAGACGAGGGAGCTTTATAATTATGGATGGGGCAGTTCGGTGTCTGGTGTGTCCGGAGTCTGGTGGATGGGGTGTGATTGCTCTCATCGCCAGCTGCTGGTGTCTAGACTATCGGTGGGCCTGTCGAAGTCGAGGATCCCCACCGGCCGGGCATTCCAGGCATTCAGGCAAGGGGCCGGCTGCCGGGCCCGGCCAATCTTTCCCCACCGGGTCACGATCGCCATCGTCACCAGCTGAAGAACTTCTTCCGTCATCATCCCTGCCTAGTGTCCCAACAATCTCCTGTCCTCTTTTTGTTCCTGTCCAGCCTCACGATCGACTGGGTCAACTATTTGATCCTCGTGGCTCTAATCCAACTAGCCGGAATTCACCTCAGCTCATCCATGCTGCATCCTCGATCGGCCAGTCGCGTCGCCGATCAGTTGTGCCGATCCTGCAGAAGGGAGGAATCAGGATGAATAGTAGCGGTGTCTGCAGTAGGGGAGCTCAGCTCCATCTCCATCACCATTCTCCTTGATCTGGATGCCGATCTGACCAGCGTGCTTGCTTAAAACCCAGACCGGTCCTGCGATTGCCCCCGCTCGTCCGCTACGTGAACTTCCCCGCTCAGGCGCATCCGCTTTATTCTTCACCATGCTCGGTGACACTGCCACGTCGAAACATGTCAAGCCGCTATCTTACATATCCGCTGGCCCATGGCGGATCTACATATACACTCGGGATGGATCTGGGGTAATCACTTCCTCCGAGGTGAAACTGCAATGGCCATAGGTGCCATCCTGCCCAGCTGCTTCCCCGTCCAACGGCGAGTAATATCTCTCTCGCCATCGCTCGCCCACCCGAGTGCCCCTACCCAGGTCCCCATCATCCGATTCAGCGTCACTGAGGCTGTTAATGTCCACGCTGACCCCGGCTTTCGTCTGCGATGATGGCACAGGAATCTCCCCCCACTTGACCGGCTTCAGGGCATGCTCATCACCCCCCTGGGGATGACATGCGGCGCTGATCGCCGCACTGCAACTGCTCGCAATGGGCATGCGCGAGTCGAACCACCTCATGCTCAGGCCGAAGATGGTGCTCGTCATCACCACCCCCAGGATGACGGCAAACACAATGGCAATAGGCGCATACCCACAGGCAATGACCTGGTTTGCATACGATGCGTTCCCCTGCGTGTCAAACGGAATAATCTCGACGTAGAACAAGCTGGAAGACACCAGCCAATGGAGCAGCATCAACGCCACCATGAGCGGGACGCTGTAGCGATACGGGAGGCTCAGGTAGTAGGTCGCTCGTTGGGATCCCTCGGGCCAGGAAACCCGGAGCGACTTCCGTTGTGTCGCGTAGTCATCGTATTCCGCGGCCAACAGCATGTGGGTCAGCAGGTTGTTGTACAGAAAGTAGCCCACCGAGATCACAATCTGAGGACAGTTGGCCAGCAGAGCCATCGAGATGACCGACGTATGGGGCAGCATGATGACGGTATACGGCGTGGCCGAGCCGAACCCGAGGTTCCAGAGAGCCGGGAGGCTCCAATCCTGGCCTTCGTTCTGCAGACCCCCGATGGCGAGCGCCAGAAGATAGCCCCCCACGCCGAGGAGGAGCAGGCAACTGTACATGTCAGCAAATCATCCACCCCACGAAGCGACAACCCACGTACACGCTGATGGTCGTGATCCATTGCCCAAGTCGCACGGCCCGCATCCATCGCTGGCGAGGCGGGAGCTTAGCCCACGCCTGGGGTTGCGATGCATTCTTCCCCGCCACTCGCCAATACTTCTCCCGACGGGACTGCCACGGCTGCGGGCCGGCGGTCAGATTCGACCGCGAGAGCAAGCCCATCCGTTCGGTGGTGGGATCGGGTCGGGTCAAAAACGAGGCCATGGCATCCCCGACGGTCAGGAAAATGTCCTTTCGATCGCACCGGGCCGTTAGCAGCATGCACAGGAACTTGATGACGTTGCAGGCGATCACCACCATACAGATGGTCGGACTGAATTGCAGCTCGCAGTGCTCCGTGGTCTTCTGACTGAGACAATATTCCACGGGGTATGCTGTCTGTCCGGTGCTGGTGGGGATGAGGGTGGTGCTAAAGTCGGCAGAACATGCCTCCTCGTCGGTGGCCTGTAAACGAACCGCCTGAGCCCAAGTGCTGTTCGACCAATTTGTAACATTGTCCAAGGACTGCTGCAGATGATACTCCGTTGGAAAGGCTTGAAGTTCCGTCGCAAGACTATCAAAGTCGTATTCCAACGACACGGGCCACTCGCCGTAACTATTCATTTCATAGAGGTTAGGCACCTTCCCATTGATGGTCGCCGGGCCACGGGGCAGGTCGACGGTGGCATTGACCACCGGGCCCGACCAAGGGACTATTGACGGGACTGCCCAACTGTCGACGGCGCGCAGCAGCCTCGATCGGGTGCAATAGTTATCCATATCGAGCTGATCGCAGAGCCATTCAAAACTATACCCGACGCTGTCCCCATAGCTCGAGGGAGGGTTTCCCACGTCGACCCACTGCAGGGATTCGTTGGCGACGGTGAGATTGCTCGTCACCAAAATCAAGGTGCCCACATCCGCCGGGAAATTCGTCAGGGTCCTTTCGAGGCATTCCTTGCGGGTCAGATTGTTGAAGTTGGGAAGGTCGGCATAGAAGGTGGTCATGTTCATGGCCGTGTTCGGCTCAAAGCACTCCCCGTACGAGGCATTGTACTGGGCCGGGGGACGATCAAAGCCGAAATTGGCCGACGCCAGCACGACATTGTATTCCTTGGTGCCCAGGGCAAAAAAGACGGCGGAGTTGTATCTGCGGTCATTAGACCCGGTTCTTCAATGATTGGTTCTGGCAGGGGGGGGGGGGGTCTGGCATACATCAGATGAATTGGCAGGGAGGTTGCCGCAAGCAGCAACCACAAGACCACCCGGAACCGTCCGGCCCAGGCGAGATTCCGCGGGCTCGCAACCCCGATATGGAGCCACACGCGTTCCTCGTGGGCGCGGTCGACCTCGGTGCGGGAGGGCGCCGTCAGGCACTGCATACAGTAGCTACTGGCCCCGAGGACGATGGTGCTGAGGACGTTGATCAACAAGTGCAGCCCCGTCGTCCACGCCTTGGCTCGGCTGCAACTGCCTTCGTAGATGGTGGCCGCGGTCATGGTTTGCTTGCCATGGCGCGCGGACGACACGGCGGTCGCCACGAGGGTCAGGATGATGTTCAACAGCAGGACGCCAAAGGCGGCATAGGCACAAGTCAAAACTCCTGTCACCCATTTCTTCTCACTGCGCCGGTAGGCGGAAGGCTTCCAGCTGGGGATGGATGTGACGCGAGTTGGGGTACAGGAACTGCCGGCCTTGTTAGTGCTTATTGGAGATGCAGGAACCAGCTCGAGCTCCGGGTCCGCCTTCCCTCGCCCGCCGCCACGGACCCGACGATATTGAATGGCCTGAAGCGATGGCCAGCGCCAGAGGCGTGGGGTGCCTGGTAAGAAACCTCCCATCGTGCAGGGGTGGCTAGAAACAGGCAATGTGGCGAACAGAAAGTGCGCGGCTGAATTAGGTCTCCACTCGGCACACGAGTAATAACGCTAAACCTGTTTCAAATGTAATTGGAGGATGGGCTATTCTACATATAGGATAGTGTCTTATCCAAATAGTAAATCTGTCCTACATTGTGGACAGCCGAACGCCAAATGATTTTCAATTTCATCAATTTTCTCAGGTATTGGCTTATCGAAGATGAAGCCTTCCGCCTGAGGCTGACAACCAAATGTGCGAAACACGGCGAATTCATTGCCGTTCTGGCTTCTGATTGGCGCATTATTCTTACCAACCCCGTTTTTTGTTGGCAGATTTAAATGGTCGTAGATGATTGAATTGAGACATTCCCAGCGCCCACCCCGCCGGATAGTAGTCTAGGACCAATTAAATCATCTTATGCCATGTTCCCAGAAAAAGCCTCGTACTCGGTAGTACTTTACCGATGCCATGAATATCCACTCCGTGTGCCTCTATTCTGCAATCCGTGCACCAGTGCGGAATCAGTCCACCGCTGGCAGTCTATCAGGTACTACCGCTTATTCTAGAAAATAATATGAGTCTTCAGCAACTGCGGGTGGATACGAGTAACCAATAACGGGCAGAATTCCAAGATTAGTGATAAAATTAGCGATTTTGATGCACCGGATCACAGTACAAGGCTCTCCGCTATTTATAACAGAAGCATCGCTCCAGGTGCCCAAAAGAGCAAGAAATTACGCAATTATAGACGTGCTATTGGATTGGCCATTTATCCATAATATGTTCTAGCTACTTGGGCTCAGCATCTGCTCATTCACCAATCAATATTTTGAAAGATGACAAGTTGAGATGCTGAGCCCAGAGTAGATAGCTGTGCGGTTCATGGGAATGATGTTGGCTCAGTATCTTCTCCGATCGTCGTCCTCTTGGCTTCGACCTTCGAGATAAGACAGCCAAGATTTATACCATTCAGTTGCAGTAATACTATCATACTCTCCTTCCTATCGCACGCACCTTGCCTTGTGTATATGAATGCACACTCCGACTGTGAGAGATGAAAATGTCATTTCAGATAGACCTCTGGAAGGGTCGGTCTAATGAACCCTGGGTTAGTGTAAAGGACAATTAGGCTGGGCTTCTAGATAATTAACTGTTGCATGCACGGGTTTATGCTACTCCATTCCATGCGGGACCGACCAAGCCGGCTTGGCAAGGCTTGTGTGATCTCTGGCACGTGGCGTGTACGATAAGCCCATGCGATGCAGCACTGGAACATGAACATCTGGCCCAGTCCTATCCTGCCTTCAGCAAGTCGCGCATGCCCTCAACAGCACTCAATACCGCCATTAGTAAAGGCCAGCTGGGAATTCTCCGGCGATATCTTGACTGGGGTACGCGAGTGGATCATCCAGTAGCAACGGCAGCACTATTTGGTCACGACGAGATCATTATGCTTCTCCCGAAGAAGGGTTTTGATATTGAGCAAGAGGGTTCCTGGGAACACCTCTCCGCGTGGCTTGTCTGATGGGCCACCGTACCTGTGCTAAAATAGTGTTGGATAATGGTGCTGATATAAATGCCTGTGGAGCATTTGGTGATGCACTTCAAGCTGCTGCAATGAATGGGCATCTGTTCATTACTACTGGTCCATAATGCGAAAGTAAACAACAACGGGGGTTATTACGGTACTTCCCTTCAGGCAGCTGCCTACAGGGGTCATTTCCTAGTAGTGGAGGCTTTGATTGCTGCTGACGCCGACATTAGGTATCCAGGGCGTTTCCGAGACGCCTTTCATGCAGCATCTGAGGCAGGAAGAGACAAAAGCATGACTTTGGTTATTGAGGAACGATACAGGTTTTCCGGGCGCTCACGCAGACAGAGGGCGTACGAGCGCCCTTTTCCGAGTCGCCACCTAAGTCCACTACGAAGACTATTAAAGGATCAAGACGCTTCAGCGGAGTCTGAGTGCCCTCTTCCGCCCTCTTCTAAGTCCATGATGACTCTCACTTCACCCGTTCACGACTTTGTGGACGGTTATAAAGTGATGCGACGGCCTAGGGGTGGAGACACGAACATCCCACATGCTGCCTACACACAAAGCTTCAACCCTTCTGCTTGTTACTCTGACTTGGATGAGAACAATGTTTTGGAGGTTGCAGCGTCCAATAATTCAGAAGCCACTGTCAGGTTAATTCTGGATATGAAAGATGAGCTGAGAATCACCGTTCAGCTTTTGATTGATCGACATGTGGATGTCAACCTCACCGGCCACTACTTCGGTACTGCACTGCAGGCTGTGGCTAGGTTTGGACATTTGGGCTGTGTCATGCGGTTACTAGATGCTGGGGCTGATGCTAATCTGCTTGAGGGCTCCCATGGGACACCACTGCAGGCTGCAGTTAAAGGAGGACACATAGATGTTGTTCGTGCTTTGATCAGTCGTGGCGCTGATGTCAATATATGGCGTGAGCCGGCGCATGAAGACAAACCGAAGAAAGACTCATGCTATGAACAGGCTGCCTTCACGCCCGCTATCAAACTAGCCAACAGCCCGGCCATGCTGGCCCTTCTTGAGCAGTCAGGGGCATATAGGTATTAAGTCCTGTGTCATTTCTGGGCCCAGATTATTGCAATTGGCCATGAACTTGCCTACAAGTTGTTTGCAGTACACGAGGGAGCGAGATGGATTATTTTACGTGTGCGGACATAGGCCCTAATGTGAGCATAGGCCGGCATCAAACTCATGTCTGCATGGTTACAGTTTGTTTGACAAAGTCAATCCTTTTGAACCATAAATACGTATCCGTTGAATATTAACACCATACCCTATGTAGTTGAATAAGTTGCCATAAAAGCACGCATACATGACCATCCAACCACACACTTAACCGACCCCAACACTTCAATAGGAAAATTACTCGGATCATTCCCCTCCATACCCCGACTAGCCATCCGCCGCACATGCGTCTGTCGTTGTCGTTCCGTAATCTCCTTCAGGATCCGGGTCGGCGAGAATTCATCATCCTCCGAAACACCCATCGCCTCGCTGAGATCCAGACTGGCCCCCGGCCGAGCCAGGAATTCCAGTCGCAATGCCTCCTCGGCCAACGAGGCAATCCAGTTCGAGTCGAATGGCCCTTCGCGATGCGGCCACGCTCGCAGCACCTTGATGGCCCGCCATCGAATGCGATAATCCCGACAGCTGAGCGCCGGATGGTACATCGGGGCAATGATGCCGCAGCCCACGCTGACGGTGGGCCGGTCCGGGTATCGTTCCAAGAACCCCTCTGCCAGCGTTACCACCGCTTCCAGGTCTGGTGTGAAACACGCCATGGCGGCTTCGTTCCGGCCCAACACGCAGGTTTTCACCGATACTAGTAGCCCCACGTATTGGATGTGGATGATCTCCGCGCTGCGTCTATCTTTGTGGCTGAGGTGAGCGTACGACGCGCGGTAGAATGGCTCGAAGGATTGCCAGAAATGAGTGATCTTGGAGCAGATCCGCAGTTGCTGTGGGAGAATGGTGCCGTAGTTCTGGGCCAGTTCCTCGTCTGTCATGCCCATGCATGGGACCATGAAGCGGTAGGAGGCACTGATCACCAGGTACAATGCATCGTGGGCCTCTCGCAGGCTGCGAAACACGACGCCGGACTCCATATGGGAGTATACGTCCGTGGGGATGGTATCGATGCATAGGAAAGGGGCTCCCGTGCCATAGTGGGCGGAACTGATGTCGAGGTGGGCAAAGGCGGCAACAAGACCCTGTTCGACTCGCTCCTCGCGCGGGGTGGGCGCGACCAATTCTCGCTCCGCCTGGAGCTCTTGTAGGATGCGGAGGCCGCTTTGTAGATGGACAAACGCGCCATCGTACTGGCCCCGTAGCAGGTCGGACAGGACAAACAACAAGCAGCAGAGCAAGGTGATGTTGCGCAGGCGGGGATCATGCGAGCTACGGCGCCGGGTGAGGATCTGAAAAGCGCGTCCGAGTTGCTCCTGGGCAAAGCACAGCCAGGGGTCTGGGTGGGTGGGGATGTCGGCGGCCAGCGGCATGCCCTTGGCCTCGGAGTCTTGATGGAGGGCACTGAGGGCGACGGCGGCATGATAGACGGCGGGATCGGACTGGGCCATTTGTAAAACGAGGCGCTGCCAGAGCGAGGAGTCGAACATCTCGCGGAAGGTGGGCACGGTGTGGTGTTGGAAGTAGGCGAAGCAGCGGCGCTCGTCCGAGGTCATGGCCCAGCGGAAGCCGGTTCGTATGTCGACGGTAATCTGGGGGGCCCCGAGCAGCTTCACCAGGGATTTACCCGCGGCGGGCAGTCGTTGGATATCGTATCCATCGCAGGAGCGGCCGGTGGAGGTGCAGTTGCGACAGGCGCCGGGGGTTTCGTCACACTTGACATGGCGGGCGCTGTCTCATTAGCGATGGGATGGCTGCGGTGGAGGTTGTCCAGACGACTTACCGGCATGTACGACAACCGGCCTTGGATCTCTTTCCCCTGGTCTGGCGTTGTCGGAACTCTGAAGATGGTGCTGAACGCATGGGGGGTGGGAGTGATGGTTGGTTGGGTTCGGGGGCCGTTGACGAAAAGAGGAGACGGCGGGGAAATTTATAAGCCTAGGCGAGGCTCATTTCGACGGGCCACGAATCAATCCAGCCGGATACAACAGACAGGGGTTGGGTTGGTCGAATCCTGCCACTAATGCGCGCCGGTTAGGGCCTAGTGCTTAGTCCCGAGGCTGACGGCTGAAGGATCTTTTTGGTGTGCTGAGTATAGAAATTATCCTCTTACTACTAACATGTCCCGCTGGCATCATACATGTCATCGTGTTCCTTTTCTCGTCCCTCCAAGTGGGCCAGCTGCAACCGTTTGCTGGCCGATCGCAAGACGCCACCGCGCGCATCCACCATGGGCCGAACCCATTGCTGCACACTCTCTGGGTTGCCCTCGCCCTCGTTCGGCCCCGGAAACCAGGTGTCGGCCAAGCCGGTGGGGTGCATGTTGATGTAGATGTTCTCCCATTGGCCGCGGGGCACCAGATAGGTCTCGTGGTAGATGGCCAGGTGTGGATGGTCCTTGGCGATGCGACACCACCACCGCATGCCGTTCATGTGCTCCTCGTCGTGGGCGAATCGATGCAGGGCCTCGTAGCTGCGGAGGTAGAAGATGGTCAAGAACTCATTGCCCGCAGGGCTGTCCATCTTGAGCCATTGGGAGGTCCCCAGCAGGCCGTACTTGACCGGCTCGGCGCGCATGGCGTCCATCATCTTCGACGCGCTGTCCCCCAAATCGGATATGCCCGGAGCGAGGAGGCCCAGCGGATGGTTGCAACGGGCTCCGAGCAGGAACACGACAATCGGCTCGGAGGCGGGCTTACTGCCAAAGGTGCCATCCGGGTTGGGGACTTGGGCGCTGTATTTGGTGGGGATGGTGCCGTTCAGGTAGCGGTTCGGGGTGATGTGACAGGCCATCAACACATGGTCGATGGTCCGATAGAGGAGGACGAGGACCGTGGGCGTGAGGGAGACGGGGCCCAGAGCCATGCAGGCTAGACCCTGCAGTAAGCCCCCCAGCAGTAACCACGTGGTGAGGGTGAGATTGTCCCGGATCACGGGGAAGGGGGACCCCGTCGGCGGCGGGGGTGGCGTGCTATACGGCGGGAACAGGGCTTTGAAGGTGGCCATGATGTGATAGTAGTGATGTTACAGACGAGGGAGTAACAAGGGAAGGGGGGATGCATTTATAAGGAGCTGGGATGGCATCGGATGTCAGATTGACTCATGATCCTTCCTGTAGTTGCTCGTAGACGACAGGGCAAATGAGAACGGGCCGCCGGGACCGGCCAAGTGGGCCACCCGGAGGGTCCGTGGCTGAGTTCCTGTCCGATATCCACCGGGGCAATCCTACAGAGTAGTACGAGGGCAGTCACATGCCCAGCTTGGTGTGATGGCTGCCGTAGCGGCTCCGGACCATCATTCTTCCGGGTTTCCGTGCTGGCTGCTGCCTGAGGGATGCCTGATGGATGCCTGCCACGCAATAATCAATCGTGTCAGCTCTTGTCATCGCAACCATGGACATCACCGTCGAGGCTGCATCCCCGTGCATGCATGGTGCTACTGTTTGTCAGAACACGTGGGACTGTGGGCGACTTCGAATTCCAGGCCTCCCCGGTTCCCAGCACAGACGCGACCGAAGATTAGGGCAGAACTTTTTCATGACCTGACCTGACCCAAGTATATATCTGATCCTCCTGGGAGCCCCAGAATCGGCAGTGTGGGCGGGACAGGGGCCCTGCAGCCAACCAGGAGGCCGCCGTAGCCGCCCGGAGGTGGTGGCATGCAATAAAACCCCAGCCCCCCTCCGGTCTTCTCCTTTACCCCTCCACCGACAACATCCTCGTGAATCAACATGGCGGCCAGCGACCTTATCCCCTCGTTGCTCAAATATGCCTCGCTCTCCGCCGCCATTGCCGTCGGTCTTTATGCCACTCTGCTCGGCCTGCTGACCACGGAGGCGGTGCAATCCCATGTCGTCTACCTGCACGCCATTCAGATGACCTGGTTCAAGGACCTCAATGTCCCCGAATCCTTCGGCTTCTTACGCAACCAAGTCACCCCTTTTACTATCCAGACCCCCGATGGCGAACAGCTACACGCCTGGCACATCCTGCCCGTGGAATTGTACCGCAAACACGAACAATTCCTCGTCGCGGACCCTGCCGGCTTGGTCTCCGACGTCACCGCTCGACTTTCCTTTCAACTCCTGCGCGACGACCCCGAGGCGCGTTTAATTATACATATGCATGGCGCCGGGGGCACCGTGGGCTCGGGGTACCGCGTACCGAATTACCGGGCGCTCTCCGCCGGCCAGCCCGACAAGATCCACGTCCTAACCTTTGATTACCGCGGGTTCGGCCTCAGTACGGGCCAGCCGTCCGAGGCCGGCCTCATGGACGATGCCCGTGCTGTGGTGGACTGGGCCATGAATGTCGTTGGCATCCCCCCGTCTCGCATTCTCATCTTCGGTCAGTCCATGGGTACCGCCGTCAGCATCGCCATCTCCCACGAGCTTGCTCTCCAGTCCCCACCCGTGCTATTTGCCGGCACCGTTCTGGTGGCCCCGTTTGTCGACATCGCCACGCTGGTTTCAACATACCGGGTGGCCGGGGTCATTCCCATCCTCTCCCCGCTGGCTCGCTTCCCTTTGCTCTTTGCATATCTCCAGCGCTTTATTCGGGACAAGTGGCTGAGCAAGGACCGCATAGCGGAATACGTGCGGGCTAATGAGGTGAACGGGGAGCCATATCATCTCACCATCATTCATGCGGAAGACGACTACGACATTCCTTGGCATCATAGCCAGGCCGTCTTCTGGCATGCTGTCCGGGGGTCGGTACCCGGGGGGATTAGTTACGATGAACTTGAACTCAAGAAGTTGGATGCGCAAGTGGATCTAGGTGCCGCGGGGACCATCATGGAGTGGAAGACCGACCATGGTATTATCCGCGAACAGATTCTGAAGAGTGGCTTGCACGATGTCATCATGGGATATCCGGTCGTTACCATGGCCGTCATGCGTGCCTTTGAAGCGGCGGATCCGGGCTTCACAAATTAACCGCATTAGAATTAGATCACGCAAGAATAGACAAGTGTGGCCTGGTATGCCAGCTACAATCCAAGCACATTCCTCGCAGCTGGCCTGCTTTTCAGGCGTCAGTACACCCGGAGTTACTTCTGCATCATTCGGCACGAATGTTTCGGGTTTGTTATATTTGATAGATCAAATAATCCAATTTATCTTCCCAGCCCCGCGGACGTTATCTTCCTGCTGTGGGGGAAATACAACTGAAACTGAAATGAACACGCCACACCCTGTTGCAGGTACCCTCACACTGCTTCCCACCGGCCTAGGAACGACGCAACCAGCTGTCAGAAAAATTGAAGGTCTCGTAGATGGCGGGCTCCTCTGCGCGCAGCGCAGCAAAGACCTCCCCCATCATCAGGATGCGGCTGATGATATAAAGAGCGGGCGAGGCGAGACTGATGAGGGTTAACGGACCCCCCCAACGGAAGACGACCTTCTCAAAGTGCATGAAGACCAGCATCGAGAGCATGGATATCAAAGCGGATGCCCGCCACAACCAGCTTTCGACTAGCGTAGGAAAGACGGTATTCCAGCATGCCAGGTGGAGGGCTCCAAAGGAGATGCCGAACAAGCAGGTCAGCGGCCATATCTTCGACCGATACAGTTGGGGATCCCAGTGCGCCACCACCACCTGTTTTCGAATCTGGACTTGCTGGTCCTCGACCTTCAGCAAGCTCTCCTCGCTAGTTGACACATCGCGCGAATGTGGCCCCCCCCAGGCTCGTTGCTCGGTATCCCCGTTGGGGCGGGAGGCCAGCTCCCGGGCGCACTGCAACTGCCGGTCTTCCTCCTCCTTCTCGAACACGCGTGGGGTGAGATACCAGGTGTTCCAATACGTCATCTGCACTTTCGACCCTTCATTATCAAACTTGTCACTCACCGCCATGCTCTCAAACCTCTCCCGCTGCTCCAGACTCATTGCCGGCAGCTCCACAATGGAGGGGGATCGAATGTCCTTCGGCTTCTCCCACCAAAAGAAGTAGGTAACGATAAACAGGGGGATGTATCCCAGGGTCATGGCTTCCAGCTGAGACAGCGGGAGATGGTGAATGCCCCGAGCGACGCATTGGGTCACGAACCAGGACACCTGGACCAGGGCTGCCAGCTTGGCAAACCCGTCGGATTTGCTCTTGTCGCGGATATCGTCATCCAACAAACCCCAACTGCCGTGGCTCTCCCAATCGATAAGATCCTGCTCTAGCAGCCACGTGTACTGGTTCGGCCAAATGACGCGATCTCCCTTTGGGGTGTGATATCGCAGGGCGAGCATGCTGATGTAGAAGGCATGGATGGACTTGAATTCGCCCTTGCTGAACCGGGCGCAGTCGGCTTCCATCCGTCGGCACTGGGCCCATTCCTGCAGCCCTTCGACGGCGATAAACTCCGGCGCGATGATCGCCTTGAAGAAAAGAGCAAATTTGTGCAACGTCGCATACACTTGATTCTGGTAGACGCGGGGGTGGATTACCACCCAGGTGCACAAGAATATGGTTGTCAGGCATGTGGTAATCAGGCTGATGGTGCCGCGACCAGAGGGGTCCGACGTCCATCCCACCAATGCAGGCTGCGAATGGGTGGAAACAGTATGAGAGCTAGTGGTGTTCATGGTCTTTTGGATGCAGTGCCACCTCCAGTGTGGCTCTCAGAATTTACATGAACAAGAATCGGGTGAGCGCACAGCCCTCGCAGCTTAACCCGAAAAATGATGTCCATGACAGCAGCCGGCTTTGAGGGGGTGACTGGATATAGATTGTCTCTCCGCCGCATCTCCCAGACATGGCAGGCCACGTTAATCCGGCGCATCGCTTTCAGCCTTCGAAGATGCTGCGAGTAAGGGCCCGCGGCCAAATTCAATGCGCTGTATAGCCGCTGCTGACGGCAAAGGCTTTTCTTAGAATCCAGAGCAGACTAGGGCCCGCGTGATTCGTTTGAGATGGAACGCACTACTGCAGGTCTAGTCAGGAAGTCTGCCTGCGCGCGTAAATGCGGGGATAACCACCACTCATTCGGACGCGCGGTGGAATAACGAAGGACTCGACTGGTGTTTATGCCTGGGAGATCTAGTACACAGAATTGCAGAAACTACAGTTCCTCATTCATGGAAGGAGGGCAAGGCTGAAACAATGCCGTGACACACTATGCTGAACCGCCCAACACCCGGTGGGGAAGGGCCATATCACCTGCCAGTCTCTTTCCATAATTGCATTGCCCTTGCATTGCACCTTGCTATCGCGTGGGCATTGTCCCGGTTGTGGACAATTTGCCGGATTGATGATGGCACGCCAGATAGACTTCGTGCCCCTGGGCATTGCAGGACTGGAAGGAGTCCATACCACGACCCCCCCACCAATACAATGGCTCATTGCGGGATAGTCATGACCAGGTGTGACTGATCATCACCGTGAATCGATATAGTCAAACGACCAAATAGGGCATCTTGGTAGCACCAGATCTCCTAGTGCAGGCGCGATCTGTGATGCATCTGATTGATGAGCCAATATGGGATCATTTTCCAGACCAACGAGCTCGAATTGAATCTGGTCTGGATCCTGTCGGACGATGATCACAGTGGTTGAATCACTGACTGGGCAGCAAAGTAGTTGACCCACCACAGGGATCGTCGTTGGGATTTGGGGTAATTGGTACGTTCTAATCCCACTTCAGCACAAGAAATGAAGAAAGTACCATTCTCGCTGATCCAGTGCAATGGGTAAGCCACCGTCAGGCCTAGATTCTCGATTCTGATCTCACCAGTTGCATATCACCGGTCATGTCGCGTGGAATGTCTGACTGGACTATGTGACATCTGGTCCGTTACTACCTAGACCACTTGGGCTTCGGTGGGTCACCGTCAGGCATCAGGCAGGAATGCAGCTGCCATCAGAAGGGTGGCGCTGCCGTTTCATGGTGTGCTGCAAGGGCATGGCAAGAGTGGCTCACTAACAGGCAAGCCACCATGTCACGTTGTACAATTTGATCATCGTCTCTGCTTCCACTATTGGTTATGTTTGGCAGACCAAACCAATAAACCGGCACCTCGGTCCATGCATGCGGGAGATTTGCGCTGATTTCGAGCGCCACTTGCTTGTTCGATGCGGTCATGGCTTTACCCCAGGGGAGCCACCCACTAGTGCTTGTGATCGTGTTGATCCCGGCCAATGTGACAGGTCCCGGAACCACTGACCTGGAACGAAGAAATGCCAGGAATCTTGCTGGACTGCCACTCGCTGCAAGGGGCCACCGGATTGATGGCCGATCTTGACAGGTCACGGCAATCTGGCTCAAACGGGCAATCCGGGCGCCCGTCCCGCGCTTGGATCAGCCGGTGGCTGCACTACTTGCCATGGCTGTCGATAATAGACTTTCTGCACAACTTGAAGAACCTGTCAATGACATGGGTCAGCATTCCCGATCGCGATGCCCGTCCCCCGTCATGACACTCCTTGCCGTAGACACTCGTAGGAAATAGGGTGAAACGACCTTTTTAATCGGGAGACCACCCAACCCTCCGATGGCTGCATAGTACCATTGCAAACCTGCTGCTGGTCCTCCACCATGGCGACGATGGCCCACGCTGAGCACCTTGGCTACAATCACGACAACCTCCGGCATGTGGTCATCACCGCCACATGCTTTGCCCTGAGTATCTCCACCATCTCGGTTGCCTTGCGTCTCCTGTGTCGCAAGATCACGGGCACCAAGGTCTTTTTGGACGACTATTTAATTATAGTGGCCCTGGTGTGCCCTCGCTTCATAATTCTGCCAGATCGGCGTGAGTGCTGACATGGAATGGTGGTAACAGGCGTTCTTGTACGGCGTGTCGGTGGCCGGCGTTGTCCGTATGTCCCCTTTCGATCCATTCTCGATAGACCGGGAGCTGGTACTAATGGATGCAGTGCTCTACAATGGGCTGGGTACCCACATCTACTTTGTCCCTGCGGCGGACTTGGTGCTGTATCTCAAGGTAAGCTGGGTTCCCTTCATTCCTTTTGTCGCTGACCCGGCCAGGTGCTCGCCACGGGCAGTTTCATGTACCCATTATGCATCGCCTTCACCAAATTGTCCATTCTGGCCTTGTACAAGCGGATCTTCTCCATCCGACCGATGATCCTGGCTGCCAACACTGTCGGCTCGTTGGTCATTCTGTGGTGCTTTGGGGTGTGCCTGATTGGGACCGTGACCTGCATTCCGTTGCAAAAGCTCTGGGATCCCTCGATCCCCGGCGGATGTATCAACCTGGCCAAGTTCTACTACGGGCTGCAAATCCCCAATATTGCCACTGACGCCATCATTCTCGTGTTGCCCATGAAGCATGTGTGGGAGCTCCAGGTGCCGCGGTCTCAAAAGGTCATGCTCACCGGCATTTTCCTGCTCGGAGCGTTGTAAGTTTGGTTCTGCGCCAGGTTAGGTTCTTGCGCTGACCTTGACCCTAGAACTCTCGCCTTCGACATTGTCCGCTTGGTCACTTTGATCGAGTTGTCCAAGGCCGGCAGCGATATCACCTGTAAGGAATACCCAATCCCGACCTAAGCCACCACTGACACCCCATAGACAATCAGGTGCCAGCCAGTGTGTGGACCTGCATCGAGCCGTGCGTCGGCATCACGGCCGCCTGTCTGTCGAACATGCGACCGCTGTTCCTGATGCTGACTAGGATCCCTTTAAAAATCCCCAGCCTTTCCTCCCAAACGTCCACCACTGCAACTGGGGAGGTGAACCGGTCCAAGATTGTGTTTACGCGGACGGTGCGGGTGGCCAGCTCGCATGGCGAGCATGGCGATGACCACTCCTCCGCGCCGAGCCGTCTGCACCGGTTTCCGTACATCGGGAGGGCGCCCAGCGTGTCCATCAGTATTGGAGGGGCTGTTGACGCCGGGTCTAGGACTTAGTCGCCTGTTGCAAAGTGCTGTGCCCTGTGGGGCGCGGAAGGTGGAAGTTGCGCAACGTTGTCAACCTAGCATCACATTACCAAGGTTAAATCCAGTAGAGGCCACATCATGCTACATAAGCCATCCCTGTCCCGATCGTAAATGTCACCGTAAGCCACCATCGACTAAGCCCGAACGCCGGCTGTTAACTCCGTCGAACCCCTGCTGGGACCAGTTACGTCCTATCTCCGGCCAGGCCCCAATATTAAAAAGAAACCCGTCAACATCATACTTTGCGTTGTTCCCAGAGCATTATCCATCGTCATCCCTCACCATGGCTGCCACCAAAGCCCTAGTTCTCATCACCGGAGCCAACCAGGGCCTCGGGTTTGCCGCTGCCACGCATCTCGCCAACACCGGTCGATATCACCTCCTAATGGCTGCCCGGTCACGCGAGAAAGCAGAAGCCGCGATTCAGGAGCTGCAATCCAAGTCCAGCACGGTAGATACCGCAGCCTTCACGCCCTTAGTGCTGGACGTCACCGACGACGATTCCATCCGCGCGGCCGCCCAGGAGGTCACCGACCGGTTTGGGTCGCTGGATATTCTGATCAACAATGCGGGCATCAGTCGGCCAGCCGACCCCACGCTGGGCCTTCGGGAGAGCTACCGCGCCGTGTTCGAGCTGAATGTCTTCGGGGTGGCCGTGATGACGGCGACCTTCCTGCCGCTGCTACGCGCCTCGACGTACCCCGACCGGCGCATCGTCAACGTGTCCAGCGGGCTGGGCCAGATCGGGATCGCTCTGTCGCCCAGCTCTCCTTATAATGTCAATGCATTCGCCCTCCCAGTCTACCGGAGCAGCAAGACGGCAGTGAATATGATCACGGCGGTGGACGCGGTCACGCTGGCGAAGGAGGGCATCCTGGCGGTGGCGGTCGACCCGGGCTACTGCCGTACCAACTTCAATGGGAACCGCGGGCTCAAGGATCCGGTGCTGGGGGCGCAGGCCATCGTGCGGGCTGCGACGGAAGGGAATCCCAAGGAGATGGTGGGGAGTTTTGTGGATGATGATAATTCGTTGGCCGAGTTTGGGTGGCAATGATGCATTTCTAGCTAGACATAGACTCGTCCGTGTATAGTACCTGTTTGATTTGACTATATTTTTTAAAAAAATTCAGCTCTCTGCAGCCCGCGTCTCCAAGCTTCTAACCCTAAACCAGTAAACTCCTAATATTCTAAGACTTGAAGTCTCTAAATCCTAAACAGTTAGCTAGGTGCTACATTCAACACACGTAAAATATTGATATACTAGATTAGACATTGATACAACATCATAATGAAAAATGACTCAACTAATAATCACACAACCCACTATACTCTACATCGCCTAGCGTAGACAGAATCATCCAGTGCTAGTCCCTTTTGATGATATGAATCCAGCGTTGCCACGAGGAATCGGCGGCTTATCTCCAGGCCGAGGTGGCCCACCCGGCGCGATAACACGCGAGCCACTCAGCGTGACCGGTGGCTCCTGCGGGGGTTGCCTATCGCTGCTTATCGCGTGCGGAGAAGATCCAGCCGGCTGATATCAACGGGGGTTTCCATCCCAACCCTCCTCCCTCACCATCCACCATGGCAGAAGGTCGTCGATCAGCTCGCGCGTAGGTCTCACCCCCAAAATATTGATCATCGCTCACATACACGGTAGATGCGACGAATGTCGCCGTCTGAAGGAAAAGTGCGAAGGGGGCATCCCCTGCCGCCGCTGCGCCCATTTCCGCCGGCCCTGTGAATCCAAAGCCCTCGCCTCGCGGGCGCGCGACTTTCGTGCCTATGTGCCTCGGTCAGACCCTATTCAATAGGTAATTTCAGCTGGATGATCGCGGACTAATAGGCCGTCACAGAACACGCCCGGCAAAATCGGAAGTGCAGGAATTGGTAGATCGATGCAGATACATGGAGCAGATCCTGGAACACACCGTCGAGGGCATTGCTCTCGACACCAAGAGCCTGGCTCGCATGGCCAGCTCTCTCGCGACGGAGCGAGCATCGGACAGCCCGAGGGTGCCCAGTCCAGCCAGTCTGGCCATCGAGGACGAGGCCTGTACGATTGACCCGGTCGGGGATACAACCACGCGTGCGTCTCTTCTTCACTGCCCCGCGACATGGCTAAAGAATACCAGACTTTTCCGGCGAATTCTCCTACTGGAACTTCTCCATGCGCATCAAGCAGCGCATCCAAAGTCGCATGCGGACTAAGAGTCCGGACCGGGTGTCGGGCTACTGGCGGGCGCAACAGCTCAAGACCAACGAGCATCTGTCGGCAGCGCTGGCCTGTTTCCCTCCGCGGCCTATTACTGGGTTTCTCGTCAAGACCTTTCTCAAGTATGCCGCCACGCACTGGTTCCTGGTCGATGAGGACTGGTTGCTGGAACGGGTTCACCTGTTGTACACCGATCCCGCCAGTCTGGGCGACAAGGCTGCCGCAGTCACCAGCATTTTGCTGTCGGTACTCGCCATAGGAACACAATATGCTCATCTGGAGTCGCCCAGCGAGCGCGCGTCCAATGACCATACCTCCTTCTCAGAGGAAGATGTCGGGGTGCGGTTCTACGAGCAGTCCATCCGGCTACTCCCTGAAATTATCGAGCTGTCCTGTCTAGAAAGCGTGCAGGCCTGCCTGCTATTGGGCTTCTATGCACTCCCAGTGGATGCTTCCGGGCTGGGATACATCTATGTGAACCTGGCTGTGCGACTGGCCATGCAGAACGGCATGCATCGCAAATGCCACCGGGATGCCTTCACGCCCGTCATGACGGAGACGCGCAATCGGGTCTGGTGGACCGTCTATTCCCTGGAAAGGTCAGAGTCTGCAGACTATTTCGGTGCATGACTAACATCTTCCAGGCTGATCTCGATTTTTCACGGTCGGCCTCTGTCGGTGCGTCGAGGGGACGTTGACGCAGATCTTCCCCAAGCTCGAAGCGATATGGCCCAGACGCAGTCGGCCTGGAGCACACAGTGTGCAATAATTTCCATCCAGATGCTCGACTGGCTAGAGGAGTTCTTCCATGACATGTATCCCTCCCCCTTCTCCCCTTTGTTAATCTTTCACACGTCAAGGCTGACAATCAGTGTAGATCGCGCCTTCGACACGCCCAGCAACAGGAACTCCCCACCATCCTGGCCCATCTCATGGCCCGCAAAGAGTCGTGGACTCGCTGGTGGGCAGCGATCCCGGAGGAGATCCGCAACCCTGCCCAGCCATGGCAGCAGAATCGGGCTGTCATGCACCTGCGTCTGGAGTCCTGTCTCGTGCGCATGTTCATCGGCCGACCGTTTCTCCTCCGAAAAGAAACCCCTCCCCAGGAGGATGGGCAGCCAGTGGCTCCGCACTCCAAAGATCTGCACCCCTCCGACCGCGACGATCTCATCGGGGATTGCATCCAAGCTGCCCAGGAGGCGCTGGAGATCTGCCGCCGTCTGCGTGACCATGGTCCGGGACTGGCGCGTGCCTCCTACCTGGAATACAGTGCCTGTCGAGCGGCGCTCTTGGTGCTGATCGCCTTCTCCGTCCAGAGCCTGTCGGATGCCCTGCGCCAACCCATGCGCGAGGGTTTGGCCCTACTGCGCGAAATGTCCGCGGCGGGTGATTCAGCACGCTCCGAGGTATCCCTCTTGGAAGCGCTGGAACGCTCTCTAGCCCGCCTGCAAACAGTCACCCAACGACCAGAGGCTGCACCCCAGCCCGCCACTCTGGTGTCCGACTACGATGCTTTCCGCCACTGGGGGTCCATGTGCAGGAAGCCTGCCGACACCCGTCCGGCAGTGAACTCGGATGCGGCCGAGACCTGGACGGAGCCTCTGGTGGGCGTGGACCACATCCCTCCCTTTGACCCATCGCTAGACCTGTCGATCTTCGGGGGAACCAACCTGTCTCCCTCGGCAACATGGCCCACTCGCACCGAGACGCAGGTGTTGGAGGAGTTTCTGGCGGGGTCGAGTCTGGATGTGATGTGGAACCAGGTGGATCTCTCTTGACTACTTTATCTGCTATCACCCTACCACCCTACCGCCCCTACTATCACCCCTATCATCCTACCCTACCTGTGTACCCCTACTGTCATACCCTACCACCCCCTCCTATCCAAACTACTCTACAACCTAATGCAAGAACCTAATTCATAAACACATTCAATTCATTTACTCGACCCAATAATCCCCTCGGCCATCTCCTCCAAGCTCTCCGCCCGAACATCCAACCCCGCATCAAACACCTTATACGACCCCTCCTTCTCATACACCGTACAATAAGCCCCGCGGAACCCGACCTTGGTCGCCGCTGCCACATCCCATAAATGCGCCGCCGCGAACCATTTCTCCCCCGCCGCATCCGCCTCGTTCAACTTGTCCAATGCAGGTCGATACGCTGCTAACGCGGGCTTGGCTACCCCCGCGGTATCGCAGCTGAGGAAGTTCTCCAACGGCATGTCCACGCCCGCGCGTTCGAAGTAGCCGCGCACGCGAGCGGTGTCGCCGGTGGTAAGACACCAGACGGTGAAGCCCGCGGCGCGGAGTTTGGCGAAGCAGTCGCGGGTGCCGGGCCGGAGTTCCAGGGCCGAGTAGCCCTCGACGCAGGCATCGCGTTGTTCCGGGGTAGCGAAGGCGTGCGGGTCCGTGACGCCGATCATGTGCAGGGTTTGGTAGAAGAGTTCGGCGAGGACGAGTTTGTAGGGTTTGTAGCTTTCGGAGATGGAGAGGAAGGTGAATTGTAGCTCGGCGTTGGTCATCCATGTGAAGCCCAGGGTTTGGGCGGTGATGTTGTGCGAGCGGAGTTGCGGGCCGAGGGTTTGGTCAATGGTGCGGTAGAAGGCGTCGAAGGACACGCAGGTCCCGACGACGTCGAAGACGACGTGGTTTGGCATGGTGAGGTGTAGATTTGGGTGGTTGTGATGGTGGTGGTGTGGAGGGGATGCGGGCAGGTTGCGGGGATCAAATACAGCATCAAGTAGGAGGGGCAGACACGGCCGATACCGGGACGCATGGCAGCCGACCTTGCCCGGATAAGCAGGACGGGCCGGTGGGCAAGATGCCATGCAGCTTCAGCACTAGTCCGCCACTAGTCGGGCCAAGGGCGCGAGATTGCGCGGGCTCCTGCAGGGGCGGTATGATAGGGGCTGATAGCCTGATAGCCTGATAAGCCCGGAGCAGTTATCGCCTTGACTCAACGCTTCCGATAGCTAATCGGCCCCTGCCCTGCCCCTGCCCCATGCCCCCTCGACGGCATGGCCGTGGAGACAATGCGCACGGACAGTGGATGACATCCGCTCATGAGAAACTACAGTGCAGCATACGGATGGAGAATATATCTGGAATGACTTGGAATATACATTAAACGACTAAAGATATCGCCGGCTAAGTACACAATACACGAAATGAAAATAAATACATCAAGACCACAAGAAATTCAACCGCTGCAGCCCGCGTTTCGGCTCTGGCTCCGGCTCCGGGTTCTCCTGGTAGTGCTTGATGAAGGGCCGCACAGGCACATCCTCCAGCGGAATGATCTTGGACTTCATCCACAGTTTATACCCAAAGTACAACACAAAGATGATGGGCACGTTCAGGTACGACGAGATGAAGGTCTCCGTGTCCCAGTGGTGGTGGATGAATGTCGTGTAGCCACCGGTCAGGAACAAAACGCCGAAGAGCACCAGCGTCACCCATGTACTCCATGGCTGGAAGGGCGCCGCCCACGGCAGCTCCTTGTGTCGATCGATTCCCTGCTTCTTGCACGCGTAGAAGAACCGCAAGTACACGATGCAGATGCATCCCCAGTTGACCAGGGTGGCAATGGACACAATGTCCTGCAGCCAGGTGAAGACCGTGCTGGCCGAGCTGGACAGCGTCATGTAGCCCAGCGCCATGAAGATGCCAAGAATGGTTACTGCCACCCATGGGATGCCGAACCGGTTCATGCGCATGAACCATTTAGGGGCATGGCCCTCTGCGGCCATCGCGTACATCACGCGCGATCCGCCCAGCATGTTGGAGTTGCCCGACGACCAGGCCGACGTCAGCACCACTGCGTTGATGATCGACGGCACCACCTTGATGCCGGCATTGCGCGCCGCAATGACAAAGGGCGACTCTGACGCCGTGCCCGAGGATCCCAGCAGGTCGGGGTCGTTGGAGGGCACTACCAGCCCGATCATGAACATGGTGAGGACGTAGAAGAGGAGGATCCGGACGAAGATGCGGCGCGCGGCCATGGGGATCGACCGGCGCGGCGAGCGCGTTTCCGACGCTGCGATTGTGATGTTCTCGATGCCGGAGTAGGAGTATAGGGCGCTGTTCAGGGCGGTCCAAAAACCGAGGAAGCGTCCCAAGGATCCACCAATGTTCAGGTATTGTACAAACGGACCGGGGTCGCGCCAGTAGCGGAAGCCGATGCTGGTATGGTTGGGCCCACCGCCGCAGGTGATAACAAGGGCCATGAGGTTGATGCCGATGACGAGCATGATCTTGAGGATGGAGAAGCCGAACTCGAGTTCGCCGTAGACGCGCACAAACAGCAGCGCCGTAATCAACATCAGGAGGCCGAACACGGTGATCCAGATGGCATTGTTGATGGTGGTCCAGAATTCGATGACCACCGCCGCGGCCACAATCTCCGAGGGAATCGACACGAGGTAGGAGTAGATCTGGTTCCATCCGTTGGCGAAGGCAAGGGCGGGGTCGACGAAGATCTCTGCATAGCGGATCACACCGCCGGCCAGCGGCACCAGCGCCCCCATCTCTCCCACCGCAAACACGACGCTGGACACCGCCAGTCCCATGATGGAGTAGGCCAGAAAGGCCCCCAGCGGTCCAGCATGCGCAATGGCACGTCCCGAACTCAGAAACAGACCGGTACCGATGGTGCCCGCCAGGGCGATCATCTGAATATGGCGCTGGTGGAGGCCCTGCCGAAACACCTGAGCCTCATCCAGCTGGGCGGCGGCCTCAAGGTCCCCATCTTCCTCATCGCTAAACTGGTGCGGAATCTTCTTCTCGGGGGTGATGGAACGATCCATGATGCGGCCGGATGTGTGAGAGAAACGGCGGATCGTATGAGACCGGGGACAGCGCCATCAGGCGACTTTGTATATATTTGGTGCCCAATCCCCGCATTGCAAATCGGTATCGTCCCGTTGGTCCAGCGCAGTGACGATCCATCATGAGGCCTAGTGAGCGTCTAGCCAGTGTTACTGTCTACTACGGCCACCCTTCCGGCCCCAGATGCCCAAACAGGCAACCCCGGCACCGGCCGATAAGCTGCGCGCTAGGCCGCGATAGGCAGCTCCGGTCCGGTGGGCCCCGCGATAGCATCAGATAAGACGGCTTATCGCCCTCAAAAACCACCCCCAGCCATTCCTCCTCCTTCCCTTCCACCTGTCCTTTGCTCCGGAGACTTTCATCATGGCTCCCTCTGACTGCTTCCCCGTTCCCAACCCTGGCGAGTGCTTCTGGCAAGCCGAGCCGCACGAATTGAACGACTTTCGCTCCACCGAGCAGCTCCCCGAGCATGCGGACATTGTCATTATCGGTGCCGGTTACGCTGGCGCCAGCACCGCCTACCATCTGCTGCGCGACCACGGCGAAAAGGTCAAGTCCATCACCATTTTGGAGGCCCGCGGCGCGTGCTCTGGCGCCACCGGTCGCAATGGAGGACATCTCCGACCGGACTTTTACGGTCACATCCCGACGTACGTCGATCGCGCCGGCGTGCGCGCTGGAGCGGAGATTGCCGAGTTTGAGATCTCCCACCTGCATGCCATGAAGAAGGTGATTGAGGAAGAGAACATTGACTGCGACTTTACTCTGGCGCGGTCCATTGATGTCTGGTGCAACGAAGAGGCAGCGAACAAGGCCAAGGCCGTGTATGAGCGCATGAAGTCGCTGGACCTGGAGTATATGAACGACGTGGCCTTTTACACCGGCAAGAATGTGGAGGGAGTGAGTTTTTTTTTCCCCCATCCGAAACTCGGACTGAGACTGACCAGACAGATCTGTGGTGTCAAAGGTGCCCTAGCCTGCGCGTCCTTTACGGCGGGCACGATGTGGCCGTACAAGTTCATCCTGCATATCCTCAAATCCTCTCTCGCAACCGGCAAGGTCAACCTGCAGACCTTCACCCCCGCAACCGCCATCACTCCAGGTACTGAGGGAGGGTTTACGATTGAGACTCCCCGCGGCAAGATACACGCCGGTACGGTCATCCACGCCAACAATGCCTACGTCGCCGGGCTTCTCCCGGAATACGAGAAGAACATCGTCCCCTGCAAGGGAATCTGCTGTCGGATCACGGTTCCCGAGGGGACGACCGCACCGCTGTTGAACAACTCATACATCAACCGCACCGAAGACAACACCCTGTCGTACCTGATCCCCCGCCCCGACGGCAGCATCATCGTTGGAGGCGCTTCGTCCAAGTTCCGTCCCTTCCAGGACCAGTGGTACAACAATGTCGATGACAGCGTGCTCATCGACTCGGCCAAGGACTACTACGAGGGTTACATGCAGCGGACATACCGGGGGTGGGAAGACAGCGGGGCCCGCGTTGACAAGATCTGGACGGGAGTCATGGGATATTCCTACGACTCGAACCCCCATATTGGAGCGGTGCCGGGCAAGGACGATCAGTTCATCCTGGCGGGATTCAATGGACACGGCATGCCGGTTATCTGGCGGTCCGCACAGGAGCTGGCGCGTATGGTGATCGAGAAGGTTTCTTTTGAAGAGACGGGCATGCCCCAACTGTTCAAGACGACACAATTCCGCATCGACCGCGCGCTGAACGGCCAGGAGAGCGACGGAGATATTCTGGGGACAGGCAACTTTCCTTCCACGAAGCCATGATGATGATATTCACGATGTATATATTTCGAGTACATAGATTAGCTTTTCAACTGTATCATAATTGCAGATGGTTGTTTTTATTCAAACCGAGTATTTGTATTAAATGTTCTACAACCGTTTCTTAGTCACAAGTCAGTGGGTCCTTGGTTTTGTTACCAGCCACCTTTGATCGGGTCGATTTCAGCGGGCAAAATATATCAAAGACGATGATGGTCGTGATCTAACGAAGGCGGGAGATCAGATATAGATACGAGAAGATAAGGCCGCACGAAGGTCACAAAGGGAGGGGAGGTAGTCGGTGAACCCAGCTACAGAAGTGAATCCTCGCCATTATATCTTCGCCCTGAAAGTATGCGAGTGGCATTCATCGAGGCAAGAAAGCAGCATGGTTGGATTGCACATAGTGGAGATAGCACGACTATCCGTAGAAAAAGCAAGTGGAATTGATTCTATATTTTCACTACCAACCTCAAGTGACCGAACGAACTTGCTTCCGACCCAGGCGAATGCCAGCTCCATCATCACGCCGTACCAGTTCCACTTCGGAAATGGCTTGATCCTCCGACGATGCACGACTGCGACCATACTTTTGTTCCTCGCGGACTGTGATCCACCTGGCCTTGGGCGTGGCTGCACCCTCGGCCCCTGCTCGTGTTGTCTGATCATCGTCATCCCGTCCCACAGCGAATAACATAGAAAGCATCTGATGAATTAGCTCACCATCCGCCACTTCGGTAGTGACACCACCTGGACCTCGTTGAGAAGGCCCAGAAGAAGAAATCTTCCCTCGCCTTGCGAGAAGCTGAACACTCGCTTCGAGCAGACCCAGATCAGGCCGCCATGTTTCATTTTCATACATGTCACGCAACCAGTCGATAACCGGGGCTCGCCAGTCCGTCGAGGAAATACGCGAGAGCTGGTAAAGCGTGGCCCAACGGTCCCGATTTGGCTGCGTTGCGGGGGTGAACCCCATCCAGTATATCTGTGTGATGTCCCATACATCAGGATGCTCGAGGGTAATCTCGAGGGAGGAACGGTGAGATGCTGGTTCTAGCTCACAGGCCAGTTTGGCTCCCCGAGCACGTAGGAGGCTCAGAACCTCTGGTAGTCCTTCGTAGGACTCGGCAGCCCGCGCGGGCTCGCCTTGTCGCGGGTCATACACCGTTTGGGCCGCGAGTGCCCGTGCTCGGGATGCCCCGGGCCTGTATGCTGCGAGGAGATCGATGTGCATGTGTCGGGCTTGCTCGGCCGAGGCGAGGGTGTTGTCCAAGACGGTTACCAGCTTGTCGGGGCTCACGGACCTGTTGATGGCCTCGTCAAGGCCGACCTCGAGGAGGAGTGCAGTGGTTTTCGGTCGACCCGTCATGGCGGCGTTGTTCAGAGCAAGGATGGCGCTGGCATGCGGCCGGTAGTATTTTTGGTACACCTGTCCGATACTACTATCTTCCAGCTGGGCCAAATGAGACAGCAACCGAAGGATCAGATCGTGGCTTTTCTGGTCACTCAGGGTCTTGTTGTTGGCGACCAGACAGAGGACATCCTTTTCGGCTCTGGTGCGACTGGTGAGATCTGCTCCCTTTGCAATCATGTAGAATGCTCGTCGCTCTGGATCCTGTTCCACTTGATTGGTGTCCACGGCGATGTGCAACGGAGTCAGCCCTTGCCTATCCCCCAGGTTGATGTCAGGTAGAGTGTGGTGTGCAAATAGGATGTCGCAGGCAGCTTCAAATTCCTCCTCAGAGTGGTATATGGTTACCAGAACATGCAGGGGCGTTTCTTCAACATATTCATTGCGAATATCCACATCCGTCATTGCCGAGACGATTCTTTCCATGACATATAGATAGGAATCTGTATAGGCGAGCCGGGGACCCGTGATGCCAGCCCATTGATGTAGCACTGCGCCAGAATATATCGGTTAGAAAAATATCGTAGATCAGGGGCTGTCTACTAACCGGTGTCCTTGGAGGCCCCTCGAGGGGCGTCGGCATCCGCCGCGGCGGCAAGGAGGGCGCATATGGCTCCCCCGCTCCATACGCCACCCTCCGATGCCCTCACGATTGGTGTTGTGCGAGGATAAACGTCGTCCCGGTCTTCTATGTCGGCGCCTTCCTTGACTAACGATGTCACAAGTTGGGTCATCTGCTGGAGATGTTCGTCCCACGTCCCATGGCGGATCCAGTGGTGCCATGCCTGCCGGAGGTGGCCGTGATGCTCTGGCTGATGAAAGCTCATCAAGTGCAGCATATTTCTTCCCCGCGAGTCTTTTGCCTTGCCATTGGCACCGTTCGATAGAAGGTACTGCACGATACCAGCGTCACCGTACCAACAGGCAAGTCCCAGCGGAGTTGTGGCATCATCCGAGTTGTGATATATTGCGTTGATGTCGGCACCTAGCTCGAGGAGAATCTCCATTGCTAGCGTGCTATGAGCAAATGTAGCCCAATGGAAGGGAGTGCCCATGGGCAGTTCGAAGGGGCTAATTGCCAGTCAGTACCAAGTCAGCACGGGAGCCGATGGAACATACAAATGAGCCATCATAACTCGACGGGCTGCGTGTGCGCAGTTTTCGCCCACCTCTGGCACCACCACAGCATTGACCGAGGCACCTCCCTCACGAACCAGTCGGTTAGCGATGTGGCGTATAGAAGCATCCGGAATCATAAATAGCCAATGTAAAGGACTCAACTTGTCACGATGAGTTGTCATCGAGGCAGTAGCGCCCTCGTCAAGGAGATACTCAATCACCTTTGCCTGCCCAGCTTGACAGGCCTTGTAGAGCGGCGTCTCACCATTATCATTTGACACATCAAGTGGCACTTTATAATCTTCAACCAGCAGCTGGACAACGTCCAGCGCTCCCAAAGCTGCCGCCGCGTGCAGTAGTTTGTTCCCATTAATGTCAACAACCTTGTTGCTCATCTGCCACTCCCCAGCTCGTTGCCTGTCTCGAGCTATAGCTATGATGCTCGGCTTTCGAGTAAAGGAGTCTACACAGAACCCCCCTGCTTGTCGAAACCTTTCCCTCGCAGCCTCTAGCTGCCGGTCGGTCACCCTGGACGAGGGCTGAGCAAATAAATATCCCTCAGCTACGGCTTGAAGAAGCCACTTATCCAGTATATCATCTGGAAACTCTGACAGTTGCCCATGAGCATGGATGATCTGAGCGTACATTGCTCTAGCTGGCGAATACCCGCTCTGGGCAGACTCCGTCACATAGCTGATCAGCCGGTCGAGGTACGACGGCTTTGCGCCGGTGATGCATTGTGCCATACCCAAGAGAACGTCACCAGCATGCTGCAATGACGGGTCATTCTTTGACGCGGCGAACTGTTGTTCCAGCGCCTGCAAGACTGACTGGTCCAGTCGGTACCAGAATCGGGGGCCTTGGTTATGTGCTGGATCGATAGTGCCTACATGGGGCGTGGCTCGGCGGGTGTCCTGCGACACAGCAAGCCTGTGAGTCGTTAGTAATTCGGTGTGCTTCGGGCTCGATAACTCAGGCGGTCGGGTGATACCAAGATGCAAAGGCAGGGCCATCCAGTTTCAACAAGTCAGGACTGGGTAGACTGCGCTTCCAGGGATCCTCTGCCAGGAGCTGACGGAGAGCCTTGCCGAGTTGCGTTCGCAGCGGACTGGGGATAGCAGGATCTTCCCTCAGCAGATAGAGGGCCACGTCAATCGGCTCCTCCCCAGGCATGTTCAAATCGACCGGTTCGCCGCGGGTAATGAAAATCGAGAGGATAACGAGTCCCAGACTGTAGGCGTCGAAGCGGAACATGATTTCGGGCTTGAAAGCGCCATCTCCCCATCGCGACAGGTCTCGGACTTCAGGCGCCAGCCAAGTACCCGTCCCCCGATAGTCATCGATCATCAGCTTGTCTTCTTGAGACTCCATGTCAATGCAGACTCCAAAGTCGCTGATCTTGGCGCACACTGGGACCCTGTCGCCTCCCATAGTCTCTCTGAAGATGAGCACGTTGTCGGGCTTGACATCACCGTGAACAATATGCAATCGGTGAAGAGCCTCCAGTCCGGAGGTCACATCCAGTGCCACGACATGCTTGACATCGATTGGATGTGGCCCAAGCAGTTCTTCGTTTTCAGCTTTCAGGAACTCTGTTAGGGTCATGAGGGCCGCTTCCATGAACAAGGCCGGAACCGGGGTATCAGGGAAGGGATAGTCGTACCCCCAGGCGACTAGCTTAGCTATATTTCGATGGTCACGAAGCATTGGGTTGCAGAGAGCTAGGACTTCCAGCTCCAAGGATCGCAGCTGGACACGGTAATCGGAGCCCGAAGCGAAGCTGGCACTGCCCTCGCGAGACAAAGGCACGTTGACCCGTTTGATTACCAGGCCTTCGTTGCCAAAAAAGCGGTCGGCAATCTCCTTGTACACAGTGAACTGAGCTCCACTGCCGACCTTGACGGCCCGTCGCTTGAGGTTGTAGGTCTGGAGATGGCGAGGCCCATGGATCCCCGTTCGCGATAGAATACTGGTGAAGTCGGACACCGAGGTCATCAAAGGGTTTCCCCCGTTCCGAACAGAGGTAACCCTCTCCTCCAGGAGGTCTGTTGGAGGCAGAAAAGTCCCATCGTGAACATCAACATCGTCCACCAAGCTGAGGGGGTCAAGCTCTGGAGTCGCGGGCGCGTCATCCAACAAGATCACTGGAGACGCGTCCGATGCGTCGTCGAAATGCAGATCGAGGGGATCCAAGTCATCCGATTCATCCTCGTTGAGGGTATCAAGAGCATCCTGCAGCAACGCTTCGCTGTCATCATTGAGGCTATCCATAGCGTCGGGAAATGGAAAGTGGGTTGAAGATGGAAGGCTGCAGATGACGGGGGTTTCCCGAGGCCTTCCTCCCCCCCACGGCCACTAGTGCACGCGCTATTCCCGTCAAGCAAGGAAATCCAGGCAAACGAGGCTCACGTCAGCACTAGGCACCTGTCACGCTGTCATGAGGCTGCCATGGGCGGCTCTTTCTAGCCCTTGCATGGTCGATCAGGAGGCCTCCTCCTTCTGCATCAGTGGTCGTCTCCCATTCTTGCTGTGGTTTGTTATGACCGTCACAATCACCCTCAAATTCACTGGCAATGGATATCTATGGCACCGCCGTCACTGCCGTGCAGCAGGTCATACAGGTGACGATTTTCATCAAGGGCGTCATCTCGGACATCAAGACGTACGACGATGACCGGGCCGCCATCCAGCTCCGCCTGGACCTGCAGCTCACCTCGCTCGAATTCTTCCAGCGTCGCTTCTTGGACAAGCAGCGTGGGCTATTGCTCCCTAACCAGCTGCCCACCTGGGTGGGGGAGACGATCTGCAATCTCTTGTTGAAGATGGGTCGCGTGCTCGTGGAATACCGACTCTTGGTAAAGGAGTACGATGTCCTCGACGCCGCACAATCGGCCCTGGAGAGTGAGGAGGCTTCTGAGAAAGGGGAGAAATGGAAGCAGTCGTTTCTGGAGCGGGCCAAGGGCAAAGCCAAGGCACTGAAGCTGAAAGGGTACGACTGGTCGCTCTTTGACAAGAAGAAGCTACTTGGGGTGCTGGCCGAGTACAAAGAGTGGACTGACAGTCTGCGCGACCTGATGCAGCACTTTTCCCAGGAGGCCTTATACACCCTGACGGATCACGCGACGCCATCCCCGCCGGCCGGAGACAGTCTACAAGGAACTGGCCTGGAGCCCGTGGTAAAGAGACAGCAACTGGCGTTTGTTAGCGCACCTGATGATTTCCCGGAACTCGAGGGCGACATTGTCGAGGGTGACCGTGCATCGGATCGGTTCTACCTGGGCTCCTGGGCACATCAGGGCAAATCCACACCGGTAGTCTTGGAGTTCCGGGAATATGATCGCCGCCTGCGCTACGATGATCTCGAGCCCGACGAGATTGCCGAACTGAAGGCCCCTTTGCGCAATCTTGCATGGCTCCTCCAGAATGCCACGTTTTCCGAGGGCAAATCGGCCCTTGGAGAGGTGTCTCAGCCAACGATCTACTCTCTTCAGTGTCTGGGATACAGGGATGAGGCGGAAAAGGAGCGGACAGTTTTTGTCTATCAATTGCCAACCCAGAATGCGATGGAGCATGTTCAACCCGCAAAAGGGTTGACCACTCTGCACGGCCTGATCAACCTGGTCGACCCCCAGACAAAACGGGCCACCAAGCCATCACTGGAGGACCGGTTCGCCATTGCCCATTGTCTTGCGCTGACCACACTGAATGTGCATGGCTCCCTCTGGGTACACAAGAATATCTGGAGTCGAGGTATCCTGTTATTCGAGCAGAGTCAGGGGGGCAACGTGACACCCGGCAATGACCGTGCCAGACGGCCGCATCTCCTCGCCTTCCTCGGCGACTGGGGGTATGCCAGACCGGTTGAAGGGGCGACCGACATGCGAAGTGATTTCGAGATCGAGCCAAATCTGTACCGACATCCCGAGCGCCAGGGCGTTCCCACCCGACAGTTCTCCCGAGTCCATGATATGTATGCACTGGGAGTGGTGCTGCTGGAGATCGGGCTGTGGAAGACGGTCTCTCGGCTGTTCGACAGTCGCATCAAGGAGGGCCAGCGAACAGGCAAACTCTCCAAGCCGCGGGATGTCCGTGCCGCATTGACCTCGCTGGCCCAACGCGACCTGCCCAAGGAGATGGGTGGTGCCTATGCTGGGGCGGTCGTGGCATGTCTCTCCGGGAATTTCCGCCAGACCAGTGAGGTGGAACTGTCGTTGGACTTTCGCCAGAAGGTGGTCGACATTGTTGCAGGGGGGTTGCAGTTGTGATGCATTAGTCAATGGGGTCTGTCTTGGAATCCTTTGTAGCCACCGATCAAGGCGTCAATAGAGCCTTGGGATGATTATTTCTACACTAGGCGGTATTGGAGATGTACAATCCTGTGTAAACTCATTCCGTATTCCAACAGCTCGTGGGAATCGCACTGGCCAATTTTAGAGGGCGGGCGAAAGGAGATGGAATCGGGGAGTCAAGCTCCGTGTGGCTCCCGGCCACCACAGCCTTGCGACAGCCCCAGAAAGTAAGCCTCGAGCTCCCATCAGGTACCACTGCCTTGTTGGGGCAGCAGGGTGCAACTGGCGCCAACCAAAGGGCAATGCTGTCATGCGTTGTAAGTGGACGTCGGCAGTAGTCGGGTGCAGGGATCAGTAGACTATCCAAACCGCCCCATTCCGCGATGCGCCAATGACACTAGGCAGTGTCCCTCGCGCTGCCATCCGTCTCAAATGGAAATAGAACAGGTGATCATGGATATTGGACTGGCCCCACCCCGTCAGCTTATGGTTCCATCGCTCATCGCGGCTGGAGGCGGGTAAACCGGAAGATCAGGGCCACCACCCATCAGGGTGCATTAGGGCTTATGCTGTGGGCTGGCTTGACGTATCGGACACATGGAATTCCCCTGGACTAAAAAGATTACTCGCCGCTTCGTAGTAAAATGGACATGTGTATCATCTCGGATGTAAAGCGGGGGATTGGAAGCCCCCAACTCCTTTGACATCCACCGCATTTGTCTCACCCTCGACCCGGGGTTTTTCTGGATCACCCTGGACGATTTTGATATCAACCCAATGAGTGTGATCCTCAACCAGGAGGTTTTCCGGATCGCCCCCAGTCACATGGTTCTCTCTCTCAATCTCTTCCTGGCTGGGCCTATGGTACCAGGTGTTGGGGCCCTCGTACCCCTGTACCCACGGATGTAGGTTCTTCCCCTTCAGATCCCCGTCCAAGTCCCCCCAACACCACCACCCGATTTCCCGTCCACCGCGGCTCACTTGAATCTGAAATTCCTCCCCGGGTTGTATATCTTCGGGACGAAGCCGGGAGCGTTCAAATAGCCGCTTCATGGTTATCTCATGGGTAATAACCACGTCTTCGCCGGATCCAGGAAGGGTGAGAAAGCGACCCCTCCCATGGAGACTCGTCAAGTCATAATAGGGTTCGGGATAATGGGGTCTGAGAATACCAAAGCTGATGACCCGGTTCCGATCATTTTTCGATTCCAGGCCCTGACCGAGGGAGCCAAATGCAACTGCCTTTTGCCATCCACCAGGTTCGCTCGCTTCAAATGCCGAATCATTTACAAGAAGGGTGATTGGTTGCCCAGGACGGCTGGATCGGACGATTCGGGGGCGGACAAATACTTTCAGAACTGTAGATGATGAGAGGGACAGGATGGGCAGGGATACTGCCACGGTAAAGGCAATAGTCACTTCGTCATTGGCGGAGGGGGAATTCATCTTGAAACGACAATAACAGTGGCTTCCCTGAGAAAGAAATTCGAAGGGAGGAAGCGGGGTCTGGTGCTTATATCTGCCATCAGACAGCACTAGACACAGCCCTATTAGTCAGCATGTAGCAAGGGTACAATGATCTGGCCTTGTGTACTCTGGACTTGCACTTCTCTGTCCCTTGTGCCAGTAATCCCATCGGCCGCTGTATGCTCTTGATTGTTTGTTGAATCGGTCAAGCCATCACGAGTCAGTGGATATCATCATTGTCCCATGGCCCGTCTCAGTCATCCCCAATACCCACATGTTATCAGTCAGTGTGAAAGACATTATGCTGCAGTCCATTTGAAAGCAGCCCCCAATACCATGCATCGAATTTACTGTACCTATATCGGGAAATGCTCGTCCATAGCGGTCATGCTTCAACACCCGTTATGTCTTGTCCTGGTAGGGCCAACATGGCCCCCACACGCATTGACCTAGCCAGGAACACATACGTTCCCAAATCAGGTCCAAACGAACTCACAGCAAAGGGCCAAATGAGGTTATGGCACATCGATATGCATCCATTGTGCCATGCTGTCAAGGTTGCCAGGCGCCTTAAAAGGCTGAGCATTCCCCTCCCAGAATTTGTCTGACAGTGCCTTCCGATTTCAAGTCTTTGGAGCAATTTCAAAACCACCACCAGTTTCTCGCAGAAGCATTCATTCTTTCAAGGCACAATGCCGTCAACTTACAGTCTTTTCTCGGTTGCAGCAGCCGTTTTATCCTTTTCCAGCTCTGTTGTTGCTGCCTCAATCACCCCACGGGCCTCGATATCTTATATCGAGAGTTATTCGGGGTGCACCACAGCTGAAAAGGAAAAGCTAGAAAGGGCATTCGGTGATGTTCACACCCTCGTCACGACTGCGGCATCTATTGAGACCTCTAGTCATCCGTGGGTTACTCCCTGACCCCCAGCCTGAAGCCGGACGTGTATCGCTGACGCATTGGTGGAACAGGTGGAAGAATTATTTCCGGACTAGTGGCGACGGGCTGACGGAGGATGAGAAATATGCAAAGGCAATGTGGAAAGCAATCGCATCACCCAACTTCAAGATTACAGTCACATGTCTCGAGGAAGGCCACACCGACTGTGCATCAAGGTCTGTATCTAGATCCCCTGAGCTCTTTGGGGTAGACGAGGCTAACCGGAAGGCTACCTACAGTATTGCGTTTGCCGATGCCACACCCAACAAGAATGATATCTACATGTGTCCCACTTTCTTCAAGTCGACGACAAAAGAGTCCAAGAATGACTTGAGCTCAAGACACATGCATCCCCCAGAAAATGAGAGACCAAGCCGGAGGCCAGCGCAGAAAAAGGAATATTGGTGTGAGACTAATGAGAATATCAAATGGTTTGAGATAGCAGCTCAACATGTCCTCCATGAGATGACCCATCTTGATTCGGCCGGGAAGCAAGCTGGTTATCCCGAAGTCACGTAAGTTTTCCTCGTGTCCAGATGTTACCAGCCGTGGGGCCCTCCTTGAAGATATTAATACTGCTTTCTAGAGACGACCAAGTGACCTCCCACGGAACTGAGGACGTAAGTTCAAAAAACTATATTTCCAATGCACGTAAGCTAGCGGAAAAATGGCAAAAGAATGAGGCAAGCTGCGAGGCGAAAAAGGAGATGCCCCCTTACAGAAACGCTGATAGCATTGCAATGGCAGCATTGGGTAAATATGAATCAACTCAGAACTTTGGCTATATAAAAGGCTAATCCCACTGGCAGAATGGTACTTTACGAAGGAATGCCCTCTTGAGAAGTCGATTCCTCTGTGATCAGACATAAAGGGACAGTCTGGGTAGCTGTGTGGTTGATGAGCTTTCTAAGCCTGTTAGCTTAGGGTTCCAGCGTTTTTCTAGATGGTTGAGGTGGTAGCTTCTACACACCTAGAAGCCACCAAGAGAGGTTTCACAGTGGACGGAGCAGACCTCATCAGATATATATTTGCTCGGTTTATTGCCATTTTGTCTCATCTCAATGTATTTTATCTTTGTTTCGTTTGTTTCGTTTGTTTCCTGTCTATTATCTGCGTTAAATACTTCTGTTTCCCTTCTTTCCTTCTATTCTTTCAATTTTTTGATTGCTTTATTTATCTCGGCTTTTTTGTCTTTTACATGTTTTTGCTCAATTCTATATTCTGTCTGTAAAATTGGAAAGTCTAACAGACAGACAGACTGGCTTGTTTGCTCGTAGGCTCACTGCTCCGCAGGTGAGACTACGGCTATTACATGACTCTACCACTGGAAACCTTCCCGTTGAAGCCTAAAAGTGATCTGTGTTCTGAGCCTAGTAGCTCATGATTGTAGTATTTTGCCAATGGCCGATCTAGCAGACTCATGAATCCCTGGTAGGATTGACTCCAGAGTACAGCTAGGGCAGATTCTGACAGCATGCTCCAACAAACGAATTCCTACGTTTCTCACATCTCACGAACTTGATCAACCCCTGAATTTTTCTGCTGTAGTCCGTAAGGCGTGGAAGTCGATTATTTAGTTTAAATATGGCAGATTGTTGATCCTCCAACCCCAATAAAACTAATAGTATTGTACTCAAATCAATGACAATGAACCCCCTGGCTGATTCAGCTATTAGTATGTTTGGGGTTACCGAACCTTGATGGCACTGCTGCATAATACTATAAACACAGTGGTATATAGGTGTCCAATACAATGAATATGTGCTATCACGGATGCAAGGCAGAGCACCGGCACTTTCTCACTCTCATGAATGTGACATCAACCCATCCAGTCTGATCCTCAACCTGGAATTTATCCACGTCCCCTCCTGTAATATAATTTCCTTGCTCAATCTCTTCCTGGCTTGGTGGCGGTAGTTCGTCAGCTAAGCCTTCCATATGTGACCACTCGTGTAGGTCTTTCCCCTTCAGGTCTCCTTCTATATCCCCCCAGCACCACCACGGAACCCGACATTGACGAGGGTTCACGTGAAACCGGAATTCCTCGCCCGATTGGATGTCCTCAGGACGTAGGTCGGAGTATTCAAAAAGTTTCTCAAGAGATACCTCATAAGTCACAGTAACCGCCTGACCGGAGCCAGGAAGAGTGAGAAAGTTGAATCCTCGCTCATAGAGACTCAGTGTGTCGAAAGTATCTATATACTTGACCCAAAAGTGACCCAATCTGATGTGCCGGTTGGGATCCCTTTTGGAAACGAAAGCCGAACCGAACTCCCCCCTCCAGATCCCGGTTCCCCAAAAGATTGAACGGTCGGCAACGATTGTGACAGGCTGACCCCACCGGCTGGATCTCAGGATGCGGGCGTGCACAAATATTTTCCATGGGACAGGTGATGATAAAGACATAAATGGCGAGGATGTAGTTACGGTGAGAGCAACAATGACTTCATCATTTAAAGCGGGAGAGGCCATTTTGTTGTGGAGGTGGGCTGATTGAGAAAGAAATGGGAGCGAAGTGGGTGATTACGGGGGATAGAAAGCTGGAGCCGACAGTATCTGTATTTGTCAGCGCTGGCATCCCACCAATGAACCCCTGTAACCTGCTACCCCTGTAGTATACTGGGATAATGACCAGATGCTGTCTACAAGTGGCTGTTCCCTCCATTGGTCTCTAGTACCAATCCCATCGCTGCATGATAGGGTGGGGCAGTCCCGGTGGGGCCTTACGTAAGGTAAGCCGTCGCATTCTGCCCAATAAGAGCTACCGATTAGGGAAGCATGCGGTCATCATTTCCATATTTCCAAGTGAACATCAGAGAGCCAGTGCAGTAATGTAAAGTCTTTACTAAAATTGCACACTCACAATGTTGATGTACACTTTGTTGTTCTCATTGTCTTTTTTTTTTCGTAGGATTCATATCTTCTTACTTCTCTGCCATGGAGTTTCCAATCATGTCGTAGAGATATATAATCAAGTAATCTAACTAACCATAAGGGGTCAGTGACAAAGAACGATGCCAAAAGTAGCAGTAAGAAATGATCACTGCTTTTTTGGTGTCTATATACTAGCACCAGAGCAGATACTGAGTTCCACCCGACATTGGGAAAATCCGCCTAGAAGAGTGTGGAAACCCACATGGCTTTGAGGTGGATCCAGGCAGTGGTGAACACCGAACAGTAATAGTGTGCGAGACATCGGCCGAATTCAATAGACTACTGTGGCTGGCCTGTTCGTACCGCGAGAATTGTGAGGACAAAAAGGCCCAGGGACCCAGACTGGCTTCCACCAAGTTCTTGCTGGCCAGCCTTCTGCTTCCCGAACTTCGCACGAGACTCAAATTCGTCCCCCACCGTTGCCAGCCTACCGGGACACAGAGGCATAGTACACCGTACAAACCAAGATCACAAATACACTGCAATCAGTCCGAACTGGCGAAGAGGAGGGATAAGCTTGGTAGGTACACCGCCGCGTGAGTGGTTCCAGGAGTTAGGGGCTACGGCAAATTCACATCTTCAGCATCCACGCAAGGTTTCTAGTGCCAGCACTGGCCCACAACAGAGCGCCACGTTCCCCCAACCTCGTAATATCGCCGGGGGTCATGTTTCAGAGCGAGCCACACCAGTGGAGTGCCCCAATGAACAGTGGGCCGATGGCATGGCTCAGATTGGTTATTCGCCTGTCATTTCCGGAAGTGACAGCCGGCATGGCTGCTCGGAACCCTAATTGCGCATGGGCCGGAACCAAGATGGATACATCACTTTCCACCGGCTGGGGAGAAACAAGCCCACCTCAAGCGAACCCGCAGCAGGCTATAAGTATTGGCCGTCTGGAGGGACAATGTGGACGGCCAGCCAACTTTCCATCTGGATCCAGCACCACATACCCGCAAATCGACAACATGGTTCTCCACCCACCGTCCGATACCATGCCCCGCCATGTGGATCGGAAGGCACTTTATACCGATCTTGAAGCGCGGGTCCGCTACCTGCAGCAGTTCATTGGATTTAATGCCGGTCGGCCCCGAGCCTTCCCCACTGCAGCTCTTCCGAGATCCCGACTGACCCCAGTTTCCAGATGATGTTGCCGCGCTCGACCGAGGATCCAAACACATCAAGGCTCTGGCACCGACTTTGGTAGACCGCGTATACGCCAAACTCCTGGAGGCAGATATCACCGCCCGTGTTTTTCAGACCCGCAGCACGGCGTCGGAGGAGTATGACGGCGATTACCCCGAGTTCAAAAGTCCCTACATCCAGTGCCGCCGGATGTTTTTACGATGGTACATGACCAAGCTCTGCTCCGACCCAACCAAGCTCGAGTTCTACGCGTACCTAAATAAAGTGGGGTAAGACCTTGGCTCATGTATACTGTGAATGTCAATCCACTGACCGCTGACCTAGGCGAATGCACCACGGCAAAGACCGCATGCTATCCTTCGACGTAGAATACATTCACATCGGGGCTTGTCTTGGCTACATCCAGGATATCCTGATTGAAGCCGTCATGGGATACGATAAGATTTCCTTTCCCCTCCGCCTAGCCTTGATTCGAGCTCTGGGCAAGGTCATATGGATTCAAAACGATCTTTTTGCTCGGTGGCGGCTTCGGGACGGCGCAGAGTTCGCAATGGAGATTGAGGCAGCCTACCAAGACCGGGAACCAGAGTCGGGGACGGCCAGAGCCAAACCTACGCCAAAGGAAGAGAGTCATGATCGGCCGAGTAGTGTCAAGACCGGCTCGTCTTCCTGGACGGAATCAGCCAGTATCTTCTCCGAACCTGTGTCTTCCGCACCAACGTCATCAACGACATGCACGGAGCATCCATCCTCCCATCGCTCAGTCTGTCCATTCTCGCATGGTGGGTCATCGTCATTCGAAACAAAGGTCTGGTCTGGGGCAGAGTCAGGCCGTGGTTCCAGATAGAGGACAGAAACGATGTATGGGAGATGGGAAGATCCGATAACCATTAATGCAAACCTTTCGAGACAGCCATTACATAGAATAGGTAATATATATTCATTCTGGGACATGGAAGTGATCATGATCGACTTAGGTCGCTAGTTAACCGAAATGGTATCAGAAAGGAGTCATATTGAAATAGAATTAGGCCGTAAGCGACCGGACACATTCCAAAAGCTATCTCGAGGCATCGCTGTCACCCAAACCAGGCCCCGGAGCAACCGACCAGGTCTCCGCAGTGTAGAGCAACTCTCCTTTCTCTTTCAGGAGATAGGGATCTACATATACCCTCATCCCCATTGAGTCGCGGCCCAAATTGAAAACACGGAATATGACATAAACAGATTCAGTACTGTCGGAGCCCGTGCCAGATGCGGACATCTGCTGCATCTGATTTGATGACTGTTAGCCTCTGAATAGACGTCAACGGAAAGGTAACCCTACTCTTGCATACTGGTATTTGCTCATATAAAACGGCGTTTCGCACGATGAAGTTGTCGATTTGACTTCCAGATAATATTTTGGTGTCTTGCCCGACCAGCGATCTGAACGTAGATATCCCTTGTCGATTAAGATGGAGGTCAAAACCCCTTCGCTATCGCTGTATGTGATGTCTGCCGTTTCTCGCCCATTCCATGGCTGCATATCCGCATACTCATCATGTAATCTGACGTACTCCCTAATACTGCTCTGCCAATTATCACGGGAGAAGCCGGGAAGTATCGGGCTCAACCGCGACAGCACCTCAAAGACCTATGCTTAAAGTTAGACTTGCGATAAAAGGTACTGGAAAAGGACAGATACTGACAAATAATTCACCGGCAGCCCCGATTTTCTTGTCCCGTTCAATCTTTTCGGATGTACGAAGACGAAAGGCCTCATTATCTGCATCCGGATGTTGTAAGTCGAGCGCATCAGCGACCGCTGACATATCAAAAGAACCTAGACTGGGGAAGAGAGCTCTCCTGGCTGCATTGACGACACTGTGTAGGAGCCTGCTATACTCAGAATCAACCGGTTGCGTGGTCGATTCTATACCGTGTGACAAGGCAGTGAGTGAATCAACAGTTGGTCGAGGCGTGAGCCCACGATAAGTTAACATATCGGGAACGGATGCAGATACTGTTAATGATCTAGCAAGCTGTTGGGCATGTGTTGAGCCCACGGGTGTCTCCGAAGCTGAGGGGGGTATGTCTCTGGACGGTTGGTCGCCCAATCTCTCTGTGGTGTCCTGCATCTCGGTGGTAGCCATCCATGCACCATCATCCTCTCCAGCATTTGCTCCATCGTCAGGTGTTTCAACGGTGACAATGCCTGCTCTGTCCAGGGTCAATGCAACGTATGGATCCTGCGCTTGGAGAACCAGATGTATGGTATTGAGGGCTTTCTCGCTCAAAGGTTCACAAATTCCAGTGGATGGCTCAGTCATAAGCCATTCCAGAAGGGTGCTGGGCACCCTGTCAAGAAAGCAGAGATATTGGGCCTTTCTATCTCGGGGTACGTAAATTGCGAGTCCGAATTCAGTTTCATGAAAATGTAACTCGCTGCTGCTGACTTGAACTGCAATGTCCTTCCCATCCTGGTGCAGGTGCAGCTCAGAGCGAATCCCGTCGGTCTCACAGACCTTGATCTTCTGAAGCAGCTTATAGAAAGACAGCTCATCCTTCACTGCGCGGGGGCTTCTGAAATGAACTGCAATTCTGGTTTTGGTAATGGTCAGTGTTGAAATAATAACCCACGATTTGGGACTTGGCACTCACCGGAGCAATGCATGCGCCTTTCGTGATATATTCCTATCTGGCGAGGAAAGGGGTAGATGCATCTGTTCAGATAGCATAGATATCTCTTTCGTGCAAGATGACAGATAGCGCGATTCAAGTCCTAGCCACCGAAGAAATGGCTGCAACTGTACTATCTCGTTCATGCGAAAGTCGAGCAATTTGGCTTTTCCAGAGAAGAGATCAGACAAGTGCTTGCGGTCGACAATGGCAAAGTCTATCGTGGCGCTAATCAATCCGACAGTCCCGTTAGGGTATCTGACGGGAAGCACCTTGCTTTCCCTAATCTGTTTCGGGTTGGAAGTCACCTCTGCAACCTGGATGTATGCGTTTAGCAGCCGTATTGTGTCCTTGATATCGCCGATAGCCGCCTGGGCCCTTCCCTGGTCAACCAATTTCTCATGAATCATGTCTAGTGTCAATGTACGAACACCTAGTAGATCAATGAAAAAGCCCGGCAACTGTTCATATAGGCCGTCGAGGGCCACCATTCCCTTGATCTCTGTTCCTGTTGACCACAGACACTGCGAGGGTCGGTACCAACGAGCATCGCTAGCCCCCTTGTGGTATATCAGTGCATGCTGTTCAAATTCCTCCCTTGAATCCATTAGTCATATGGCCACCGTGCCAGAGTAGAGAACCCACCTAACACCTTCCGCAAGGCTGGCATCCATTTCTGGCCGTCTCTTGTCTATTTCGATGTATAGTTTGTAGATATCGACGAGGTCGGCGCAGTCGCCGTAGTGTTGTTTTCTTTGTTGCAGATCCCTAAGGAAGTCGTTCACACTTGCATTTGGGATCGCAAGCGTGTCCCGAAAAAGGCCATCGACATATTTGCTATTTCCGATTTGGTCGTACCTGGATTGCAGAGGGTATTTTGACAATAAATTTGGGGGGCCTTCCCATACGCAACAGGCAAGGGTAGTCCAGCAGGGATCCCGACGGCCATAGGCAGGAACATAGATGAGACTTTCTGACGTAAATACTGCCCTATGACCCAAGTCAGACTATCGCACGTGGAAAGAAGCGAGATGGCACCTCTTACCGCATCATATTAAAAGAACTGAATGGGGACTTGGCTTCATGATAGCGGGCTTCAACCCGGCTATAAAGATCGTATACTCGACCAACATCCTGTAGCTTGCTGGCGTCCCTGTTTGAGTTCACGACGTGACGCAGGATTATGAGGTGGAACTCCAGATCTGATTCAGGGTGTCCGAATCCTAATGCTTTTGTCATGGCATCTAAGATGGCAGTTTGTGAGGCATTGAACGAGGTTCCATGTTTCAGCCACGGGAAGAATTCTCCCTCCTTGAGAAACGTTCCGACATATTCGAGTTGAGGGGTGTGAATGTATGGCTTGCCGAGGGGATACATAGATCCGTTCTCGCACAGTACATCGAGGTTCCGTAAGTCGTTCTTCAACTTATCGTTCCAGCTGATCTTCGCGTCATCTGATTTCCAGTAGGTCACTAGAAAGCCCAGAAACATCTCCGGTTGGTGCCTAGCAATATGGAGACATTCTGGGCTCAGGCTTTCCTGGCAAGTGAGAGGTATCCCGAAGCGGATCTGCCACATTTGTTTGAGCCACTCTTTCCATGTCCGACGTTCCCCGGTTGGTGCTGAGAATTCATCTGTGTATTTATCACAGAGGAATAAAACCTTGAGGGCCGGGCCAATGTTCTGAGACTGATCCGATACAGCTGGCTGGAGCAGTCGCCGAGCGCCATATGGCTGATCATCAGGATAATACAACACGTCGACTCCTGGTGCTCGGTCTCTTTGCAAATGATCTAGTAACTTTATACCAGTGTAGGTAGAAACGACGTCGTTCATTCGGTCCAGGTGGGCGGTCAGGTAGAGGAACTTCAATTGCGCTGGGGAAATAGAGTGAAATGTTATACCACGGTTGTTTGCGATGATATTATTTCTGATAACGGTTACTCGAGGCTCCTGGACCCCAAGGAGGTCGAAGAACTCCTTTCGATCGGGATTCTGAACCGCTTGTGGATCAACCAAGTGCAAATTCAAGTCTGTAGGTATTGTGAACCCCTTCACAGAGGGGTAGATAACGCCTCCCCTGGGATCGGGAGTTGTCCATTTGCCCCCAACAAGGGGAATTAAATCAACGGTTCCCTTGCCCAAGGGCCGGCGGTGCCAGAATTCTATCAGAACCCTTGCAACTCGGGAGTGCCAATCGTCATCCGTAGTCGGTGACTTCATTAGGGAACAGTCACCTCGGCCAAGATCCTGCCAAACCTTGTCCCAAAAGTCCCTGAACGTTAACCAACCAAGTCCATAGTCCGTGAGGAGAGCCAAGTCGCTGGGTAAATATTCAGCTGCGAGGTACTTCTCATCGAGCACATCCACGTCTGGATATAGGGGCTCCCCCCCCTTGTCGAGAAGTTGCGGTGTGACTCGACGCACATGTTGAACGCACCGTATGTTTTTGTGACTCTTTGTCCACATGGTTGGGATCTTCTTGAGCCAGGCACGGATCTGGTCCACTAACGGAAGCCAGAAGTGATCGTGTGTGTAATATTGCGTGCTCGGAAGATATCTCATCCACTGGTAGCGGAGCGTCGGATGCTCACAGAATTGAGATACAGCTTTCGTGAAGACCCGTGCAATGGCGCGGCAAATGCGTACATTTCGAGCGGAGGACCGGACGACATCTTGCCTGCTCGCATCGGTCACGAAGTCGGAGTGAATCAGGAACTTGGAAACAGTCAGCATTGTCTAGCGATCCCATGACTCAAGGTACTCAACTGGAAACCCCATTTTTCGTATTGGGAGAAAGGTAAATACGTCCTGTGAGGTGACAATCGGGACCGAGTCGTGTGTTAAAGGGAAGGCAAGGACAACCTCGGCCTGGGAATATGCCTCCGTGGACAGGCCCGCCATTGAATAGGTTCTGTTTTCGCTTCTGGGAAGGCCGGAAGCAATTTCCCTTACTATGTGGTAGTGTTGGGTGGATTCGTCGCTCACCCCATTCTCCACCCTTTTCCTTCTTAACTGCACCCGGTTTCCCTGCTGTTGCTCAAGAGCAAACGTGGTCAACAAAACAGAATTATCACTATCGTTGTGTATATGGACATCGATGCGCTGGAGATTTCTCATGAAAAGGAGGAAGGTCGCTTGGATATCCCGGAATTGTTGCAGAGTTGTTTCATGCTGGCTGGCGAGGAATTCATCCGAGTCATCCTCGTGCAAGAACAGGGTCAGTCGGGTCAGAGGGACAGCCAGAACCTCGTCCGTGTCTTCCCAGACAGGGGAAATCATGCCCATTCCCGAGTCTCCAATCCTGTGCTGGAAAGAGAAGGAAAACCCGCCAGACTGAATATGCACCTTCCACGCAACCATGAACACGGACTTGAATCCGATCCCCTTTTCCCCAATATAGCCTTGTGCCCCTAACTTGGAGCCTTTTCCAACGTTGCAAATGGCTATCAGGTTTTCCGGCGTGAACCCATCCTCGTTGTATTCGACAATGATTTGCCGGCGATGGACATGAAACGAGATGTATGGGGCAACTGACATGGCCTTGGCCCTCGCGTATGAATTATCATCCGCGTTCTGTAGCAGCTCGAAGACAAAGCGGGCACTGCTATTGTATAGATTTTTCGCTAGCATGTCCCCGGGAGTCTTTGGTTAATCGGATGTCCTGGAAGGTTTGGGGGAGGGGGCATACGTGATCACGGAGGAACCGATCATTAGATCCTTCTTAAGTAACGCTTCCTCCACCTGTCGTCGTACCTCGGGTGACATGGCCCCGAGTACGCCTTCGTCCAGGTAGCCATGCTTTTTCGCGATTCTCTTGACTAGCTGACGGGCGCTCTCACGGTCGCCGTTGGCTCCAAACATTGGTGTCGAAATTCCCCGCATCGCAATCACCTGCACACCAGTGGAATGGCTACTATTAATAGCCTCAGTCAAATATGCCATCCCATCCAATCAGGGTGGGCACAGTTGGCAACCATCCTAGAATAGGAGCCTGTGAGCCTGCGGGAGGTGCAGGTCACCCCTCAGTCTTCCCAGCAGCTACAGATTATCAAAAACCCTTTCCATCCAGAGCACAAAATTTGCTATTGGACTCGACCTCCGATCAGGTCTTTGGTTCAGGCATTAATGCACACTACGCCAAGCAAGACACCGTGAGCTATATATATCGTGCTTCGCCTGAAGCGCGTCCTAGATGGTGGGCTGGCATATTAGGACCTTGGAGTCCTAGCTTCTATTTATTGCAGGGGAAGTTTCGAAGGGCCGGAACACAGGAGTACGAGATGATATGTGGTAGATAGCTCGACTGCCGTCTGATAGCCAAGCGCATACCCATGGCACTTCCCACCGGGACAGATTGAAAAGCCCGGACCAGAATAGATACCAACAGGAAGAAAGCAATAACCTGCTATGTGGGAAGGGGAGGTTCGAAAGTAGAGAGCTGATTAATGGCCGCTGTACCGACCTTGCAACGAACTAGTGGCCTGGACATCAGAGGTTATTATGGGTACAATATGGACATATGTGACTGGACAAGAAACCGAAATCCCTAGATATACACCATTGCTCAGCCCTCCCACCGGACAGTATGCCTCCAATACCAAGGGGCAGATCCGCTTTTACCTAATGCAGATGCCTCCCAGAATTCCCTCCAGTCACTGCGCATTAAATTGTTGGGAGGAGCACTGCGTTTGATTGAGGGACACAATCGCCCAATCAAGGTTTGACAAAGGTCAAAAAGTCCAGAGACAGGTCAGTGAAGAAACTTGCACCGGCAACCGTCTCGGGGTGACCCGATACGGTGACGTTGCAATATTCATCAAAACTACCCGCGGCCTTGCTCTTCTTTTCCAGTAGAGAGATATAACTGGACAGTAGGCAACTCCGTCCAGGTCCGTTCTGACAGCTGGCGATGGGGTAGACCGCATCGTTGAACAGCACGCGGATGTATGTTTGGTTGGAGGTTTTGCGTCGAGACTCGACCTCGCAGTTGAGGACCTCGAAGGCAACGGTCCCGCGCATGGTGATCCAATGGGCGACGTTGTACAGATGATTATCAGGCAGGTAGTCAATGGGCAGAAGAGGTTCATCATCGAAGATGCCCATGGCAGCAGTCATCTCGGCGATCTGGTTGTCATTCAAAAAGGCCATGATAAGGTTGGGGACAGTAAAGTTGCCACCATCGGCATCGGTGCCAATCTGGCCTGGGCCCTTGCTCAGTAGATTCATCAGACTGTTGAGAAAAGGGAGGAAGAGCACTTTTGCGGGCCCAACAGAGCCTGGCCCAACGTCGTAGTAGTAGCTCAAGTCCAGGGAGTAAGCATAGTTGCGTAGCTCTTCCTCAGTAAACACTCCGCACCACGGGCTAAGACGGCCGGTGATCTGGCTTTCGTACCCGCACAGGTAGGGGAAGAAAAGAATATCGGACTCGTCAAAAGTCAAGTTGCCACTGACCATGGAATTAATCCGCTGTAGGACCTGCGGGGTCCAGGTAGCATCGACTGACATGGAGTTAGTTAGTTCCTGTCATGAATTCCTTTAGACTTACAGTCGGTGACGTTGTTGCCTGCACTGGAAATTGCCGAAAAAGCGGGACACATATCGGAGGGGCCCAGGGAGTTACCGGTGGCGCTGAAAGAGCCTGTCGAGTTGACGCTGACCACTGTGCCATAAGTATCGGCAAATTCGTAGAGGTAGCCATTGACAAAGGCACGGGCGGTCTGCACCACGCGAGACTCGTTGAGCGGGTACGCGTAGGCGTTGGCCCATGCATAGAATGGGTTGCCATCCTCGTAGAAATGGGGATCTATTGCATGCAGTCAGTCATGAGAAGACGAGACCCAGAATGACATGGGATTCCTACATCGAGCCCGGAGCTGGTACCCAAGGTCCGTGGTCTAGTTGGCATTAGCAGGGTCCCTCGAACTAATGATGTGGGAATAGAACTACCTCCTTCCAGCCGGTCATGGACTCCTGCGACATTTGCAAGGTTGGATTCGTCAGAACAGGGCTCCATTCAGGGATAAAGGCCAAGGAGCCGCGAGCCTCAAAGCCGGTGCCATTGACCGCGGTTTGTATCTACATGATCATATACCGTGTTAGGCTCGGTCGCTCATCCTCGGTTTGTATCGAGAGACTGACCTTGTCTTTGATCGTAACCCAAGACTTGTAGGAGCCCGAGTCGGGGAATCTGGAATGGGATGTTCAGTGATCGGGTTGGGGGTTAATGTGACTGAGCCCATACCGGCTACCATGTCTAACGGCATAAGCGGCTTGCTGAACCGTGCACTTGTCGGGCACGCTATTATCTATGCCAAACACATTGGGGCCTGCAGCACGAGTCAGACACTCTAGCGATCGCTGCGCATGAGGAAAAGCACCAACCAGCAAAATACGGAGTGTTTCCTCCCGCGTACACCAGAGGATTCTGGTTCGTCTGGGTGGAGGGAAACAAGATATCGTTGGCCGGGGCAAGCACCTGGGCATTGGTGCCCGTGATGGTTGCCAAGAAGAGCGAGGAGACCAGCGTCTGCGCAAATGAGGTCGCCATGGTAGCTGCAATGCAATCCCAGAATTGGACACGAGACTCCCGGACTCTGCAATATATATGCATGGTTCTGCAGCCGAGGAACAAGAAACTAGGCTAGTGCTGCATCCGCGGAGGCATGTCCGCCTATGGCCCGTCCACGTGGTAGCGCGCATATTAAGCCGGGAGGAAGTCTGTTGGTGGCGCAACAATCTAATCTCCTGCCAGCACGCGCGCGGACCAATGGTATCAGAACCTGGCGACAACGTGACCAAGCAGCCGTCATGATAAGAGTGTCCCGGGATCCAAATCAATATATTCCGGCTTGGATGAGGCTCAATCAGAGAGCCTAATAACGGAGCCGAGGTCTTATAGTGCAGTGAGATGAGGACGACCCACCGCAATAGGCAGCTCTTCGTATGGAATGACTAGACATCCGTTTACTCCGAGCACAATATATCTTCTGAAAACCCTGACATTTCAGTCGATGGGGATCGGGTCTGTGTCATGTACTCCCAGCGCGGTCAAGGTATCTCCCCCGAGTTACTACTGCCCAAGGCAATTTCTGTCCTTGTACAGAGATTCCATCCGTCCACCGGCCAGAGCAGTATAGCAATAATATTGGATTGCATCGATCTAGACTATGTCCAGTTCGCCCGGGTGGTGCTGGTCGGATATCATCTGTCAGTGGCAGGTACAAGCAGGATATAGCGCATTTTATTGCTGTGATACTAATTCTTTCGCCGGCGGCGTATCGTGTACATGTTCCTAGTAAGCCTACGCCATCCGTTGAGAGTCTGGCCGCTTATGGGTGTCGGCATGGCGCATTAGCTGACGCAGAATCTCGGTGTCAAGTGTATGATTCGTGTGTAAGATAGGAAAGAGAGACTCATGAGTCGGAGGAGAATCTCCCACACCGTCTGTGGCGCCATGACAGTGGGTCAAGCCACAAAGGCAGCCCCATGTCACCGATGAGGGGCCACATCGTATCTTTATACTGCTTCAAAATTCCGGCAGGATTGCCTTCGTTCCCGCCGCGGAGCATAAGCACCAGCCATGGCAAGACTCGTTCCAGTACCGTTAAATGCCGCATAGCTCACATCCTCGACCAACACAAAGCGCCCGTCGTATAGGTGCGGGAGTTTAAGGTGGACAACCTTGCTGGTGTAGACATCGTCAGCCTCCATAATCGTGTGGTGACTTCGTCGCACTACCGCAATAACATCGCAATGGGTGTTGTGCTGCACGTCCTTTATTAGGGTTTAGGGTTTTAGGGTTTAGGGTTTATTATTAGGGTTTAGGGTTTATTAGGGTTTAGGGTTTATTAGGGTTT